>VZRZ01005153.1:0-16035 GCA_013398175.1 Climacteris rufus | reverse complement strand
AAAAAAAAAAAAAAAAAAAAAAAAAAAAAAAAAAAAAAAAAGAAATGGAAAAAAAGGAAAAAAAAAAAAAAAAAAAAAAAGCACTAAACCACAGACGGCTCAATACTTTCCATGTGGTGCCGCTAAGGAGGAAATCGCCTCCATTTGCTACGTGCAGAGCCGGGTGTCGGCACAGCGGCCGGGAAGAGAAGGGAGCCTGTTTCCCAGGTGGGGAGGAGGGGCTGCCGGAGGAGCTGCAGCCGGGAGGAAGGTGCCTCCCACACCCACGCGGGACGGGGGTGGCGGGGCTGTGCCGGCGGTGGCTGTGCCATAGGGTGCCTCCGGAGGGTCCCCGGTGCCCAGCCCCAGTGCCGCTCCTCTCGGGCAGGCAGCCCGGGGATCCCGCTGCCAGCGCCTGGGGCTGCGGGAGGCCGGCTCCTTACCCAGCATCCAGCTTTGCTGCTTGAGCTGGGGTGCCAGCTGTGACCCCCTCCCCGTGTGGTGCCATATGCATTCTCTCACCGCTCCGAACAGGGGCCAGGGGACGTGAGGACAAATTTCCCAACCCCACTGCCCCCCTCTGAACAGTGTGGTGCGTGGGACGAGGGCTACCTGCTCCCTTCCCGTGAGTGCCCCTCTGGCTTCTGCACCCACCAGGGTGCTGCCAGCCTGTCAGCACAGCTGCCTGTTGCTGTGCCCTGTCCCCTCCCTGGGCCTTCTGCCCAGCGCCCCCATCCTTTGAACCAGCTGGCAGCCATTTCTGTTGGGGCAGGAGAGGGGGAAGGATGCTCCTGCCCAAGGTCCCTATCTGAGGCACACCCAGATTGCTGCTTTCGGGATGATGGCACAGGATGCAGCACCTGAGGGGAACTGAAGTCCCCCTGGAATTTTGAGGGTTTATCCTGTGAGATGCTGAGCACCTCAGAGGATGGGGGTCCCCTCTCTCCAACCACTCCTTCCTCACTTCTACCATCACCACCAACAAAGCAGCTACCCCTTCTTCACCCACAGACTTGTTTCTGGGTGGTGCTACAGGGTCCACACTCCTCACCCTGCCCCACAGCACAGCTAGACGTGCTGCAAAACCCACCCCTCCTTGCCTGCCCCCAGCACCAGGGGACACATTCCTTGTGCCAGTCTTGCTGGAGCAGAGAGAGACTTAGGCTGAGGGGTGGCACCACATTACCTCATGCACTTGGATCAGGAGGTAAAGTCCCTGATCAGAGGCATGTCACAATCACACCTGGGCTTTGCAAGGTAGGGTAAGTCCATGGTGTACAAGATGAGCAAGGTCAGGTTGAGGGCGGGGGCTTAGCCTGGGGACCATGGCACAAGAGGTCCTTTCCCTCTTCCCCAGGCACCTTAGTGAAAAGCACGGGGCTCCATGCTGTGGCCTCACTTCTCTCGTGCCTAAGCCCCTGTCTGCCACAGCCCACAGAGCACACGGGCTTGACATCTCAGCGGGAGATTCATGTCCAAAGCATTTCTCCAGCTGTGAGTGGGGACCGCCAGAAAGGCTGGGAAAATACCTTCCGCTGCCTGCAGCAAACACCTCAGCTGTAAACTGTAAAGTCAGCCTGGTTCCACTCCAGGCTACTTAAACACCAGTCCAGACCCCTCGAGTGCCTTCCCCGTTGTATCTGCAGGCTCACAGCTGCTGAGGAAGTTAGGGGGGGCTGGAAGCCCTCCCAGCCCCTCTCTGGGAAGCCACTACTCTGTCCCAGTTTGACCCATGTCCCTGGGGCCTTGGCTAATCTCGTTTGCACAGGTGTTCCACAGGTGGGGAACCCTTGTAATCCACAGATCTGCATCCATGCCAGCTAAAGCACAATCAAGCTTTAGTCCCTTGCTGTTTCCTGGGAAAAGGCAGGATTAACAGGGGCAAGTGATGGGAAATGCAAATGGCCCATTTCAGAAACTATGTTTGCAACAGGGAAGACAATATTTTGATCGTTGTAGGGTCTTTGTCAAATCCATCAACTGCAAAACACAGAGAAGCAAGACAGTGTGTAGCACAACCCATACCATTTTGGCTGGTCCGTCCCTTTTCCCACATTCCTGCTCATCCTCGGGAGGCCCCATGTGATGGGTGCCAAGACCCACTGCAGATTTTTGAGGGGCACACTGCAGCACAGATCATTTGGCAAAGCCTTCTGTGATATGCAGAGGAAAGTTTCAGACTGACACACCCAAGTCTCCAGCACCCCACTGGAGAAATGAGGATGCCACTTGAGCTCTCAGAAATGTTACCCAGTTCACCTCCTAACCCACAAGACCCTCTGGAGATTATGCTGCCTGTAGGATACCATAGGAATCAGGATCCTGGGCAGTCCACCCCGAGGCCCTCCCCAACCTTTTGCAAAGAGCAGAACTTACCTCCAAACACCTCCTGACACGTGGGATTCTCCCCATTGGGATGTCTCATGGTTCCCCTGCAAACTGTAACAGCTGGAGACTTCCAGGGCACTTTCTACAATGAAGAAGGCTGTCAAGTGTAGGGTCCTGAGGCTGTGTGTCCTAGCTCTGCACCTGCCAGCCATCTCCCAGTGAAGGGGCTGTCCAGCTCAGTATTCACCACCTCTGTGCTCTACAGGATGTACACTGTGGTCAAGAGCTGATGGTGCCTATTGAGGAAGGTCCAGTCCATCTGCCTGCAGGATGAGTGACCCCCTCATCATGTGCAGAGCTTGGAAGCAGCCCCAGAAGAACTGGGTGCAAAGCCATGAGACAGTGACTTAGTTTTTCTTGGGAATCAGTGTGGTGCCCATAGGAGCTAGCAGTCCCCCAGCAATGGAGGACTTCCAACGGGGACCCCAGTTCATCTTCCAGGAAGGTATGGAGAAGTGGCATCTTCTGCTTGCTGGAGCTGAAGGCACAGTGGGGATGATGGCACACCATGCTGCCCATGGGGAAAACACCCCCTTCTACTAGGCATCTACTCTGTTGATTTATTCATTTATTTTTCACTTTCCCTCCCTCCCCTTCTTCCTCCTCCTTCCTTCCCCCAAATCCATGAACAAGACTCTCAGAGCTCCAAGAGAGGAGAGAACCAGCACAGCTGCAGATTCGATCAGTGGCGTGCTGGCAGGCAGGCACGCACAGCTGGGAGAGGGGAGCACGCTCTCACACACACAAAGCAGCACCAAATGGAGCGTGTGGAAGAAGGCCAGCAGAGGCCAATGACTCACATCCCTGGCCTCCATCAGCTTCAAAACAGAGGAACACCAGTAGGTGACCGAGGCTGGCAGGAGATACCACAATGCTGGAGCCGTGCTGAGCACCCACAAGCCACCCGAGCGAAGGATGGGCAAACTCTTCTGACCTCAGAGGCTGCTCATCACATCTTGGTGGCAGCCAGATGCAAAGCAACACATTATCTTCTGTGGATCCAAGTCTAAATATTTATTTCTTTGTCCAGGCCCTGATTCCTTCCTCATTTGTCAAAAGTGTCCATATCACCAGTGGCAAGGAGTACTTAAACAGGAGAGAGATGCCACAGACCCAGCAGATGTGCAGAAAGGAAAGTGCAGTTTGCTCCTAACTGAGCACCTTCGAGACTTGGAGAGCCCTTCCCATGGCAGAGGTGAAGAGCAAGGAGGCTGTTGTGAAAATTGCAGCTGCACCATGAGCCCCTGCTCCCCACCTCTCGGGCTATTCTCTCCCCTCCCCAAACACCCCAGTGACACAGCAGGGCCTGGGATGTCTGCCAGATTCTTCCTTGCTCAGAGGCTATTTAGTCTCCCAGAGAGGAAAAAGAATGCTCATGGGAAACTGTCAGCAGAGCAAAACCAGCACCTCTGAGGACACACAGCAACTTTGCAGAGGGCAGTACTGCTTCCCAGTCCTGTCTGCAGCCACCGCAGCACCACCATGGCAGGCCCAGCTTCTCACCTTCCTCATCTGTGACAGCAGTGGCCTGTGCCAGGGCCACTGCAGGAGAGAGAGGAGGGAACAAGGCCCTGTGCTGTTGCAGCAGCTGTACCCACCTCTCAGTGCACGGTGTTGCAGCAGCCAGTGCTAAATCGGAACTTAAAGCTTCTTCCATCGTCTGCAGAGCCTCCACTGCTGCAGTGCAGCCCTGTGCCATTTGCTATGGCCCAGCTATACATCCCAGTGCTGGTCTCCTTGCAGTACAAGTTCCTCCCAGTCCTTGGCAGCATCACTTCTGTTTGGGATGCTGACTCCCCCGCTTGACATAACACAGACATGCCAGAAGAGAAGCTGCTAAAGCACCATTTCATTGCCCTGTAGAAAAATGGAAGAGGATGCTGTACAGCCCTGAGCAATGATACAGCCTCATCCTGCTTGCTCCTGGAGCCCCCATCTTCTGCCATTTCCTCTTGCACATCTGCACTTCCCAGCAAACTTTGGTCTGTGACGCCTGGCTCTCTTCTCCCCTCCCCTCCTCGCCCTGCTGTGAGGATCACACAGCCTCCCGCTGAGGCAGGATGTGTTGCAAGATACACCACCCTTCAGACCTGTCATGAGGTGTAAGTCTGAGGTACCTGGAAAGTACTGGTATATGCTGGCCAACTCTACTGTGCCTAAGCAATCATACTATGTCCACTCCCAGTTCCACCTCCAAACCAAGGCTGGAGCCTGGATACCACTCGCAGGTTAAAGAAAAAAGTGAAAGGAAAAAAGGATGAAGTTTTAGTTTCCTTCACCCCGACCAAACATGTTCTCCATTCCAGCAGCTCTATGAAAGCAGGGACACAAGGAACAGGCATTGCAGGTAAGCCTGCTCCTGCCCAGCACTGTGGACTTGTGGTCACTCCTCCCATGCCAAGTGCTGTTATTCAGCTGGTTTTAACTAGGCCATGCTAAAACTGTTTGAGTTGAACTCCATCTTGCTGGTTAGCTGCCTAATGCTGAACTATCTAAGCAAATACAGTTATAAAATATATAATTTCAGCCAAAATGATTCATCTGCTTCCAAGAACATTGTAAGGGGAAATGCTTTGGTTTCTTTTGCTTTTGTTAGAGAGAAATCTGATGACCTTTTCTTTGAAGAGCTCTTCAAGCTGCGCGTTTTTGGCATGCGGACTTGAAGTTTGGCAAAAGGAGAAGCAGGGAAGGCCTTTGGTTTAGTCCAGATGCACCCTTTGTTGCTGCCAAACTTAGCCAAGTCTTTGAAATATTCCGTTTCACATGTGTTCCCTCAAGGCAGTCTTATAGTACTTACCGGCTGAATTCCCTGAAACTTTTCCCCATTCAGGGTGCGCTCCAGCCAGGGGCTGAGCAGGATTTCCAGATAAGCAAAGCTGTAGATTGCTGCAATCCAAATCACAAGTCCCGTCCATCCCTGAGACTAGGCAGCTCCTGCAACCTCACACTGCCCACCCTGGCCCAGACAGAGTGACCAATGCATGCACAGGCAGGTGGGGAAAGGGGTTGACTGGACCAGGAGACATAAGCACAGGAACTGATGGGAGAAGAGAGGATATGGAATGGGAATTTGACTAAAGGGAAACTGGACTGAATCTAGGAGGGAAAAGGAAGGTGAATGTGCGTGAGGCCTCAACATGAAGAAATGCGACCAACTGAGTGCACGGCACAATGATGCAGAAGATCCTGCAAGGCTGCCACCCTGCAGAAAGCCGGGGCATCCTGAGAACCAGAAGAAATGAGGAGTGGGGTGGGAGAAGGAGGCAGGCACCTGCTCAGTATTACCAGCAATAAATGAGGCAAGCGCTCTGGCTAAACCGAGAGGTCTTGGATGGCATTGCAGGCAGAGGTGACAGCCAAAAGGTGGGCAGGGAGCATAAGAGCTGACTTTGGGTGTGTCAGGACAAGGTCATATCTGCAAAAAGTGTTCTTTAACACGAGGCATGGAGGGGTAGCTGCATGTCATGGAAATACTCTGTGAGTGCTCATCCTGGTAGGGGTGAATCAGTCCTGCACCATGATGCCCTGCTAGTGGAAATCAGCAGAGCCCTTTAAAAAGGTGTGAATTGAGAGTCTCCTAGAGGTGTGCAGGCTCCCCTCTCAGAAGACAGAGGAGGGAATTCATCAGAAAGCAATAAACTGTAAATGAGGACACTTGTCCCAAACAGGGAGGGACACATCCTGCATGATGTGGTGCAAATGAAACCCTCCAACGTGTCTGAGGCTCAAAATAGCACCATTTGTTTATTTATTTTCATTGTGATGCTCTGGTTTTGCTTGGAAGCAGCTGCACTAAAGTCTTCGCAGCTCTGAGTTCCCCAACCTCAGCTGTAGCCCAAAGAAGGGCAGAAGGTTTGGAGACTATCCAGGGAAACATTTGAAGCTTGTGAGCCTTGCTTTGCACTCACATTAGGAGCCCCCTTCACAGTCATACTTCATTAGCTCTAGGAAGCAGTGCAAACAGGCATTAGCTTTTCATGGGACCACTGTTCTCCACAGACAAGCAGTCAACACTACCAGTCTCTGCTCTTGCTTTGTTTTTCCCTTAAGGAGGAAAATTTTCCTACCACTTTCTTAAAAATACAAAAATGCAAAACGAACAACAGTAAAAAAAAAAAAAAAAAACACAAACAAGCAGCACTTATCCTCACAAAGCAGCAAAGCCTTTTCATTTTTCTCCCAGAATCCCACAGGAAGCCCAGAACAAATCCAGTCACTTTTTCTTAGGAAACTCATCTCCTCTTCCTGGTCTCATACCTAGGAGAGCAGAAAGTCTGTATTCAGTCTGTGTCAGCAGTCTGGGGGTGGCTAATCCATCTTCCAGCCAAGGTGCCAGCCAGTGACTCATCCACCACAGAAATCAGGGCGCATGAAGCAGAAGAATGGAGAAAGCAGTGGTCCATGTTATTCCAAGTGCATCACTTTGCCAGGAGATGTCTTCCTATGCATATGGGGTCACTGGTCATGGCAGGCATGATGGGCAGAGCTGGGCCTTAAACTGTGGGGAAAACTGAGGTGTAGAGTATTTGTGCATGCAAGGGCCATTGGGAAAGGGAGCATCTGTGGGCAGCTCTCCCCTGAAAGGCTTCCTATATGGAGTGGCTGGAGAGTATCTCTTGAGCTTTCTCTTTGTATTAGAATATCCTGAGTCAGAAGAAACCCACAAGGATCATCAAGTCCAAATTATAATGAAGTATTGAGTATTGAATCTCATATTCTGTTTTAACAGCAGGTTCTGTATTCTGCAGGGAGCTTTTACTTTTTAACACAAACCTGAACTCTTGAAAGCCAGGTAGTCTGGCAAAATGCCCTCCCTCCCCCAGGCCTTCACTGTGAAGAACCAGGACTGTCTCCTGGTCCCCAAGTCCTGCCCTGCCACTCACTGCCCTACCATGGAGGCTCCCATTCAGCACCATGGTCATGTCACCACATTTTGTTACCAGGGCATCGTGGCATACAGTGGGATCGATGGTCCAGCTGGGTGCTGGGCTTGCAAAGGGACAAGAGGGTCATGAGCTACCTGGACTGCAGCTCCCAGGAGACAGAGAAGCATCAATTCCAGCTCTGTGTTTTAACCTCTCACTCTAGATGAAGGCCGAGCAGGCATCTGAACTGGGGTAGTCCTCAGAAACTGCACAATCCAAGTGGCTTTCACAGCAGCATTTGGCATCAGAAGAAGACCAGATGAGATTTGGGTGCTGAAGTCCTTGTGCCCTCAACTTCTCTGCCTTAAGCTGGCTCCTGCCAGCTGCTTCTCCGTCTTTTCACCACAGCACTTTCAGTTTTGGCCAAGCCAAAAGATGAGCCTTTGCAGCCTCAGAGGTGTGAGTCTGCCGAGAGGAGCTAGGCTTTAGCAGAGATTGTTTGCCTCACAAATTGACCTGAGAGCTCCTCCAAGGAGCAGTGGTACTGCAAACCCACCATTTCTCTGCCCCTGCATATCCACAGGTGTCGCAGAGCTGTCAGACCTGTGGTGCTCAGCAACCTCAGGCATCTGCTCCACTTTCCCTGGGAGAGACAGCCAGGACACTTCCCTGGGCTTGAGCAGCTCCCACGCAGCGGGCCAGCACTCCGTGCCAGGGGATGTGTGTGCAGAGCCAGCCGGAGGTAGAATTTGAGCCTGCTTTCTCTGAGACAGCCAGGACCAAGTCCAGAGGAAAAGGCGAAGAAAGGCTTTGCTGTCAGAGTCAGGGTTTACAACCAGCCGTAAATGGCCTCAGTCCCTAAAGTTCCCATGGTGACAGTCCTGGTGGGAACAGAGCTGTCTCCTCTGTCCAGTCCCCACCAGCCCTTCCCAGGCCAGGGGGTGCAGCCTCCTGGTGCAGCCGGGGTGAGCTCACCCAACTGCAGTACCCTTGAGATGGGGAACAAAGTGTGGCCCCAGCTCCAGGGCACCTTGCACAGCATCCCTCCAGGTATGAGCTGCAAATGCAGCAACTTTGGGGCTTGATGCTTCTTCAGCTAAGTACAGGGATTCGTATTCACCTCCCTCCACTCAGGCTCCAAAAGGCAAGAGATTGGAAACAGCAATGGATGGACCAGTTCTCCATGGGACACAGGCACAGAGCACATTCCACTGGGGTCAAAAGCAAGCTTTCTGGAGAGAAAGGCTGTTTGCAACACATGGTCTTTGCTATAACCTCCTCTTCACTCACTAGCTAGTTTTTTTGCTAGTGTCTGGCCAACTCAACTTATATCTCTTCACAACGCATTATATTCTCTTGCTTGCTATATCAGCTTGCTTAGTTAATGCATTGAGAAAGGGGAAGGTCCACTGCAGAGGCATTAGTGTGCAGTGCAGATCTAAGTTTGCTCCCAAGGAAGGCTGTCTTTGATCTACTGAGAGAGCATGGGTAAATCAATTGGCTCTTCTGTGTCAAAGACTCCTGTGTGTTAAAAAAAGACAGCTTTTCACCTGCTCTTGCTCTACCTTCCATGCTGCTAGAGAAAAGTCTTGTGGAGATAGATGTATGGACCACATCCCACCATGAGAGCTGCTCTACACTCCCTGCAAACATGACTGGTCCCACCAGACTATCCCCAATGTGGATGCTGCTGCCTGAGACAATTACCCCAGGTTCCTCATAGACCTCATGGGAAGAAAAAAATCTTTAGGACTTGATTGAGCTATCCTGTTTGATTTGTTTACTTGAGGGTGAAACAACTGATGCCCTATAAGTGCAATCTACTAGGTGTTCATGAAGCCCAGGACATCTTGATCACCTTAGATGTGTCCCCTGCAGACCCTGAGACATGGTCAGACAACTCGTGCTGGCCATGGCAGCTGCAGTTAGAATGCACAGATGGTGTCACTCCGGTGAGTGAAAGAGCTGGCTTTCCCCAGTCATGTCTCTGTGTGTAATTCCTCTTAAGGCAGAAGGCCTTGCCTTGGCTGGTTATGCCATCACTGTGCAATGAATGTGAGTCACTGCTGTAACAGGCTGAATTACGACTCCTTGCTTGCTGAGTTTAAAACAGAGGAAGACAGCTTAAGGAAATGGAAGGGCCTAAGCATGTGAAAAATGTTCCCTTTTCCAAACTGCCATTAGCCAATTGAAAATCTCTGTATTTGGGCTGCAGGTCTATGCCAAGTCTCTGTCTGAGGCTCAGTTCAAACACTCAGGCTATATAATCCCTTCCAGTCTGGGCTCATAATGGAAACGCCAACAGACCGTTAAGCACAGCGGTATTGCCAGGTTTTGCTATAATTAAACACACACAGGAAAAGGTATAAATAACCAGGTTAAATTAAGGCAGGGGGCTGTGATTGAAGGGATCTCCGGGAAAGACTGCAGCCAGGTTGTGTCTGACTGGTTCAGGGGTGGTCGACCGGGCACCTGGGATTTGTGCCTGGCTCAGGTAAGCCCTCTCTAGCAGATGCTATGTATTAAAGTGAAGTCAGCTGGCCACGATCACCTGCAGAGCATGATGTTCCAGCCCCCAGGTCTGTGCTCCTGCCCTTGAGGGAAGCTCTTTTCTGTAAGGCAAGCCAAACCTTGCCCTACAGAAAGCCAGGTGAAGGGGGAAATGGGAGCCTTGCTGCCTTCTGAGTCACACTCGTCCTTGCTGGGTTTATCTGCCCTGTTGGGGGCCCATGTTTGTTGTTGCCGCCTTGTCCTCATTTCCACAACAACCAGATGAAGGCCTGAGGAAATGATGATGCAGAAACCATAGATAGAAAAAGTTAAATATATAGCAAAGAAAGAGTGGCAGAGGAGGCAGAGACTTCTTTCTGGGACACTAGTTCCTGTGGACCACTTGGTCCACAGCCTGGGGGTCCTCCAAGGGAAGCACCTTTTTTTGCAGCATGCAGGCATTGCAACGTGGCCAGCAGAGACATGGTGGATCCCACTCTCTCCTCTCTGCGGATTGTTCCCACTTTGACATCCCAGCTGTCTGGCAATAAACCCTCCTGTGTGTAGATGCTGGGGAAAGGGGGGACACCCTCAAAGAGGAAATTGGCTTAGGTGTGCCAGCAGACAAGTAAAGCTAGAAAAAAGGCATATTCACAAGAGAAACATTCCCAAGCCAGTCTTCCTCCTTCTGGTGATGTGTGTAAGCAACACCAAGGGAATGCCGCAGGACTCTTGGGGAAGGCAGCGCAGGCTGCAGGATGCACCAATGCCACTGCACAGTCCCATCCTTACTCAGGGCAGCAGTGCCAGCTCCTAAGCTTTTCAGCAGAATTAGCTGCACGCACACATCCCTCATGGTTTTCCTCTTGTGACTCTACGCTCAGTTTGAATGAGTTTTCTGGGCCAACCCTTCTAAATTTGTATCAGTATCCAGGGAGCTTTAGTAAATAGCACAGTAAATATTTGTTTTTGATATCTGTCTTTCAGAAAGACAATGAGGCAGCAGCCATGCACAAGGACACGGCCAAGCGTGCGACCTCAGGCGATCACGGAGCTCACCCTGCATCCAAAGACTGAGGCTCGCCTTTCTGTCTAAAGAAATAACTTCACTGGCATTCATGTGAAAAAGCCCCCCTCTGCTGAAACCAGATCCACGCCGTGCTGTAGCACATATACATACTTGTGTATGCTCGTATATTTTTCTGACCAGAGTCATCAAGCATCAAATCTTGCACTTTCCAAAAAAAGAAAAAGCTCGTTTCCAGCCTGCAAAACCAACTCTGACCTCAGCTTGTGCTTCCCCAGCTGAGCTAATAACACTCCCAACCCCCAAAATATGGAGGCAGCTCAGAATGGAAATGTTAAAGAGCCGTAATTCCAGAGGATGTGAATGGCTAATTCCGTACATTCAAATGAAACAGAGGGGAAATATACTGAATGGAAGCCATGTATAAGATCATATGAAATGTAAAAAGACTTCTTGTTCGGCGCACACACTGCCTCTTCAATCTAGTTCTGTTTAAATGCCCATTCTTTTCGTTTGGCATCTCCTTGTCCCTCGATGGCTGAATCAAAAGAGGAATGAAATAATGACACAAAGATTTTTAAAAACTCAGCTCCAGCTGCAGCAGGGAGAAGCCTGAAGCGAAACGTGAGAGCGTACGGCTCTTTGTTAAGGTTTCCTTGGCTATAGAATATGGTATATGAAACGCCTGGCGGATCCCGTTTGGTCCTATGGAGGGAGAGCTCTTAAGGTGGCTCTCTTGGGTTTGTGGAGGATTGCGGGAAGGCTTCCCTGCATTTGCAGGCAGCAAGTGTCCCACCTGCAGAGACCCCACGGCCCAGATCGTTCCCCCTCCAAACACCCTGGGGGCCCAGGGCACTCTCTCCCCAGACAGTGGGTGGTCCAGCCTTTTTTTGTCTTTTTCTTCATTGTAGCGGCCACTTTACATCGGGAAACCAAACTCAGCACTTCTTGTTGGAAGATGGTTCCAATTTATAGATTTCTAAGAAATACATGTGTTTTATTTCATACTTCTAATGTGTTTTTGTATGTCCATCACCAGCTGGCAGAGCCACACACACAACTGCTACAAGGTGATGCCAGCAGAGACTAGCCCACAATCCCCAGCCACAGCCTTTCCTACACGCTGCATTTGGAAGTCGGTGGAGGAGTTGATGCCCTGATGACTGCAGGTGACACTCCAGTGTCACCAACCCAGCAGAACTGGGACAAAGTTGGGGCAAAGCTGCCTGTCACCTCCTGATCTCCAGCACCCATGGGAAAGTTCAGCAGGTCCTTGCACCAGATGCCCCTACCACAGCCTCATTCCAAATGCTGCAAATGCCTTTTGGGAGAGGGAATCACCCAGAGCATCCACTTCTGGAAAGGAAAACCACCGTTGCCTCAGCTCCCTGGCTGTGGAGAAACCAGGGACAGAAGACGTGGTGTGGAGGAGGAGGCTCCCAAGGGTGGGGCCAGCTCTCCCCACCACCACTCAGTCCCTTGGCTGGTGCCATGAACAGCAATACCGAAAGACATCCAGTAAGTGCTGTGGTGACTGGCTCCCCACAGCTGAGCAACTTGGAGCCATATTGCTTAATCTAAACAAATGTTCAGTGAACGTCAACACTAATTCATTTTCCGTGGGCTGAAAACTTTTCCTCTCCAAGGCTCTTCCAGCAGCTGCAGCTGATTTCTGCTTGTGCCCAGCATGTCTTCCCAAGGACCCCCCACCTTCACAGGCATCACAGTGGTTCTCAGCAGGCCCTCTCACAGATGCCCACCTCTGGGATATGCTGAGAGTGGGCTGTTTCCGGGGGTCCCTGTGGGAAAATCCAGTGATGCTGGCATGCCCTGAGCTAGCATCAGCACTGAAGGCCCAGTATGTGCCCTGTGCAGCTGGACAGGTATGAAAATCATTCAGCATTGAAAGATTCTCTGTATTGTGTGTTATTTGGGAAGTGAAGTCCTTGTATGTTGTGCCTACCCTACCTCATAGCTGCTGGGCACCCACTACAGGGGCAGCACAAGCAGAGTGTCGTGTCTGGACAGGCAGCAGGATGCTTCCCTGCTGCAAGGAGCATGGGTCTGCCCTGCTCAGCTCTTTGCCTGGCAGCAGGAGCCTTGCAAACCACCAGGGAGACATTTCCAAAGGCAATCAGTCACCTCGGTGCCCTTGGCTATCTTCATTGTATCCCAGACACGAGGGGTGCCATGACCACTGCTCCCTGCTGCCAGGGGTGCACCCCAGCCACGTGTGCTGCTGGCACATCAGGAGATGCGTCACCTGCCTGTCCCGAGGGCTGGTAAGGAGCAGCACGTTCCTCCACAGACACCAAAGCCACGTCATGACGTTTGCACGCATGGCTGCCAGGAGGCTGTCACAGTGCAGGGGAGGACAGCCAGAGTGGCCATGTGATGCCCTAGCTGCTATTCCTGGTACCCAGCAAGGCTGGAGGACTGTCACACGGAGTGAGAATCACCCGGCTGCAGTGTACAAGCCAGGTGAGTCCAGCTGTGGTGACAGCAAATTCCTAATTAGTTCATTGCATCAGACGGCCAAACACTCACAGTCATTACCCAAGGATGGCCTACGTGCCCGGCAGGACGTACTCCCCTGATCCCTGCTTCCCAAAACAGAACTAGGAGAGCCAGACTAGCTCACCCTTGAAAAGGGACATGCTGTGTGGTGTGCCCGACAGGCCAACAAGCTCCAGGTCCCGCAAACCACATGGGGAAAACCCAGTGAGACAAAATGCCAGGCACACAGCAAATGGCCTGAGTGCGGCTGTCCTACAGTTCCTCCGCATGGATACAGAGCAGGTCTCTCCTACCCACAGCCACAGGCACCTGAGCACAGGATGGTGGGCTGCACACCAGCTCCCCCATCCAGCTGCCCTGCACCTGAGGCTGCAGGCAGACATGATCCACTCCTTTCCAACTGCTTCCTCAGGACATAGATCTGGGCACACATTTAGATGCCCCTCAACAAAGTGGTCTCAGGACGAGCTCCCTGTGCGTTGGCTGGCGGGTTTGCAGAGAGATCCTCTCCCCGTGAGCTTGGCCGGACACTGTGTGAGTGCCGGGCAGCAGGTCAGAGCCCTGCCACACACCCACTCCCAGCAGCACCGCAGAGCAGCGGCACTGCTGCCTCAGAGGTAGCACAGGTTTGGCAGGGATTTATGTATCTTGGAGTTGCTTTCCCCGTGGCGGTAGCTGGAACTGATTCTGAATACTTAGCTGGTTTAATATGAAAACAAAAATCCCTGGATTGACAGCTTGTCCAAGCAAGGGACCGTTTGAGTTCCTGGCAGCCAAACAGCAAGAGCTAATGCTGGTCTCAGGGTGAAGGTGAGAAACTGTGGGCCCAGCCAAGCACCTGGGCTCTGCTCCATGCTTGATCTGGAGTTTAGATGCTCTTCTTTCCTCAAGCCAGGCTAACAAGGGGTGGCAAGGTGCGCCCATGCCCATGTCCTTGGGCTTGAGCCCCATCAAGGCCTGTGATGCCAGTGGCTTGGAGGTGCCACAAAGTGCAAAACCAGTCAGGGACCTCCTGCCAACCACGAGGTGGAAGCACCCATGTCACTGGAAGCGTTCCTGTCCTCCTCCTGCAACCCCTCCTGGCCCCAGGGGCACCTCACTCCACTGGTTGGAGAGTTCCCCTCTTGCCTGCCTTCTGGATGAATGATCCTCCAGAATCCAGGATGCCACTGAAGCATGGACTCCTTCAGGTTGGCACACAGTTATCACCTCTCAGCACACAGCAATCCTACCTAACTGGTTCAGGCAAGGACTGATGAAAAACCCTGTGTCCTGCTGAAACCACTGTGAGATTTAGGTCAGTCAGATGGGATCATCCAGCCTGGAGCAGGACCAACGGGCCTGAACTGGTGCCCAAACAATTCCAAAGGCACACCAGATCTGCTGCAGCACCATGCTTGTCCATCCCCTAAGTAATGTAGGCACTGCTGAAAAATGGGGCCCAGCCACTGCAAGCACTGTGCTGTCACTTTCTGCAGGGTCCCTGGCCCACACCGCAGGACAGCTTTGCTCCTGAAAAGTGGCACAGGGGCGGCACATGGGTCAGTACACCCTGCAGGAACTGGGTCAATGTGCTATTCAGAAAAGCCATGCTAGACCTTCGCTCCTGGAGATGCACCACTCTCAGGGTCTCCTCCAGAGCTCCCCGAGTAGCTCTGCACCTCCAGTGCTCCCCAGAAGGAAACCTCACCAATGCAGGCAGACAAAGCTGCCTCTGAAGGCTACGTTTATTCCCAGTGTGACAGAATGGGCAGAGTGGATAGGAAAGCAGTGATAGCCCCAGCTCACTACCTCCTGGGAACAGCAAGGGCTGTTTCGTGGTGCACTGCAGGCATGATCCACACCTGCCCCGGGGGGAGAGAGGGAAGGCTTTGGGGCTGTGCACAGTCACTTCTTCCGCTCAGTCACCCATCCCACAGCTGTGCCAGGGAAGCTATTGTCCTGGTCCCTACAGTGGGAAATCCCAGATCCAGCTGGAAACGACCAACACATACAGTCCCAGGTGAGCCTCGGAGGCCCCAGAAACAAACAAACAAAAAGCTTTTCCTCTCCTTATATCAAAGCACCAAGCAGACCTCACTTCCTGCCTCTCTGCCAGCAAATATCAAGGAGTTACTCAGCTTCTTCTCCTGGCTTTCTCCACAAAAGGGGAACTCTGATGCAAGTGGTGGGTCATTGGAGAGCAAGGATGTGGGGCTGTGAACATGCCCCAGGGCACAGAGAAGCTGCAGAAGAAGAGAATGCCCCGGCACTGCCCTGCGAGGCCAGGCACAGAAACGGGCAGCAGGGAGAAAGTTTGTTGACAGCGCGAGGCGGCTGTACCCCCCAAAACCCAGCCTGCTCCCAGCACCCCCACCCCGGGACTGCCGACAGGCCGGCGAGGGGCGGGTGGAGAGCAGCACTGTGGCACGCCGGGGCCCGCAGCCACAGTGGCAGCCCGGCGTAAAACCTGCGGGGCCCGGGGGGCGCGGGGTGCCGGATCCATCTCCTCGAGGACACCTTAACGCGGTGCCCGCGGGCGCCTCCCGCCGCCCGCCCCGCTCGGCTCCCGCCGCTCCTCGCGGGGAAGCAGCTGACTCGGGGCGGCTGCCAGCGCTGCTGGCTGCTGGATCCGGCCGCGGCAACGTGCAGCCCGACATGTAAACCGGGCAGGCCTATGCTAATGGCGGGGGGAGGGTGCCTGGCGCAGGGGCGAGGGGGACGGAGCTGGAGACCGGAGCACAGCCAGAAAATTCACGCCCCCCCTCCGTCCCCCGCTTCTCCATCACC
>VZRZ01005152.1:967552-978619 GCA_013398175.1 Climacteris rufus | reverse complement strand
TAGAGGAGCCAGCAGAAATAGGTGATCTGCAATAGCTAGAACGCTGTACTTTGGGAGAGTTGTAAAACCATTGGAACTCATCTCGGCAGGGATTTTGCTCACATAAAGGATGCTGAAGCTACCTCGAGAGCACCGGGTTAAGTGTCTTGACCATAGGAAAAAAATGCTTATTTTTTAGGAAAAGTATATTTTTCAGTATTAGAAGATATTTTCAGTGTAAAATTCTCATATCCTGGCTGAAGTAAAGAGTTTGGACAGACACATAAGTTAGGGGGAAACAATCATTTCTCAGCAATGCAGCTATTGAACCACTTTCTTATGTTTCCTCCTCTGTACATATTCCAGGAAGATATGTGCCTGTTGTCCACCCAAGTCCCTGTAGCTTTGCAGGGGATTTATGCTATATCCCCTTATTAACAGGACAAGAACTAGTGTTGCCAATAAACGTGATTGTATGAAGGTTACCTCATTTCACCGCTTTATCTTGGAAATAATTTAAGAAAAAAGTGAAACTGGTGGGCTAGAGCAAGGGCCAGTGCAGGAAAGACAAATCTGTTCATCCTCTCAGTGGTGAGTACAGGCTGCAGGCTGTACTTGCTGGGCTCCATAAACTAGAAAGCAATCTGATTATTTCACTGCTGAAGGCAAAAGAGAGATTCACTTCATGCTTGAAGGACTCCACAGATCCAGCCCCTAGTCCAAAAAATTGTATCTCTAGGTGTGCCACAAAGTGAGGAAAGATGCTAAAAACAAAGGGTTTGAAAGAGCGATTACTGAGGGTGGTATCTTTCTCTGCAAATACTTAGGTGAATAGCCATAGAACCCTTGAAAGGCCATAGAGCAAAACCAGTATCCACTATATATATCACCTTCAGCAGGCTGTGAATCTGGTATCACTAGTCACTTTATAGAGTCTTCAGATCCCTTCCTTTGGGTCCATAGTGTTTAGACACTTGTCCTCTAAATCCAGTCAGTTCTGCTGGGTCCTGTGGGATAGGCTTTGACAGGTGGAAGCAGCAGAGCAGGTTCAGCTGGAGTTCCCCCTAACTTGAGTGAATTCTCAAAAAGGCATCCATGGGGCACCTTCCAACCTGTTTCCTGCCCCTGGCAGCCCAACAACAGAGTTTAGCTGCATCTTATGGCCTTCTGCCCTCATATGGTCTCATGCAGGCAAGGTTCTTCTGTGTGTGGGTTGCTTCCATAGTTGCCTTAGGAGATAAATAAGCACATTTTGAGGAAGTGGCATTCAGTGCCTCTTCTCAGCACACACTGTAAATGCATGGTAAGCGTCATCCCACTAGGGCAAATGTTCTCAGCCTTGGTGAGTTGAGTTCTCCTCTGTGCCCACATCACCAGCTGCTTGTTTCGACAGCAGGAGACTTTTCCATCTGGTGGGTAGGGAGCTGTCTGTTGTCTTCCCTCCAGCCTCTGGACCCAGAGAAGAGGTGTGATGGGATGAATCATGTCTAACTCTTGTATAACATTTCTGGTTTCAGCCCCCTCTGAGAAATTCCTTCAGGCTCTTGTCCCTGATGCAGAAAGCCCAGGCCAAGCCTTTGTAGGACATTAGGCCTCTTCTTAGGTCCTTCTACTGCCATCAGGCTCCTCCAGGCCTCACACAAGCTTCTGACTACATCTTTCTTCTTCCTTGCTTCTCTCTGCTCTCGTGGGGTTCAGAAATACTGATTCATGTCTCTTTGGACCTCCTTAAAGTCATTCCACTGGACTTTTGTCTGTAAGTAGCTTCAGTGTGAAATAAACCTTTCACAATTTCCTCATTTTTAATCCATTCTTTCAATCTCTTTTCTTTTTATTACTGGTTCATTTTGAGAACCATTTTAATTCATCATTCTATGCTGTGTTCCAGGTCCACTCCTCAGCTCCCAAATTCAAGGAGAGCCTTTTGTTTCAAGCTGTCTCTGTGAGGAAACCAGAAATGACAATGTCTGGCTTAAAGAAAAGACATCTATAACAGGTCTGTAGAGGACAAAGCTTGCCATTAGAAACCTTTGTAGCTTTTGTCAATCAGAGATGCAGATGGTGCTGCAGACAGTGATTTCCTCTACCTGCCAGTGTTTCATATGCACTAACAAACATATTCTCCATAAATTTGTCTCCTCTCTTTGTGAATCTTTTGAAATTTTGGATTGGCCACTGTTCTTTGACAATAATCTCCATAATTTAGCAATATGTTCTGTGAAAACACTTCTGGTTTAGTCCTCATAACATCACTGCTATTCACTGAGTTTCTCTGCTGTGATGAACAAAGATTACCTATTCACCTTTTCCATAACATGAAAGTTTGTATACACTTACAACCTATACTGGACTCCCTGTTGTCCTATGTTTATTGTATTGGGCCAAATCCAACACTTCCTCTTTTACCACTTGTGGACCTTGGGATCCATGAAATCTGGATAAATGTAGCACATATGATGGAGGACCAGAAAGAACCTACCTCCTACGGGGATCAGACATTTCGTAAATCTTCACTTGCCCAGAAAGGGTCTTCTTCTTCACTCTTTCTTGCATTTCAGCAGTGCCTATGTTGCCTTTATAGGGACATCTAAAAGTGAGAAGCCAGCCTAAGGCATCACCTGTCCACTGTCATTAATCTCGGTTTTAATTTTTTCTTTGAGGTTTTTTCCAGTTACAGATTTTTTTTAAATTTCTCTAATTCCTTTTTTATGTCTTCTGAGCAAAAACATACAAGATAAAATTTTAATTATTTTTTTTACTGGTCAGTGGCTTAGTTAAGGAGTTATGCATAAATGGTCTGGCAACTCTGATAATTATTATGAGACCATTTGCTGGTAAACATATATATATAGATTCACCCTTGATAACTGGCCAGTTGTAAAGAGATATGGATAACTTTCTAAGTATTCCACTGGCTGGTACCAAATGGATAACCAAAGGGAAGTGCACATTTAGCTACTGATCAAGAGATGTGATTCCTCATCATCTTGAGTTTCATTAAAATAATTTACAATTTGATTACCCCTTGGAAGCTCAGAGTAAAATTTATTATATTTACTGTCAGGTTTTACTTTTCCTGGTAAGGATTGCTTTTGCCTACAGTGATTTTTTATGATAACAATAATGCTATTGCCAGGGTCTGAGGGAACTGTTTGGATTCTTCCTCTTCCCAGAGTTTTCCACTTAAAGGTTAGTATTGTTTTCCAGAAAACAAACAGAGGAGAACACTTCATAAATCAATACTTGCCTGTATGATGGAATAAGCTGAGTGACAACTTTTAAAAGGCATCCTTTAGTCTATGAACTCTTCTAAAACACAAAATTATTTTTTCAGAGTTGAAGACTACAAATATGTAAGTAAAAGAGCAAAATGTTTGAATTTTCATACCAAATTTCCATTAGCATTCGATGTCCTACAAAAGTGCTTAATGGCCTCTTGAACACTGTACTAATTTGAGTCCATTAGTATAATAGGCAGGGATTAAAAGCAGAAACAAAGAGATCATTAACCATGAAAGCTAAACACATCTGTTCATATTCCATCATTAAAATGACAAATATTTAATCACAAAGAAACATAGATCTTAGTATAGGAAGATTCAGTATAAAATCAACTGAATGTAATTTTCTGCCAGACTTACTTATTGGTCCAGGAAGAAATTTTTTAGCAGCTTCCATCTTAGATGCCAAAAAAAAGTCCTAGTACAGTTTCACCTACTGCATACCACAAAAGAGCCACACAGGCCTTCAGTGCTTCTGAAATGAAACCACGGATTCAGAAGGGTCTGTTAAGCTGATGCATCTCCCTTAAAAAGTAGGAAAAAGCTGATGTCATGTTTGCAGTCCATGAAGTCACAAGCTGTTTGTCCACCACATAAGGCATCAACGTGCTTGTGATGTGGAGGAGCCTATTCCACTGACCTAAACTCTGGGATCAGAAGCTCCTAAACTGATCCTTTTATCTTGGTAGAAACAGTACATTCCAGACTCTGTGAAACCTCGAACTTTTCACAGGAATGAAGCACCAACAAACTGCTCTTAATTTTGCTATTCCTTGAGGATGGTGTACTCAGTTCTCATCCTTTCACATCAGAACTATATGTAAATGGATGAGGTTTTAGAAAACAGTAAATGAAAGCTTTTGCAGAAAAACTGAGGGATTGTGTTTAATCTCAAAACAGCAATCTAAGCTACAAAATGGAAAAAATAATAAAATGCCTTATCAGGTCCTGTCTAAAGGTAATTCCTAATTCTTCTTTTATCCAAATTTTTGTTTCAGCATGTGTCACAGCAACTTCTATTGAGTGTCCAAGCAACATCTTAGCATCACTTCAAATAACCAGCCTTTTTATGCTTTTACGGTTTTTACAGTTTCTCAGTCATTAGCCAGTCAGTCTTGCATCTTGACTGCTCCCTTTTCCTTTCAGTCTTCTCCCTATGGCTACTCATAGCAGCTTTTATCACTCTTCATCCATCCAAGTTGGATTCCTTAAATTCATATACTTCCTGACTCTGTTATTTTGGGTGCATCTGTATTTAGCAAGATAAATCCTTTATAAATTAATTATTGATCAAAAATATCTAGGGAAAAATTATTAAATCATAGATATGGATATTTCTCTTTCTTTACTCTGTAAACTCTGGAGCTGAACTCCATTCATCTCCCAGTCCTTGACAGTTTTAGTGAATTTAATCTTTTGCTGTAAATAGAAGAGACCACCAAGATGGAAGGGATGCTTTAATTAAGAATACAACATTTTAAAGTCTGTTAAAATCACATGTTAAGCAAATAGTTTGTGAAGTCCTTAGTGTAATTTTAGTCCATGACCACATTAGCAAGACACCGGTCTTGAAACAAAGATTTAATAAAAGTTTCAGAAAATCTAGAACCCCCTTGTATTTAATTTCCTTACCATTTCACGCCAGCGATTTTAGGGGACTCTATTAAGGAATGGAAGGGTCATGTTCTTAAGGTTAGTATGAACACTAAATTTATTTATTCTAATTTAAATTCTGAAGGGCTTTTCTAATTGCATCAAGGGCTTTCAAATGTTACAGGGTGCAATAGAATAAAACCTGTTTATTGCACTTAGCTTTAAGCTTTAAGTTTAAAGCTTAAAGCTATAAGCTAAATAAATAAACTCCTCAATTCCTAACATATGACCAGCTGTACCTCTCAAGCCTGAATGCATGAAACACAGCTCATCACTCAGTTGGACAACAAAGTTCAAAGCTGGAAACCTTCTGCCATCATCCTCTTGCATGAACTCTCAGCCACAGCATTGGAAATCACCTGTCCACAGTGGAAAATAATCCTCACTTTTCAAGTGATGCCTCTATCTGAATAACTTTTCTTTTCACTGGATGTATAAGAAGCTTGCAGTTGCTCACTGAGGTGTAGGCATCTATTCATCAGATGACTGAAGTTTCATTTCCAGCTGAGTGGTGACAGTTGTTGTGACCTCCCTTACTTGGGCAGCATCCTTTTGGAAAGTGATAATTGCCTGACATTGGTTTGCCCGTTGATTAAGGATGCTAACAGAGAAGTACCATTCATATTAAACAGCCTAGTCATTCTGTTAGCTGATGGAATGAGAGATGAGGATCAGAACATTCTATTGTGTTGAGGTACCTCAATTTTAAAACACATTGTGACTAAGAAGTGTGTTAGATAAACAGTGAGAATTTCTACCTTCACAAAGTTCACAGGGAATAGCAGTCACTTGTTTGTTTTTGTCACCACTTTTCTGTCTATCTCTGGTCATCCTTGCTCCCAGATATACTTTTCTACATGGAATATCTTGTTTCTGGAAACCAAAAGCATCTGAAGTCTTATTATATTATGTTTACATGAATTTTCCAGTCCAGTAATGCATGTCCAAGTACCTTGAATAATTCAGATAAGTGTCCATGCTAAAATCTAATTTAAAACAAAGCTAAAATTGCTTTGAAGGGATATCTATCATTAGACAGACATGTAACCAAAGAAAATAACATAAGAAGATGTAATAAATACAAACATCCACTGTTCTTTTTTATTATATTTCTGCTCTTTTTAGCCTCAGAAAACTCTGTAGTAGTCTGATGTACTGATTCTATACTCTTGTTTATCATCTCTCCTTAAAGCATAACAGAGAAAGGCAAACAGCTGAAACCACAGAAGGTGAAGGGTTTCAGGAACAGGTGTATCTGTGTTGTATTCTTTTTTCTTCTTTTTAAAATATAAATCTACCACTCCCTCTCCCAACACTGAGGAAAG
This sequence comes from Climacteris rufus, assembly GCA_013398175.1. Taxonomy (NCBI): domain Eukaryota; kingdom Metazoa; phylum Chordata; class Aves; order Passeriformes; family Climacteridae; genus Climacteris; species Climacteris rufus. Next base: position 972,381 of record VZRZ01005152.1, on the reverse strand, counting down.
CTCTTTTCCTTATTTATGATTTTAAAAGACTTGTCCTCTTATAAAGAAAACTATGCAATGCTATGGAATATTGGAATCAAAAGGATCTCGTGCTACAACCCCTGTTATCATAAAATCATAGAATCATAGAAAGGTTAGAGTTGGAAGGGATCTTAGAGAACATCTAAATCCAAACCCTCTTGCCATGGACAGGGATACCTACCACTAGACCAGGTTGCTCAGAGCCCCATCCAACCTGGCCTTGAACACTGCCAGGGATGGGGCATCCACAACTTCTCTGGGAAACTTGTCCCAGTGTCTCACCACTCTCAGAGTGAAGAACTTTTTCCTAACAGCTAATTCAAACCTGCCCTCCTTCAGTTTGAAGCCATTCCCCCTTGTCCTATCACGTCACGCCTTTGCAAAACTCTTCAGCTATTTTGTAGGTCCCCTTCAAGTAGTGGAAAGCTGTTCTATGGTCACCCTGAAGCCTTCTCTCCAGATTGAAAAGCCCCAGTTCTTTTAGATTGTCTTCACAGGAGAGGTGACCAGTTGGTTTTTACGCCAGTCCTGCTCTTCCGGGGGACACTTCTTCTGTTCTACGTATACTTCCCAATGTATTTAAAGACCATATTCCAGCTTTCCATGCTGCTTAATCCATGCTCTTTTTCTCTTCTGCATCTCAAAGTTTTCCACTCCACCCTTTCTCACAGTATACCTCTTCTGCACTTGTTCAAATGTGAATTCAGCTTTCAGGAAGGAGGTGAGAAGTATTTACCTGGCAGTCCCAGATGTATTCTCACCAACAGCATTGAGTCTTCCACAGATTAATTTTAGTCTCCAAGTGATGGTTTGCAAATAGTATACCAGGTCTTTAGCTTCCTCAGTAACTTCCAAATAATGATCTAATTGTTAATTTTCTTGTTATTAATCCCCAGATACCTGTGCTTAAAGTTCATTTTTCTTGGCTCCTCCTGCTGGCATTCCTGTAAACACACCAGTTGTTCACACCTTTAGTCATTTGATATCTCAGCCCTCCTTATGTGTTTATGACACTCCAATTTTATGCATACACTTCTTGGTTTTAAGCCAAGGTCATCAATAAAAGTATTTAAAATTTTTGTCCAAAAATTAATCCTTGAGAATATCCGATAGCCCTTCAATCCAGAACCTAGTTTTCTGACACCATCACCTACTGTCTCCCTGTAGTCAGGTAATATTTCTCCTCTTAATTCTTTCCTTCTCCAAATTTGTATTTTTCCAGGTACTGGATATTCTACTATAATTTACATATTAAAACATGAAAAATATGAAATTTCCCAGTGCTTCTTCTCAAGAAAAGTGATTTTCTTCTCAAAGACAGCTTTTTGGTCTGGTCTTATCTATATTTGTTGGGTAGTGTTCCCTTCTAGAGGGCTCAAATCAGGTGGTGTGATTATGGTTGAAGAATTGTCTCTTAGGGTTGCTGGAAAAATCTGTACATTTGGATGGATGTGCACATACCATAATGATGAAGGAAACAGTACTTCTGTAGGTGTTTTTCTCACTGAATTCCAGTTGAATACATTCAGTGTTGACTTTATTTATCTGCAGTGTCCATTGAGCTGTATCTTGTCTGAAAATTTTAAAAAGGTGTTTTCTTTCTTATTTCAACTGACACAAGAATATCAAGGTAAAGAATTATAAATATATAAATTATGTAAAATTAAAGTGTCAGTGATATGTATGAAGACTTAAACAAATTGGACAGCTGTGACATCTGTAATAATTCTGCTGCAGGAAAAAACCCAACATATTTGGATTAGAATTTAAGTCCTTTTAAGTCAAGATGTTCTTCATCCCTTCTCAGACAGTGATTTGTTACCCGAGGAGACATCCTTCAGAAAACAGTGTTTTCTTTTACTGTAGAAATGGCATCTTCCCAGACCATTTGTTCCAAATTTGGCCTTCATTTGTCTAACTCAAGGATAGAGAGAGTATCTCCTTGGAAATCATTATTCTTTATCCATTTATCATCATGCAAATGCATTTCAGAATAAAACAAAATGGATAATTTAAATGCAGTCCGCTTAAATAGGACATTTTGTTTCTCTCCAAATGAACATTACATTGCAATAACATGAGCAATAAAACTGTAATTTCTAACTAATTCCTAAATGTCAACTCTCCTTTGGAAAACTAATGAGAAATTTAATTTTTCAAGGCCAACTTAGACAAAACTTATAGAAATAAATTGTCTCTATGAGCTGTAAGATCTGAATTTTATTAAAATCAATTGTTTGATAAACTAAAATACATTAAAATTATCAGGCAGATGGAAAAACACCTGAGTTTTACTCAGAGATTGAAGTAAACTATTTTACCTACTTTTGAATCTACTTAAAGGATCCAAAATTCAAGAAAGGAACTTAACTTTTTACAACTTTCTTTTAATATATCTTGCTCATTTACCTTTTGACTCAGTTTTCTGTGTTTCTTCCATTCCTAGATTTCTCCCCAGCACTCTAATACTCAAGAACAGAGGCCTCTGTGGTTTTACAATGCCAGTGTGAGTGAGCTAATTCATGACATCACATGGTAATGTATGCCTGGAGCTGGAATACATTAATGTCACTGAGACTCTTGTGAAATAATTTTTCTTATAGTCAGTTAATTGTCTAAAAGACAAGCAAATACTATAAAGTGGGATATGCAGAGCCCAACTAAAACTCAGACATACTTGGCATGTGAATTTTGCCCTTTATATAAATTCAACTCTAACCAATTCTTATTACAGTAAGAATGTGCAAGTTTAGTTCTAATATCTCAACTTGTGCTAAAGTCCTCCAGCTTCTAATGAATATGCTCAGGTACTTGAAATTCTGTGGTGATAATAGAGAGTGCACCTTTTCCACTCAAGTACCCTTTTCCCTGTAACAAGATGTGAAAAAATCCTCTTGACCTATACAAAGAATATTGGGCCACTAAATGTTAAATGGAAGTATAATGGAAAGTTCATGAAGAAATAGGCATTCTTCAGTTGTTAGAAATTATTACTTTGAAATTTCTATGAAGTTTATAATGTATGAGATGGTTAAAAGCAAGATAAATGATTGGCATATGCATTTATTACTTTTTCCTATTTCAGCCTTCTCCCTGAGCCCATGCAAATTTAGTATGGCACTGTTTTTTTGTACAAGTCATAAAGGAACACAGACATTATGTAAATAGCTTCAATGGAGAAATGAAGTGGAAAAACTCATTTTGCCATAAAAAGAATAAGTGGTGTTACTTATCATGCCATGGGGCTTAAAACTACTGAGCTTTAGAAATGTCTGATAATTTCCCTAGGCTTTTAGGTACAATAAGGAGCAATTAATTTTAGCCATTACCTTCCTGGACACAGAATCCCACCTTTAGGAAAGAGAAAGCAGATGGGGAAAGTTGGCTCCAACCCCTGATCTCTGTAACACACATGAAGACAAAGAAAACAATCCACATCAGCAGAACTTTTTGAGGTTTTCACCAGAGTAATTGGAATGGAATGGAATGGAATGGAATGGAATGGAATGGNAAGTTGACACCAGAGTAATTGGAATGAAATGGAATGAAATGGAATGGAATGAAATGGAATGGAATGGAATGGAATGGAATGGAATATAGAATGGAATATAGAATGGAATGGAATGGAATGGAATGGAATGGAATGGAATGGAATAGAATAGAATAGAATAGAATAGAATAGAATAGAATAGAATAGAATAGAATAGAATAGAATAGAATAGAAATAGACCTACAGTGATCATCACGTTCAGCTGCCTGACCACTCCAGGGCTGAGGAAAAAGTAAAGCATGTTGTTAACTGTATTGTTCAAATGCCTCTTAAACATTGTCAGGTTTGGGGCATCCACCACCTTTCCAGGAAGCCTTTTCCAGTGTTTGACCCCCCCTCTTGGTAAAGAAATGCTTCCTAATGTTCCATCTGAACATAACCTGATGCAGCTTTGAACTGTTCCCACACATCCTATTATTGGATACCAAGTTGAAGAGCTCAGAACTTCTCTCTCCATATTCCTTTCCTCAGGAGAACAAATACCTGATTCCAGTACTGTTATAAGTTTTTGTGTGCTAAGTGCTGTATTAAAGAAATTTTTGTACAAATTTGTACTGATTTGAAACAAGGTCTCTGTTTCAATTCAGGATTTTAACACCTCTTTTCTTTTTACTTTCTTTTTTTACCATGCACAGGAATTAACAATAAACAGTGAAGAATGTGCAAACATTTAGATTGTTTCAAGGTCTGGGAGAACTCTTGTAAGTAGTCTAGGGTGATTTTATTGTCAAGATTGGATTTTGGACTAAGTGTGAGTTATTACTGGCGGTACAATTACTGAAAAACACAGGTGTGAATGAGAAGCTGGTACCGCATGATAGGATGGTTCTACTTCCATCAAAATTACTGGTAAGTTGAAAAACCTTAGCTAGGATGTAAAGCTGGTTTGAGGTGCTGCCAGAGGTACCAGCATCAGTTATAACATCAGTGCCTCATAGCCACTTCTGTCTTCAGTTCAAACAAGTTTCTATCAGCTGGAGATTTCTACTCTGTGGTTCTGCAACCTTGAGAATCAACACCTGTTTCAATGACAATGTAAGTCATATGAAAGGAAACATTGAATTATTTTCCATTTTTGAAACAACAAACTGGGCTTGAGCCAATTATATCTCACTCCAAGTTTTCCAGTTTAACCATAACAAGAATAATACCAAGCAATTGCTTAGGGAAACAAAGTCTCAGGGGAAGCTATTAGAGAGCACTCCTAGGTGCAATTGAATGTATTTATGCATAGGAAGAGTTGGAACAAGTATTATAA
>VZRZ01005152.1:956188-967537 GCA_013398175.1 Climacteris rufus | reverse complement strand
AAAAAAAAAAAAGAAGCTGAAGGCAGCATAAAAGAGACTGCAGAGAGGTTTGGACTACAGACTGCTTCTGTCTCAGTTTCACTATTCTAGCCATTTCAATAAGTATTATGAAATATTATTACAAAAACTATAGAAATGCTTCCAATATGCTGCAGTTAGAGGTCTATGGAATGAAGCTCATGATAACAAACACAAGAACACTAATGTGGCCAGTTTTCCCTTTTATACAACCTTGTTGTAGTAGCACTGACACTTACCTGGGTTTATGCAATATTGGAAGGGAAATCTGTATGTCAAAACTGTAATCTGAAAGATGTCTTCATGCAGAAGGTAGTTCCATCAGTTTTAACATAAGCTAGAACTGCAGTTACTATGACTCAATAATTTAGTCGCTACTCGTTTTACTCATTGCACTGACATTTTCTTAACATTTCTCAATTAGTATTAAAGACATTCACTAGAAAAATTTATTCCACACAGGTAAAAATATTTTCATATGGCAGAGTAATTATTTTTATTATGTTTCTCTTTCTAATGTGCAATTATGTTTCATTTTATTTTTCATGTACAAATAATTTTAAAACCAAGTACTTATCATTATTCCATGAACCAGTGTTACTGTTACATCAATCAAAAAATCAGACATAAACTAAAAGCTAAGGAAAACTGGAGGAAGGATGGAATGGATTATGAGAGATAAAAGAAGAAGGAAGGAAATATAATTAAAGCACAAGCTATTTCTTTCATTTTCACTTGCAGTGAAGGATTGCTAACATAATTAAAAGCCATGTCTGAAATAATTTGTATCTTGAATTACACAAATGAAATCAATGCTTCAATTGAGAATTATGGAAAACAAATACTTAAATAAGAAAAGTCACCTGAAGGGATTTTGAAGAATATGTTACAGTAGAGATCATTCCATATAATACATCTTTTCACTGATATCTTCCCAAAAAGCATTTAAATTTTCTTGTTTCTACTCAATATCTATTCTTTCTCACACAAACATAGTCATTTGTTGTCACAGGACTAATTTTTTAGTGACAGAACTAAGGACCAACAATGCCAGTTGCTGTTAGAAAGAAAAAGTACCTATTTTGAATTTAAAATTAAATGAACTTTCAAATATATATATATAATAAAAATTAATGTCAGTAAGATCTACTCCGCTAACCTTGCAGATTGTCTTTAATTATGCTGAAACTTTTCATATGCTCTGTTCACAGGACAGGGAATTTGGGTATTAGTTCTCCTGACCTACATTTGCACTTGATTTGCTTAACAGAAAGGAGTCAATGAAGCGGGATTCATAATAAGGAAGCATTGTCAGGGTATGAATTACTAAAAAAAACACAAGATGTTCAGCTTCTCAAAAGGGATTGAGAATTTCTCTGAATTATCCAAGAAATTAGGAAATAATAATAGAAATCATACTAGCACTTATAACACACCCTAGAGAATTTACACAGTCTGGTGGTTGAAAATAGGATTTAGCAACACAAAAAATATGAAGGGGAAGGTTCATGTTTGTACGGGTTTCTCCCGTTCATATGGTCCAATTACTTCATCAGTGTTATTCCCCTTCTGTGCCTATTATAAAAAGAAGAACAAAATGTAAAAAGCAATTTTCTTAGATGTTATTCTTTTCCAATTCTGGCCTTAAAGACCACAGCTAATGCTCTTCAAGATTACTCTTGTGAACTTTTTCCTTCACGCTAGTAAGGGACTCTGCCCATAGGCAGTCTAACTCAGGTCGGCTTTGCACACCTTTCCAGCCACAAAAATGGCTTACCATTACCAGAAGGGGCCACATGATCTAGACCATGGAAAATCCTGGAGTATCTCAAACCTAATGCTATAAGCAAAATTAATATAGTTCACTTTTGCTTTAGATCACTCTAGTGTGGTGGAGATCAGAAATCTCTTTTTGCTTAAATAAGTATGACAGAGCAAAAACTCATACTCTGTTATCTATCACCCAAAGATCCTTTGCCTCTTAGAAGAAATAAGAACAGAGCTGATGAAACAAAACATAACTTGAACAATTGTGCAGCAGAGTTGTGACCTAGCAGGAAAAGAAAAATATATTTTAGGGGGTTTTAAATCTCCTGGGAGTATTCATGGTGTCCAATCAACAAATCACATTTAGCAAGCCAGCACTAATTTATACCTACATGGAAATGATACTTACACAAATTAGATTTGGAGGTGAAGATTCCCTCACACCACCTTGGAAGTGTAAAGGGGCTTAAAGATGGTTTAACTGTGCTGTACCTCCATATCAAAACCCCTAAGTTAGGTAATAGGTGAAATGTCTCCAGTGCAAATGTTAGACCTTTCATTGGGAAGCTGCACTCTGCATCCCATTCTCCGAGGAGTTAAACACCTCCTCAAAGCAGTAGGAATTGAACATAACCGGTATTTTACAGGATCAGACTTTGCCTTGGGTGAAATCTAGCAGGTGTACATGGGTTCTGCAGACAATTCAATAACTTAAGATTCAGCAATGCCCAAAGATAGTCAGGTGTGCAAAAATTAAAATACTCAGAGCTATCTTCAAATTCTATTCCTTGGGGATGGTGTCTAATATATGTTAAATCAAATCAGTGCCTTTTAGCTTTCTTCCCTGTCACAGGGTTTCAGTTTACTAATTATAAATGTTCAGCTGCAATTTCTTTACATCGCTTTCTCACAGGGTGCAATTCAGCACCCTCTGAGAATTGAAAAAGGTTACACCACCATTTGTCAAGGTCACAGCAAGAAAGGTTTTTCATTAATTTTAGATTGGCAAAGAAATGCTGTAATTGCTGCATTTAAACCATTCACTGCACTACTTCTTTTTCTACTTCACAGCCAGCCAATTAGGGACTTTATTTAAAATGTATAAATTGCACAACTGTCATTAAAGCTATGATTCTGAAGAGCTTATTTGCTTTCTTTGATGGAAATATTACAGAAATGCAGTCATTTCTCAGCACGATGACCCAATCTTTCAACATTTGGTAAACAAAAATGTCTCTCAATGGATTTGACTACAGGTGGAGCGTCCATTAAAATGAGTGCTTTGAAGGTCCACTTCTGTGAGGCACTGACTGGCCGCCGTGCCAACACTGACCACCTGCCTTCTCAGTTTGACCTGGGAAATTCCCCAGAATGTTACACCAGTGTGGAAGGGAAGAAAACCAAAACCACAATCAAATGCTCTTCATTTGTGAAAACTGCACAGAGTCATTTCCAAGGCACATTGTGGGTTAGTGAAGCAAAACTGTGACTTGGTTTCAACCAAGCCAGAACCAGAGCAGTGAGTAGACCACTGGGCTTTCCCAAAGATGGTTTCAGTAGTCTCTAGCATCTTGTATGCTTTCTTGAATAAATGTCTTTCTCATGACAAACAGCTACATTTCACACGTTCTTTCTTTCGGACATTTATTAAAAGTTAGAGGCATTGTTTTAGATGGATTTGTTTCATTCCTTTCCTTTTTGTGAGACTCTTCTCAAAAACTGCTAAGTGTTAGAGTCTGGGTCGCCTGAGACTGCATTCTGTAACATCTTTTCCATGGTTTTACTTCATCAGTAAGTACGTCTCTCAGGTGGGACTGCTGCTCTAGGCTGTAAGAGTAGAAGAAGTTTGTCTTCCTGAGTATTGTGTGACTTTGCATTGGAGACGTAATTTTCTGTCCTTATTTTGCTGATCCTCAAGCTTTTCTTGGGACACACGAAATCATCCATCATTTTATCTCCTCATTTTTGTTTATGGCTTTGTTTTCTTTTTGAGAACAAAAAAAGAATCCTTGTCCTACTTGTACTGTTAGTTGTATATTAATCACCCCACATGCACAACTTTTGTTTTCATAATATAGTAAATGTGTTTTTCCTGATTCCCAAAACCAGGTGTGTAAATGAGAAGCTTTCTTACCACCTCATCTCTCTCCTTTTATCTGGTCATTAGAACTACAAGAAGATGAGACATTCAAAACACAAAAAAAACAGCATGGGAAAGAATAGCTATTTCTTTCTCTCTCTAACTGTTTCAGATTATTTCTTTTTTCCAATGTAAGCACATAGACAATACAGATACTCAGAAATCTTGTGCGTGAACAAAACAAGTTGTCATAAATACATCCATGAAAATTTTTTAGTTGTAATTCACTATTGTGCCTCTTCAGTTATTGAATACACAAAAAGGTTCATTTCCAGGACATTTTGGTCTTTTTCGACTAGCATATAATATCACATGCACTCCCTTTCTTCAAAGGAGCTATGTTTAATCAGATTTCTGATTTTCCAGGTCTGTGTACACCACTCCATATCCAAACTCCACACTGGGTAAAAGTTCAGCTGCACAGGTGTGTACCATTGGCTGCATCACCTCTGGTGTCACTTTTCAGGGTTTTAAACTGGATGATCAGAGGGCAAAGGGACCTGTGCAAGCTTCAAACTGGTCCCTCAACACAACAAGCAGGTGACAGGGATTGCAGAAATGTGCTAGTATCTCCCTCCAGTCAGCTTCAGCACAGCAGAGACAATCCACTAGCAGCCAGAAACTGGAATGAACAAAGGGGAAGCCTTGCCCAAACAATCTGATAACCTTCCGTCATGAAAAGATTGGCTTGGTAAATTAGGGGAGAGCAGTGGACATTGTCTATCAGGACTTCACAGTTTACTGAGAAACAGCCAGTAAAGACTGTAGTCCAGATAATGAACACTGTCTACTGTAAGATCCTCATGAAAAAGCTGAGAAAGAGGTTGGTGACCTGTGGCACAAACTCTTGTTGGAGGTCAGTAACTAGCAGTGCACCCCAGAGGTTAATACTGGGCCCAGTCATGTTTAACATCTTCAAGATGACAGGACAAGATGACCTTCAAAGGTCCTTTCCATTTTAACCATCCTATGGGATGAGATCCCATGGGATCCCAGTGGGAGTCAGGATCCAGCAGGAAAGGAAATCCTACGGTGCTTTAAAGCACAGCAAACATATTTTAACATAGGACAAAATTACCAATATAGAACTTTAATGGACGTAGAAATTCATTAAACTCTTCTTTCACTATTATGTGGTCTGTCAAGAACTGCATTTTTTCCTCAGAAGGCATGCTGAAGAAAAATTTGAAATCTCATAGTCTAAAAATCAAAATTCAGAATCATAGAATATAAAAAATTGCCTAACTTTTTTTTTCCATCTCATAGCCTCAGGCTGTGATAAAAGGACATACTCAAGGTTTTGAACATTTGAGTTAACAAGACTGATACAAGATGTCTTTTTCTGACAAGCTTCAGCGCGCCTGGCAAAATCTCTCCTCATTGTCCCCTGTCTGCACTATTATACAATTAAACTGGTAATCGTTATTATAATTGTCAGATATTCTGAAACAAATGATACCTAAATCACTTCATGGAATGCATAGCACTAAAATTAAGACAGTTTTAACAACTTTTCCTTATCAGAGCCTTGGTGACTAAAACTTTGCTAAAAAAAAGGTGAAAGTACAGGATAGTTGTCCTAGGTGTGACCTTCAGGAAGACTGTCCTACTGTCTCCCACCAGGATCCTGACAACCCTGGCATAAGCAAGAGAAGACTGAATCATAGAGGTAGCAGCACTGAGAAAAGAAGCTGTGATACCTCTCAGGAGAGAGGCTGTGAGGAGGCAAGAGAAGCCAGACGGGGTCATGGGTGGAAATCTTACACTGCTGTCCCTGGGTAGAGTGGCTCCATGCCCCCAGTTCTGAAGATAACAGAAAGGAGAATGAGTGTTTGCAAGGACAGGAGGGTATTTTACCCATTGCACAAGATTAGGCTAATTGTGAATGCTGTTGACCATAGGACTGGCTGCCTATTGCCAGGGACATCTGTTTCTACAGTAAGAGCAAAGAAATGGGTCTCAGAGACTATGGTCCTCCTCAGTACAGGAATTCTTATTTTCAATTACTGCTTTTGACCCATGCTTCTCAAATCACAACTCATTTTGAGTAGCTTTTAGAAACACCACTTGTCTCATTTTGGTTTTCCTAAACATAGTTACTCACTTGATTAGGCTATTCTTGCAAAAGCAATAGTGGGAAAGTAAAATATATATACATGCCACTTTTCTTCCAGGATGAGACTGACACTAGCAAAGTCAGGGTCAGATTGAAGGGCATTGCTAATCACACACCAGATGCAACCTCTCTGTGGAACACTGCATAAATTAAACTAACTAAAATATTTTTTCCCATTCTCAAACAGGAATCAACTGGCTTTACAAATAGTATTTTAGGCATGCAAAGTAAAGTACAAAAGTCAGGCAACCTTAATAGTTAATTTAAAATATAGAATAGAATAGAATAGAATAGAATAGAATAGAATAGAATAATTTCACTTGGAAGGGATCTACAGTGATTTTCTAGACAACCTCAAGGCTGATCAAAAGTTAAAGAACATTAAGTGCATCATCCAAATTCCCCTTGAACAGGCTTGGAGCATCCACCACCTTTCTAGGACTCTTCCAGTGTTTGACCATCTTCTTAGTAAAGAAATACTTCGTAATGTACAGGTTGTACTTACTCTGGTGCAGGTATAAACCACTCCCACCAGTTCTGTCACTGAGTCCCAGCAGAAGGGCTCAGCACTTCCCCCTCTACTTTCCCTCCTCAGGAAGCTGAATAACGTGGTCACCCCTTAGCCTCCTTTTCTCCAAATTACAGAAGCTCAAAGTCACAGAACATTCCTTCAAGCAAATTCCACCAGCTTTGTTGCCCCCCTCTGCATGCATTCAAAGGCCTTCTTAAACTGCAGGGCTCAGAACTGCACACAGTACTCGAGGTGAAGCTGCACCAATGCTGAATACAGTGGGACAATCACTTCTTTTGCCCTGCTGGTGACATCCCAGGATAGGGTTGGCCTCTGGGCTGCCAGGACTCTCTTCTGACACACTGAGTTGCTGTCCATCAGCATCCTCAGATCCCTCTCTGCATGGTTGCTCTCCAGCCACTACTTTCAGAGTTTATGCTTGCGCTTGGTGTTTGTCTTAGGTGCAGAATCTGACATTTAGACTTGATAAATTTCATTCAGTTTTTCATTGCCCAAGGCAGGGCTGCAAGAATTGAACAGTAGTGCACTGTGCTTACATACAAAGTTGGATGTCTTGGTCCTGCAGTCCTAAAGGTAGACTTGGGACTGTCAGTATCAGCCATGTAGCAAGGCTCATTTCTCCTTGTTTTGGTCCTATGAACTTTTTTTTGGTACATCTTGCTCTGCTAACTCCTGGATGGACTTTTCCTATGATTTCAGTGTTTGGCAAACAAGCTTATATCACTGAGGACTTGAGAGGGCTTGCATAAAGAAGACTCTTAAAGACCTTTTCTAGAGATGACAGATGACCCTTGGTTTTAGTTGCAGGTTATAGTTTTTGGACTCAGGTGCTGGTAGCTGTGATGACCTATGGCAGGTTCACTTAAGCAAAGGTAGATGATGTGAATTTCCATGTACTATTGCAATAAGAAACTTTTCTACACTTATTTTATGTTTCCTTTAACAGAAAGTCTCTCAGGTAACAAAGCTGAACATGTTTTATGTCTGGCAGGAGGCCCTTTCATTTGTCCCCTATTGTCTTACAATTTTTTTGTGGTCTGCCCAGCCATCTGTAAACAAAACAGAAATGTTTCACTCTTGCTTTAAGCCTAGGCAACTGCACTTAACATAAAGATCTGAAAAGCAGCAACAAAAATTAGCAACCCTGTAAAGAAACAAGACTTAAGCTGTTTCTGAGTAACAGCATTTTCTTAAGACTCCTGAATGACACAGATTGCCTCTATTTTCCGGCTAAGAGAGACACTGTGGGAGCCAAAGAATGCTTCTTTTGCTGGCACAAGGTATCTCATCATTGCAACTGCAAAAGAAATGAGCAGAAAAAAGGAACTGCTTTGCCCTTTGGTCAAACCAAAGTACCCAATAGAAGTTTTTATCTTTTACCTTCTACATTTTTAGAAAGTAAGTTCACAAAGAAAGGTGACTGAAACGGGGAATCTCAGCAAGGTGTATTTCTGCTCTAAGCTACTTTATGAATGATGAGTAACACTACTTGAGTAAATGGCACCATTTCGTTTAAAAAAAAAAAAAAAAAAGAGGCCAGTGTAAATAAAGGCAAGTACTAATGATAGACTTATATCAGAATCAGTCTCAGTTATTTCACTACACTCCCAGTAATATATCTTCAAAGTTGAAATAGGTCCAATGAACTGAATAATATTCTGTTCTCTCCTATAAGAATGCATATACTGCTTCTGCTTGCTATCAAGACCTGAAGGAAACAAGTATTTGACTTTAGAGGTTGTTGTTATGAAAAATTGCATAATGAATTTCTGAGTTTTCCAGGTGGAACACCTTATCTCCTCTACTGTTTATTTTAAAGTTTTTGTCAAATATGGATGTCTCTGGGTATAGCTAACAAATTCTTATGCTGCCAACAAGTATTAAGGATTATTCCCTTGCATTATAAAATATTACTATGGAAGTTTTCTAACTATCTCTATGAGCAAGTATTAAGTAAAAAATAAAATATCTAATTAGTTGCAAGGATTTTAGTGTTGAGAGGTCTCTCCACTTATTTACTCTTTGGCATTGGTTATATTTTTTTAGAATTAAAAAATATTTCTGAACATTGTATCTATTATACATTATATATACATACACAACAAAAATTTTGCAAGATATATTCACTTCTCATGCTCAATACAACAAAAATATACCTCTCAATTTGCTTGAACACCCTTACCATAGACTGTTTATTGCTCAGGTAGAACAAGGGAGAGAAAACAGTATGGATGAGAGTATTCTTTAAATCCATATACATTATTCTTATCTACTGCTAGGTTATTAGTAGCACTGTGAATTTTGAAATAACCTATTTTTCCTTCTGAACTTCTAGCATTTCATTCATTCTACTAAAGCACTGAGATACTCAACTAAGTATTCTTAAATACTCCTAAAGTTGGTTCTTTTACATGACATTTCAATTTTTAGGACCTAAACATTCGGCTAGCACTTCCCATAGGCTCATTTTGAAAGATTTTTCATGTGGGGAGCTTAAAAGGTTTTATGCTTGCTGAGATTCTGGGCAACCTTAAAACTGAGATTTATAAATGTATGTGATACTGAAAGATGTTTATGATGTCAACACACTGAAACTCATACTCATAAAAATGCCTTCTGCTTTTATTTTTGCTGTAAGGAAAAAGGAAGAAAATTGTACTTTGAGTACCTCTTTCCTTTCTTTAAAAAGGAAGAAGCAAAGAAAAGACCCAAATGCTTCAGTCTGAGCTGGAAAGCATATACTCCTAAAAATGCAGATTATACTTATCTCACCAATGACAGTACCATTTCTTCTAATCTATATGTAATTTATGATCATTGCTGCTTGTGCCCTGGAGCGATACACTATTTAAAAAGATAGTGTGTGATTCCATGACAACTGGCAGGTGCCTTATAAAACCTTTCTTTGTTCAAAATGTGCAGGTGAGTTATCATACTTTAAAATAGAAGAAATAGAGCTCTGGTGGATTTTCCTCAGTGCATGAGCAACCTGCAAATTAAAGTCAAATATTATTTTTATACCTGCCCATAGGATTCACAAAGACCAATTGCAACAGCTGTAATGGAAAGTCAAATAAAATACACTGCCCCACCTGCTGCTGTATAAATATAACAAGCTCAATTTTTTAGCCAGACTGCTTTCTTCTTTTAGATATTGCTGACTACAGCAGAATCATGAGTCTGTGTACTGTCCTTTTCCCTTTGCTAACAAGTCAGGGAAACTTTTTTGAAAAATAAAACTAACTTGCAGGAACTTTTCTCACCTTTTCCATTTAGTTAGTTCACTTGTTTTAAACTGAGTCCTTTGATAAATAGTGAACAATCACTTGGCGGTTTGAATGCTTGTGGTATCTAATTTTCCAATTAGCAGGAAGAATTCAGACAGTATTCTTGTGTTTTTCTGGCTTACGGGATCACTGGTACAAACTGATGTCCCTGTTGCCTTTGTCCTCTCAGGAACATAAAAAACAGTGTTAATAAATCAATATCTATTTCAGCTTCTGGAGCACGTGGTCTGTTTCTTCCTGAACAGCTGAAAAGGTAGCTCAGAATAAGACTGGATTCTGCTTATGCAGAAAGCCTAATTCCTATTTATCTCAAAAAGAAGTTGTGATCTACTGCAACTTGAAATACCAGATCTGAATATAGTCCCATTGTCCTTGGCTGTAACAATTTAAATCTTGATCTAGTGTTTCCTGAAGTCAATGGAAATACTCTTATTGTGTTTGGCTTACTTTGGATCACAAGGAGCCTCATGGTCTGATTCTGCAAGCCAAAGCAAAGTAAAGCACTCCAGTAACTCCTTTTGCTTCTTGTGAAGGTTGGTCAAGCTTGGAAAGTAAGAGAGAAATTATAAATTGGCCAGATGATGAAAAAAAACCAAAAATAAAGAAACAGCTTCTTTTAAAGCCTCAGTTAAATTTTGCAGGACACAAGAAGTTTATTTTTATCACTGAAATGCTGATGTATTTTTATAAAGACTTCACCTGTCTGAAGTTGAACAAAATCCATGATTTTAAGTGAAGAGTTCAAAAGTTTCTCAGCAATAATCAGAAGGATGGAAGAGCTCGATCTGTTCAGTATATTGATAAGGGCTGTCATAAATGGGAGCTGTTTCTTAGCTTCTGCTCAAAACTGATAAGGATAGTCTCATCACCTGCTAGCAATAACCTGTTTTCATAAGCTGTATTAGCACTGATTCTGTGTTTGTTCACTGTGTGCTGCAAGGATGCCACTACCTTTGAAAATATGGGTTGACATTGGGAACATTTCAATAATTTCGTTTTCAAGTCTTTCTCTTAATGCCTTACCTACATCCTGCTGAGAAAGATTCAGTCATCTGGTACCAAAGAGCTTAAGTCATTATTCTATACCAGTGTTTCTGTGCAGGAAACCACACAGGTTAATCAAGGGCAGAGGCCTTTCCACTTTGAATAAGAAATGCATAACAGCTCCTCTTACATGAGTAGAGAAAGCCATCAGGGGTCAGGGCTTGCATGAGACATGCAGGGATGTTTTGGCTCTTCGTAACAGCAAGAAGCCTTATATTTAACTCAGATTGAGAGGGGAGGGCCTCAGCTTCTGTACCACTTCCTACGCACTGTGGCTCTTTCCTTGTTCTTCAGGGAAAACTTACATGATTCTATTCTAGCTCTGCTTCTCTGCCTTGCCTCCCAAATAACTTTTCTCCCAAAAAACACTGGCCAGTGGCAAATTGGTGGAAGTTTTCTGGTTCCTTATGCAATCTACTTCTTACAAGTGCCAAGCAAAAAAAAA
>VZRZ01005152.1:885271-956181 GCA_013398175.1 Climacteris rufus | reverse complement strand
TGAAAAAGCGAAAAAAAAAAAAAAAAAAAAAAAAAAGGCAGCCAAGGTAGCCTGTTAAGGGCCTCACTGATGAAATTGGAGGTTTAACCTTGATTAGACATCAGAGGATCCACGTGGAGCAAGCCATTATTAATATTGTCAAGAAGTGAAAATCTTCATTCATAGATCTTGCCTGCTTAGACATCAAAGTCAACTAACCTCAAAAGAAATCTGTGGGGAACCAGGCATCCTTAGTTCTCATACTGATCATACTACTTTGTTCTGAAAGTTTCATCTGAGTTCTGTCAGTGCTTGCCCTTGCAGAGGGAACATGATGTACAAACAAGGCAAAAGCCTGTGCTTGCTTTCTTGTTCTTAAAGTTAAGACCAGGTGAATAACTCGTATCAAATCACATATTTGGTAAATAATCTTTTTTTTTCTGCAAATAACTTCCAAAAAAATTTCAATGGAGAAAATTTTATTGTTTTCTAATATAAGTCACAAAATCTCAGATCAATCATTTCTGTATCTTGTTTGCAAAACATTCAGAGTCTGCTGGTAATAAATCGGAAAGCTTTTTAGCTGGGCACAATGTATAAAATTGTTCATTATAGAAAACAAATACAATATGAGCATGAATCCAACCAAAATAAATTTTGGAATTCACATGAATCTTCTAGGCAATTTCTAGGTCATTTATGCCCAGACATTCTCACAGCCTAAACAAAGAGAGTGCCTAGAAGATGTCACCTTTTTCTTCAAGGTACAGTTTTTCTTAGAAGATGTATGTTAGATAAGGTATTTATTTTGTTTGTGGAATTCCTATGGCTACCACTGGGAATTCTTGCACAAGGAGGGAGAACAGATAATGCAATGAAATTATCCATACTACTCTTGTGTTATCCACTGTATTCTTAAACTATACCAGATAATTAAAAAATGACATTGTACTTTCATAAAGGTTGACATAAGCTTTTCCATTAACTGTTTTTAGGGAGAGGAAGTATTTTCAGAGGACAAACTGTATCTGGATGAAGAATAAAAAAGGAGTTCAGAGAATTATTGTGTGGAATGTGCACTTTTTTTTTCAAATATACCCAAAGTTTTGATCCTAAATGCAAATCTGAGAACTACTGATAGCATGAGGAAAATAAATATAAAATATATTGAAAATATTTTTGCATTCAGAAGTTTTTTATACATGTTAAATTTTATGAATTGTCCAGAGGCAATCTTGACATTGTTTTAAAATACTGACTTCAATAGAAGGCAAAATAAAATTATCTGCAATAAAAAATATTTTCTTTTAAATTAGTCAAAAGAAAGTAAGTAGGGGAAAAGACAAAGAAGTCAGCACATGAGGAGAAATAGCTATGCAAAGAAGTAATGCAATGTGTGGGAGGAGACACAGCCAGGACCCTGGCTGACCAAGGGGATATTCTATACCATACACAGTTATGCTCCATGTATAAAGCTGGGGGAAGAAGGAGAAAGGGAGGACCTCTGGAATAATGGGTGTTTGTCCTCCCGAATCACCAGTAGCCATGGTGGAGCCCTGCTCAGCTGGAGATGGCTGAACACCTGCCTGCCCACAGGGAGTGGTGAATGAATACCTTGTTTTGCTTTGCTCGTGCTCATGGCTTTTGCTTTTCCTATTAGACTTTATCTCACACATGAGTTTTCTGCCTTTTACCTTCCCAATTCTCTTCTCCATCCCACCAGGGGTTAGTAAATGAGTGGATCCCTGGGCCTTGGTTGCCAACTGGAGTTAAACCACAACACCATTTTTTTTCAGTCTAATCTAGAATGTTGAAGAAGAGATCAGGTACTGTATGATAAAAGACAAACTAGCTATGGGGCTTTATACAGAATACACATGTAATTCTCTAAAACTGTTACAAAACTAGAAAGTGAAGAGTGAAGGTGAGCCCTGCCAGCTCCCTCAGACAGGGAAGGGACCATTGCAGCATTCCTCAACCCCATGGGGTACCTGCGCCCATGGAGAGCCACTGGAGACCCCAGTCCCATAGGGCTGGAGCCACAGTGGAGTGTGGTGGAACACCCAGCTACTGAAGGCTTCTCCACCTGAGGAGACCGCTGCTCCAGCCAGGAATCTTTTGACCAGCAAATTTGTGTTTACATGCTTGTCAGGTAGTGACTCATTGTTTTTAGAGGACACTGACCTTTCTCACACAGAGCACTGAGCGAATGCCTCCTGCTCCAGAATGGCACCAGCACCTCCTGCATTTGGCTTTAAGTCACAAAAAATAAGTGAGGAAAATTTGTAGAAGCACAGGACTGTGACTTTACATCCATTTGTACTTTTATGAGACATCTAACTTGGTATTTACAAGAGAGTAATTATATTATTTTAATGTTGGTGGCAAATGTTTACAAGAATGTAGTTATTTGATTAAATATATAGTGAGAGGTTAAATAGCCCATTTACTGTAACCTAGCTAAATGCCTAATTAAATAGCAAAGAATATTCATTGGATATTATGGTTTAACAAATATGTGAGCATTATATATTAATACTTTAAAATATACTATTGACGTTGTACCTCATTAGTTAAACAGTCCCTCTGTTAGTATGGTTTAACAAATATGTGAGCATTATATATTAATACTTTAAAATATACTATTGATGTTGTACCTCATTAGTTAAATAGGCCCTCTGTTAATAGCATATTAAAAGTACTTACACTGTCAACAGTCCTGACTCCTAACTTATATTACCTCAGTGGTGGTTTATTTTATCCTGTTTACAGATCCATTTACTCAAAAACCCAACATTCAGTTCCCAGCTGTCTAACTTTGTGGAAATAAAATGCACAATCATTCATTTTATGGTTTTTTGAAGTTACAGTTGAGGATCTAAAGCTCACCTTGAAGTTATCTGAAAATTTCCAATGAGAATAAATATGCAATTCCACAATCCAAAGGAAGACTAATAGAAACACTTCTTCGTGATACTCATTTTTCTAAAACAAGTTCTGTTTTAACAGTAGAGGTCCTGTAGCAAATTACATTTCTCCATCAAGAAATTTAATTTTTTTTTTCTTTGCTCCATAATATTACTGGAAAGAAAAGGCAGAAATTCTTGTTGCTTTCATTTTTATATAACATGCCTTGGCATGAGTTAGGCAATTACTACATTGATATATATTCAATATGTCGTGCTATTATCTTTGGAATGAATCAGAGCCACACATATGGTATGTCCCTACCTCTCTACATCATCATACTTTCAAGAAATACGTGAGGTCTCAAAATATTTCTTCACTTTCTTAATTCCATGGCTAACATATGTTAATAAACCTTTAGAGGTTTTTGCTAAAGATGCCATGAAAAGAGAAGTTAACAGTTACAAATGTTAAATACGAGGCATTTGAGTATTTCAGTAATACCTTTTAACTATAAGGTGTTTTTATGGGTTAGGATTTTCTTTTCTGCCCTGTGACAGATTTCCAAGATGACAATTCTTGCACAGGTTATTTTCATATGAGGACACCATTTTGCAGAATATCTTTTTCAGTAGAAGTAGAAAAGCAGAGTAGCTGTTTCTCAGACAGTGGTGGTTCCATGCAAGTCTGTTTGCATGATGCTTCTTGACTTTCTCTGACTGGTGTTTTTTTGAAGAACTGTGGCACTAGGCCTTTACATCTTCTGATGTCCATCCTAATTTTGCACCCAACATTCAGTTTACAATCAGAACATTTACTCCTGAGAATCAGTTACGGATAATATAACAATGCTAAGTATTTATATCTGGCAAAATGTTCAGTCCATGTGCTGAATATGGTACTATAGTTGTTTTACTTTGGTAAATGTTCACTATTCAAATCCATAAAGGGGTTACTGAAAATATTGTCACTCTAAGGCATCTTTGTCTTGTTTGCATTTGAACAAACCCTACCTCTACAGATCTTTTCAGGTTTGGTAAGTCCTAATACCACCAGGGAAGATTTCACTCTGACTTCTTTTTCACATTCCCCTTCTTTCTTAACACTACACTGAAGCGGTTTCCTCTGGTTTTGTCCCTTGTGGTCTTAATATCTTAGTATCAAGATTTCCTTGTTTTATCTTGTCTGCCTCAACAGCCAAGCTGTCTAAATATTGCTGACATTCCTGCTCATTTCAGTGCTGTTAAATTATCAGTTTAGCATTGCCTACCAGGCAGAGGTTGCAGACCTCCCACCTTTCACTAATGCTGTGCTTACCAAACACTGTATTTCATATAACATAGTGATGTTACCTCAACACCAGGTAATTGGACTGATGTTCCTCTTTTATCTTCATTCTTTGTGGGAACCAGTCATCCAGTTAATTGCAATTTCAGTCTTGTTGTGAATTTTCACTCTTCTTTCCCTGGAGGATGTTGTACAGGGTAATGCTGAGTTCTGTCTTATCTTCCACAAGACAAAAAAAAAACAAAAACACACACACAAAAACCAATCCTGATAATTTAATCTATTCATGAGCAAATATACCCTGTCTAGTGAGTGACTAAGTTAATGATATAGTAGTTTTTGCACTGTTAAAAGTTTCCCAATATCTTAGGTCACAATAACTTACGACATGAACAACTGATCAACTCCTCCTAGGAAAGTTGTGAGAATAGAGTGGGGTTGATTGAGCCTGAAATTTTTTTTTCACAATCATAAAAACTATGCAAGAAACCAGAAATCTTTGAGTGGGGTAGGAGATTCCCACACTGATTTCGTAAGCTGATTTTCTTGACAGATTACAGCACCCAGATCCCCCACTTGTCAGCTATCAGAAGAAATTAGGAGGTTGCCATGTGTCTCCTCCATGTCACTCTCTTCTGTAATCTTGAGTTTATACTTGAATTTTGGCCTTAACATCCATGTTTACCCAATGCTATACTAAAAATAAAGCTTAATTGGGATAATTTATTTACTCAGTACATACTCATTTTTCTTGTCTAAGAAATAAACCAGCCTCTTACTAAGTCCAAGACTACCCAGCTGCTCGAAATTACTTCTTATCAGAGGAGGCCCTACACATTAAGCAGTACAGCCATATGTTCAATAAGCATCAGTCCTTATTTGCCTGGTCAAATCCAACAGGGTAAGCTCCAGAGGAGTCTGCTGCCCTAGGCAAACTGCCTAGCCCAACCAGTCTGTTGCTGAATGCCCAGTCAACCTTGCCAGCTTGTGGAAACCATACCTGTTTTGTTGCCCCTGGAAACTGGCTGCCTTAAGCAGCCCCTTGTTCTTGTCCTTGGGAGACTGCTTGCTCCAAGTTCAAAAGTTATTTAGAAATATTGTGAACATCTCTGTTTGGGAAAAAAAAAAAAAAAAAGGGGCATCTTCTAAGGGTTCATTAACTATTTTGCAAAGGGGAAATACAACAAAAAAAAGACCAGCAAGTAATCACTTTTTAACTTGTTTGTCCCAATAAATGTTTCAAGATAAAATTATATATTATCAGCTTCTCAAAATGTCAATGCAGATGTGCACCAACACTAATTCTATGACAGGCTGTGAAAAGGATTAGTCGTACAAAACACATCATGCCGGGAAACCAAAGGACTACAAAGAGCAGTAATTTTTATCTAACCACAGAAATTTATGTGGCCTAATGAGCCTTGTTTCCAAAAACCAAAACACTTCAACAGCCACAACAACTGCAAGAATTAACTTTTGTGTGAAGTTATAGAGAGACTTTCTGCACAGTCCACAATATTTTTAATTAGTTTCTGTTTTCCTTCAGTTATATAAACTGGTTTCATCATCCTGATGTTGCCATTTAAATTACATTTCTTATTCATTTAAAGTTCTTTCAGTGCTACAATTGTCAGTAGTTAGTGCTACTTGCCAGACTTCTGTGTCCAACCTAATTAGATGCTGTTGTCCTACAAATTATTTTTAGATATGTTTCAAGCACTCTAATTATGCTCAGTGCACTGCATTGCAAGGAAAACCATTGTTGCTTTAGTGTCCAGGATACTGCCCACAGATAAAATAATCTACAGTGAGGGTGTTGAACTGCAGATTCAAGAAAGTGACTTCACAATAAATTCTCCTAAACTGAAATGGAACAACTGACCTTTTCTTTTAAAAATGTGCTGTTACTGTTTAGCAAGATAAAGAATTCAAACAAAAGTTTGGTAACTATCTAACTGACTGGCTAAATCAGTCTGGCCATTTTCTTACATGAACCTTGTTCTATGTATTTCCAAGAGAAATTCCAAATGACACTACTGTTCCATAAAAGCTTATAAAGGTGATGTCACGTCTCTCTACCTCTTTTCTATTTGCTTTAGAAAGGAGCAATATTAAAGTGCTGAAAAATAGGTTGTGGAGTCCCACCATTGGAAGTGTTCAAGGTCAGGTTGGGCAGACATTTGAGCAACCTGTCCTAGTAGAAGATGTCCCGGCCCATGGCAGGGGGTAGGACTAGATGATCATAGAACCATAGAATTGCTTGAGTTGGAAGGGACTGTAAAGATCATCTAGTTCCAAGCACCCTGCTGTGGGCAGGGACACCTTTCACTAGACCAGCTTGCTCAGAGCTTCATCCAACCAGGCCTTGAACACTTCCAGGGATGGAGCATCCACAGCTTCTCAGGGCAGCCTGTTCCAGTGCCTCACAATCCTCACAGCAAAGAATTTCTTCCTAATATCTAATCTAAACCTGCCTTCTTTCAGCTTGAAGCCATTCCCCACCTAGTCCTGTCACAAGTTCTTGTAAATAGTCTCTTGCTTTTTCTTGTGGGCTCAATTCAGGTACAGGAAGGATGCAATCAGGTCACTCTGAAGCCTTCTCTAAACCATTCTGTGTTTGTATCAAATTCAATCCTCATCATTGGTTCTCCATTTATTAAAATGTTGGCCATAAATCAGTCAATATCTCTGGCCTCATCTCCCCATATGTCTCCCAAACTTCTCTGTGAACAGTTCTCTGCTAGTGAACAGTTGCATTTTTATCCCACCTCTCCTGATGGTTGTCATGAATGGACAATAACAAAATTTCAGACACTTCAGATGTCCTCGTTTAGTGACAAAATCGTTGATACCAGCTATTTTAATTCTCTTTACTCTCTTTGGGTTGGATTCATCTCATTTCCGTGTCTAAAGCATAGCTGTCTGGAGTCAAAATAATCATCTTTTTTATAGCCAGCCAAAAGAAAGAGGCACTTTAAGAGTAACCTTTATCTGAACTATTTTATGTGTCTTTTTCAAGGAAGAAGAGTCCCATGCCTTAGAAGTCTGTATTTCTTGC
Source organism: Climacteris rufus (assembly GCA_013398175.1). Taxonomy (NCBI): domain Eukaryota; kingdom Metazoa; phylum Chordata; class Aves; order Passeriformes; family Climacteridae; genus Climacteris; species Climacteris rufus. Next base: position 948,950 of record VZRZ01005152.1, on the reverse strand, counting down.
TCAGATAAATCCTACCTTCTGCATCTAATCGAGTCCTTACTGCCACCAGTGACCTTGTTTTTCTAATCTTTCTAACATTTTCTAAAGTAACAAAACTAGAAGTCCTGGAACAGATTGTTCAAATTTGTTCAAAGTAAATCTATGCAAAAGATCTTCAAAACTAGACCTTCAAAACTAGGGTCTATCAGGTTGAGCTTTCCATCATGTGAGGTTTTGAAAATTTTATGTCTAACTAAATAGAATAAGAAGGTGAAATGTTGACATTTTACCTGACTCAAATATATTAAAAGAAAAACAAAGCTCAGCTACAAAAATGTCAGTCTTAATATATCTGAAAAACTCTTTTTCATTTTCCCTCTACTAAAAAAAAACCTTTAGATAAAATTTGGAAATTTATTGAAATTTTTATTTTTAAATTTAAAAGGGCATTTTTCAACCATGTCAGTGTGACATCAGAAGGCTTCAAAGCCCACTCCTCTCTCCTACTGAGTTTTGCTTTTGACAGAAAATTATTTTCTGGCCTCAGAGTCTCATCTGAAAATTCCTGAGGAAATGCAGGTAAAACAAACTTTGATTAAAAAAAAAATCTTAGCGTAGATCAAGGTAGGTCAGGCCCATATTTCATATTAGTCCTAGTATATCTGTATTTATTTTGTACTCATTTTCACTGACTGTAGTAAATCTGAGCAACTCAGGTTGGTTAGGAGTTATCATAGATGTTTTCAGATTGAGATGTTATGAGCTTGGTTGAAAGCCAAGACTCACTTCAAAGGCATGTTGGAGTAAAGCCATCTGTCTTTTTCAGGCCAACACCTGTTCCAGGCAGCTTTCTAAACTTAACATGATTGCCTAAATAAATGTGCCCCTCAGAGGCACCTAAAGGCACAGGAACACCGTGCAGGACAAACACTGCCTTGTGGTGTCCTGGTGGCCGGACACCCACAGACGTCACACATCACAGTATGTCTAGGAAAAACCTGCATAGTAGATAACATGGTCATGTTGCTGCAGTATTCAGCTTTATTGAGATTTTATTGTGCACTGTCTAAAATGATGTTTCAGAAATACAGAACTAAATATTTCCCTTTTCAGTTTGGCAAGAGTTAATTTTTTAATAATTTCAACAGGACTAGCCTTGCCATCTGCATCTTTCTCAGCTTTCATTCTGGAGAAAGAGCTGGCTCTGAGCACAAATTCTGCCAAGTATAACTCATACTAGATTACAAAGGATCGAACTGAGGGACTAGTGGACCAATCTCTTCTGTTATTCTAGAACACACAGCTCTTAAATTACTATGCAAATTCTTCACTACCAGAAAGATAGGTCATCTGCTTCCCACCATATCAGTGGTTTTTTCACTGTCTTTAAATAAAGGAGTACGTCTTCAGTGGTTAAAAAAGAACCCATGCGGCCAATTCTGGAAAATGCCTTTGTTCAATCTGTGCCATAATTTTTCATCGAGTTAATTTACTGATCCCATCAACTACAGGGTGGCCTTGATCTTTTAAAAATGTCTTCTTGCAGTAACGCTATTTCAAACTAAAAATTCCTTCTTGAATCAAAATATCTTTAGGCTTAAGTTTCTCATTCTTTGTCTTGGCCCAAATAATGGGTTTGGAAGTATTAATCAATTCCATTTGACTGCTTGAGATAGAGAAGTAAAAAAAAACAAAATCAAAAATCTCTTTCATGTTTTAAAGACTTTCTTTCAGATGTTATATTTATACTTGGATAATTGAAAGCTAGCATATGCACATGCACGTGCAGAACTTTCTTCAACTGTGGACTTAATTTTGTTACAGTTGTTTGCAATTCTTTATTAAAAGGAAGAATAAAAGTATAAGTGCCAAAATTTTAGAGACTTTGGTCTACATAGGCAATAACAGTCTGAAAAACAAGATTTGTTAAAGGAAACAAGGTATTCTCTGTTCTTTACACTGCAGTAGAAGCAGCTATTGCTTTCATGCATTAATATTGCCTATGACAGGTGTTTCACACCAGGAGGTGCTGGTCCCTTGTGCTGATACCATTAAGAAGGGCACTCAGGCTCTGTAAGGCATCATTCACAGTTCTGTTATTTATTTGAGCTAGCACTATAAGAAGTTAAATTATAGATAATGTTATCTCTCTATAGGTGGGGACCCACCTGGGGACCCCAGGTGATGCAGCATCAAAGAGGTATCTAACTCATGTGTGGTACACCACGCAGACCCCGTCCACAACACAGATTCTCTCTCCCTATCATTCAAGCTATTGTAGGATTTTCTTAAAAGTAAACAACATTTCTGCAATCAGATGATGTTCACCTGAGAACTTCTTGCTGACATTTAAATCAAGGCGATGACTGTTGGTAGGAGCTGGGAGCTGCCTGCAGGATGCTCTGCCACAATAAACTGGTTGAGTTCATCCCACAGCCCAGGGATCTGACAGCCCAGCACAGGGCTGAAAGCTGTGCTGTATGTGGGCGTGCTCAGGGTAACAACTGTGTGCACCTCCTACTGCTCCATGTGCAATAATCTTCTGGTCAGCGTCACTTACAGTGAGGCAATATAAAGCCTTGTTTTGTCACTTACCTGCAGTTTTCTCAGATGTTTCTGTATTTCAGAGGACAGAGAAATGACCGAAGAAATTCACACTCTTTTAAGATAATGTGTAACACAGCTGGGATGAATCACACTAAGGAGATATCTCCTGCGAACAGTACTGAGACAACCAGCTTATATTAAACACCCAGTGTCTAGACAGAGAGAGATAGGCATGATGAATGTCATGTCACGTGTCAAACACTTGAATCAAAATTGGAGTAAAGCTGTGGGGAAGGCTGTAGAAATTTTGATTTAATGGTGGCATGACAGTGCTGCAATAGCTGTGTTTGCTCTTCCCAAAACCTTACAGGTTTTGAGTGACTATGAAACACTACCAATCACATACTAACTGTGATTTCATACGTTCTTACAGCTTGGTTAAACAAGTCTCTGTGTGTTAAAACAGAGAAAGTATAGGCTAAAACTAAAGAACCAGTGTGACCTCTGGTAGGAGAGTAAAGAAAGGATGATGTGCCCAGCACAAATTGGAGGCACTTTGTCCCTAACAGACCTAACACTGCAGGAGGGAAATGTACCTCTTCTACACCGTAAAAGAAATAGTTTGCAAATTTGGGTATAATGGCTAGGTTACAGTTCATCAATCTTCTATTGAACATTCTATTCAAATCAGCTATTGAGAGCTGATTTAGGTATTTTCTTGCATTCTTTTCCTTATTTTCTTTTTAACTTGAAGAGGTTGCAGAAGAGGCAGGGACTGGGACAAAGGGAGGAATCACTATTCTGTTTACCATCAAGACATAGGCATACTCCCTATGTACATGCACACAACAAACACCCCACACCCTTTGCCAATAAGGGCTAATCCTATCAAACATCCAAAGGCTTTCCAAGCTTTTTGATAAATGGAATATATGTACATCTTCCTTTTAAAAGAACGGCTTCTAATTAACATTATTCAAGGGAAGAAAACACTGGAAACTCTAAAATGCTCTTACTCAAACAATTTTACCATTTTTAAGGGGTGTGAAAGAACTTCTTCAGCAGATATTTATTGCTTTAGAAAAATAAATAGGAAACACAAATGTATATTTTTAAAAGCAAATATATGATTAACAAAAAGATATAACTGGTCTTACAAATAGGGATATTTTTCAGTTATTAGCAACAATAAAGTACACTCCAAATTGAAAAGAAACTCTTATATTAGGTGTTTCCTTGAATTATTGTAATACCCTGGAAAACAGAATTACATCTGTAGAAGGACTTTAGATATGTATCAATTCATTATAAAAAGACAGGAAATAAATATACAGAGATAATGAAGTATTCAATAGTTAAGAAGTATTTGATAGTTTGATCAATATTTTCTAGTAGAGAAATAAGAATGTTTAATTTATTCACACTATACATTTATTCCAGACCAACTTTTGAAATTGTTAATGAAGTGGTAAAGATTCTGCTATTTCAGCGTGGTTGGATCACATTGCAGTGGAAGTGAGAGCACAAATTTAAGAAACTCAGTCTTCTCCAGGACTGAGATTCACTTGCAAAAAGCTAGAGGACATTGCTTTCAAATAAATCATAAGAAAAAGAGAAAGAAGAGAAGAAAAGGAAGATATTCTAAAGCATGTAATAAAACAGGCTTTGACACTCAGCTGATAAACTGAGCTGAAGAAAAGTGAAAACTAGGACAAAAGATAAAATGTCTAAGTGGTTCACAGGAATACCAATGCAAACCAGTATATTGAGAAGTCGCTATACTAGAAGGAAACAGCATATGATGACAGAAACCATTAGAAAACCCCTTAGGCATACAAAACATTTTCTGAAAAAGGAAATTAAATTTGCAAGTTATTGATGCTAAAGCTTAAAATGTCTCAGGAAGTATCTCTAATTTCATGTACAAAACCAACTGCTAAGGGTTATTTACAATCGCTAACAGAGTAGATGCTACTTTTGCAACTTTTTATGAAGAAAATTCTATACATCATTCCTCTAAGAAATGAGAAGAAAATTCTAGAAATAGCAAACTTGCTAAAGCACTGTGAAACTTGGAAAGCAGCAACACAAAGGAAGCTCTTCTGAGTAAGACTAAGTATTCCTCTAGCCCAGTTTCTTGTCCCTGGCAATGACTAATGGTGAATGCCTAGGAAAGAGCAAAAAAGAGGACAAGCAAATAGTGATACATCCTGTATAAATTCTTCTCACATCCAAAAATAATGGATTGGAGATTCCCTGAGCCAAAGGTTTGACATATTTTATTGCTGTTTTTATTTAATGGTCTTGTGTAACTTTTTCTTCTGTGCATTTGTCTCACCCTTTGTTTTTTTACTCAGTGTAAGCCTCTGCAAGTTGTGTTCCACTGTCTCTTGTGCCAGAGGAGTTTCACAACTTTGCCATTGCTGGGTGAACAAACACTTCTGTTTTGAAATATTCACATTCTGATTTCTTTTCACTTTTCTTCAAAAACGTAGCAAATATTTTTTCTCTATTTATCTCATCTTTGCCACTTATGATTTCAAAGAACTGTATCGTAGTTTTCCTTGGCCAAACTTTTTCCAAGCTGCAGAGTTTTTGTCTGAGTTGTTTCCTCTATAGAATCTTCTCTACAACTTTGATCATCCTTGTTTCCTCCTCTATGCTTTCACTAACAGTAATTATCAACTTGTATCAATGATGTTTTCACTGCTGCTGAGCCACAGGCTAACCAAGGAAACTTCAAGGGAGGATTCAGTACAAAGTTTGGCAAAACTCCAGAAATCTGTTTGTTTTCCAAGTGCATTTTAAGGTCTTCTAAGTAAAACTTAGTCTGTAAATGGATTTAGTGGCAAGACTACTAGAAAATGTCCTTTAATTTCCCTGTTCAAAAACAAGGTGACCTACTTTGGGATAGGAGATTTTAGTATGATCAGCCTTGTATACAGCCATCTCATCTGGTCTTGCTATTGTTGGATTGCAAAAGAAAAGGTTTGTGTAACCCAATTGGTTAGTCTGGAATTTCTCTAACCTAACTTAAATCACATTCTCAGAGTGCAGAAACCATGACTGAATCAAAATCATTGAGAATCACAAAAGATGAGATCACACTGAATGATTATTAGAAACTTGCAGTCTCACAGACCAAGCACAAATAAAATTTTGTTTAATAAACAAAGAGGGAATAATAAAAAATAGTGTTTTATCAAGGACATTTTTTGCATTTAAAGTCTCTCCATAATTATTCCTGATAAAGTAAATTATGCCATTGTGCTGCTTAAAGACTGACACTGACTGAATAGAGAAGAGGATTTAAATACTATCTGACATTATCAAATCAACCACTTTAAAGCAATAGTGAATTGAAAGTATTTTAATCCGTCTCTTAAATTTCCAAGAAAAGAAAGGTTATGTAAAACTTGTAATATGAATTTTATTTTTTAAAAATAGATTCTTCAAAGGTATCAACAGGTTATCTTTTCAATGTCAGCAAGAAGTAGAGGTAAGACATATTATCCCAAGTGGTTTACCTCAGATATAATCTCAGTATTTAAAAATGAATGCAGGCCATTGAATAGCATGGTTTTATGAGCAGTTCCAGGAGGAACATAGGGAGCAAAACATTTAATTCAGTGGTAGAGAGGAGTCATTTTGCTAGTGTTAGACACTCGTGGCTATTCCCTGTCCTTGTCTGAGTTTCTGAGGTTCATGTGAGTAGTCAAACTTATCTTGCCATGGCCAAAATAAGGAAAAGAGAACCACCTCCCTGTCCTTGACCGAGGCAGGGCACCCAGGCATTCCCCTTCAGTCTCACTCTGTATGATCAAACTTCTACTCACAAACTAATATTTTTGTTGTCTTGTGGTTGCAAGTTGCCTTACAGGTTGGACTCCCAAAACAGCAAACATGTTGCACAGAAATAAGTCTCAATTTCTTCTTAATTTTGCAATTAATGTGGATGTGCCTGGTAGAACTGAGTCTGTACCTGGCCACAACACACTCTCCTGGAGTGACAGAGCCCCAACAGTGTTTGCTAAGGCTGTGGGGAAACTCTGGCCTTTCATTTACATCTGCTTCTTTTCAGTGTGCCACTGTCACCCAGCTTGGGACTTGGGGTCTGCCCATGACAAGTGTGTACCTGGCTGCCCTTGGTGGCCTGCCCACACCAAGGCCATAATGTCATCCTTCTTACTTGGTCTTTTAGCTGCCTCTTCTGTGTACCACCAATGCAATCAGTTTGGCAGGAACAGAATAATGCAGGAGTTTCTCAGTTCACTGTTCACGTCTTTGGGGGCAAAATAATACAGCTTATTCACAGAATTGAACCACTAGTGTTCTTGAGGCTAAAGTCAATAATTTGCTGGGGCAGATAAGTGCAATATCAATGAAAGGAGATGCACACATCTTTGTCAAAAAATAATTTTGCTCACAATCCAGAGAGGCAAAAGTGGATCCAGCAAATAACTGATAAGAAATGAAAAGAAAATCTTTTTATCATCAGAACAACAAAGAAATTAGTATAGAGGAGTTACATTATACTGCACCCTCTATGCAGCCTGATCCTTTATTATGCTGAGGGTTCTCAATTACTGCTCACTTCAATAGGAACCTTGTAGCACATTCACAGCTCACAAAATCAGCATTGTGGTACTGTGACTGGTATCCAAATCAAAAATATTAATTATATTATATATAAATTAAACTGTAAGCTGTTTAAGCTTTGATTTGGAAATACAACGTGTGGGAGTACCTACTAATAGAGATATAATTCTTTTCACATACGTACATGTATGCGAATACCCTTTTTTTCTTTTTGTCTTGCGTTGAGTTAATATAAGATAAATTCTACTAACCATTTCATTTTCCCAGAAGAGAGCTGGAGAAACACATCTGAAATGCCATCTTCTAATCATCAAGTTTCCAAAGGGTTTTGGCAGGATTATACACAGGACAATGGGCAATGCTTCTCTTGTAATGGAATAGTGCTGCTCTTCTCCATATGCATTGTGAGGCTGCAATGTCCAGCGTTTCCAGTCAAGGTTATTGCAATGTTTCCAGACCAAAAGAAAAACCTGATGAATAATACATGGGAATTAAGCTAGATTTCAGAAAGATTATGTATGTTTCATGTGACACAGAACACAAAGTGTTCATAAAATTAAAATCTATTGCTCTTGTGAGCTTTAGTGGGCCTGACATTTAAAGCTCTGAGATGAAGAGCTTCCTTGCTGGTTTTTACATTATTGAGCATAATGTAAGCACATTCCCTGATGTACTCACTTTGGTGGAGACCCAAATGGGCTTGTAAGAACAAATCCTAAAATGATGGAAATAAAATTCATTCCGATTTCAATGAGATCAGACTGAAGGTGTTACAGGTAACTCAGTCCTGATCCAGATGAACATTTTTTTCATGTCCTTAAGGTTTAGGACCATGGACAGAGTTGGGGGCCATGTGAGTGCGCTGGACTTGGAATTCTCTGAGAAAATCCTGGAGAAGGACTTGTCTCAAGTCTAGACCATCTTTCTATTCTTTCCTACCTGGTATATTGATGTAAGTAGCACTGCTGTACTAAGACAAGACCATGTCACTCAATGTATCTTTCATATTTGGCTAGACTCACCTTAAGTTTTACATCTTTCTGCTGCACAAAAGCTGACAATTTTGGCTGTTCATTTATCCCAGTGTAAATATGAAGTTTATAGTACTACAACTGTGAATATAGAAATAAAAATACAAATCATCCAGAGCCTGAAACTTTCTAGACCTTCAGCTGCCAGCTAGTTACTTAGGTTTACAGTGAAATTACGTAGTAATACCAGCCTGTTCTGCTGAGAAAGGGAAATACTGGAACATTTCTTTGATTAATCTTAGCTGTGTTACCAGTTTGCCATAAATATATTCAGTATTTAATTTCTACTGTATATCGTATCAGTGTTTATACTATAAAGCAAATCTTTGAGGAATGGTGTTTATATTACCTGTGTATCCACAAGTACAAGAAGAATAATCTTGACTTAAAGATCCTCCAGCATCCTGACAGGCAAAAAGCAGAGTTAGAAAAGTTAGAATATTATTTAGAAGGTAATACCTGTTTTTTTACCTTTGTCTTTTCAAGGTCACTAACAACCAAATACCCTCAGTTAGTATTGAGAGAAAAATAGCAAAGCCTTGAATCGAGAGAGTAGGGTGAGCAGCATGTGTACTTCTCTCTCTCCTTACTTCTCATCCTTTTGCTTTTATAGCCTGAAACATCTCCATCTCTCCTGAACATCTCCAGCATTGCACAGATGACTCCAAGCCAGGTCTGCCTCCAGGCCCTGGCATCAGAGTCTAGGGTGGCATTTGACTCAGTTTCGTACTCAAGCCACTACGCTGTGCACTCAGACTTTCATACCAACTCCCATCAGCCAGTACTTCTGAACACACACAACTGTGCAGAAATGCTCAGCTGTGGCAGGAGAAAAAAATCCATCAAACCACTCTTCATATAAAGAAAAAGAACCATAGGCCTATGGTCCTGGCAATATGCTGTGTTGGAATAGGAGACAAAATGCCAAAAGAAGTTTAATTTGCTGCCCCAAAAATAGCACCTGTGTCCTCTGAAGTGACACAAAAACCTCCCAGAGATATTCTCAGAGTAACCAGTTCCACCCACCTGGGAATGATTTTCCAATATTAAGAACAGATTGAGACATAGAAATCAAGAGGGAAAATACAGAAATATGCAGGAAGACTCTGCTGTAAATCATTTTTTAAAACAACAACAAACCTTTAAGAATTGGCTTATCTTTATCTCAAATAAATGTGGAGGCTGTAAATACATTGACTGGAAAAATACCCTGAATAAATCTACTGTTCCAGGTATTCTGGCTTGCTGAGAGTGACAAATCACTTGATACAACCCTGATTCAATTTAATATGCCTTGAAAAACCTAATAAAGTCTTTTAAGCAAAGGAGATGCTTTGAAACCTGTGCTGCAATTAGAGGGGAGGATGCCCCTATTATGCTAAGAGATGAGCTGAAGTTTAATTTCAGTTTATGAATAAGAAAAATCCGTGGATGTGTTGCTGCATTCAGAGACTTAAAGTCTACTGTATATCACAATGGCATATTTATGAGCAACACAATGTGATGCTCTCTTTCACACACAAAGAGAATGACATATACAAACCAACAGCAATCCCAAATCTCAGAGGAATCACACACTACTTCAGCTTCCAGTGCAGTGAAAATAAATCTTATTAATCTGTTACAAGTGTTGCAAAAATTTAAATAAGTGAACAATAAATACATAATAATAATAATAACAGTAACCTAGGTCTAATTATACATTTTCTCTGCCAATATTCCCAGTTATAATAGAACTTAATGAAGCTTTAAAAATAAAACAATACTGAATACTTACTGCCATAAATTTCCTTGAAAAAATTAAAATATAAAGAGGAGTGACGTCCGTAGTTAATATAAATGGGCCAGATACTATCTTCTATTCCAACCCTTTACGCATTCCTCTAAGTGTATAAGGCTTGCCACCAGTGTAGGTAGGAGTCCTTGATCCCACACAACTCAATCTGCCCTAGAGGGTGTCTTTAAACATCCCTTTCCTTAAACACCTGCACCCCCAAAGCTGTACATTCCATGCTCTCCCTCTCATGAGAAGCAACAGAGAATTTAATTGGATGTTTCCTTGCTCCTTAACACCAGATGACAAAAAGACTGATGATCTGATCAGTATTTTCCTCACTTTCTCCTACTGTCAACAATTCAATAAGTTGCTCTCTGGAAGAAGGTCAGAATCCTCAAAGTCCCCATCCCACAGCTCATCCCAGCAGAGGTGTGATTGCCTGGTATGGTGGGGCTTGCTGAAGTTCAGCTCTTCAGGGCTCTGTCACAGGTATGTTCTTGTCCTCAGTTAAATATAGTCCACATGTTGGGTAGTTTTAATAAGGTTTCAGCTCACATATCACAGTTTAAATTCCCTTATATAATGTACATCTTCAAAGTAATAGAATTTACAATGTAAATGGCACTTGTGGACATCAAGAGCTTCCTAATAGAATGCACCACTTTTGCTATGATTACTTTGGAGAACACTGGTAGACGTGGGAAATGGAACAAAATAAAACGTAAAAAAAACTGTGAACTTCTGAAATCTTTTCCTTTCTCTTTGGAAATAAATTTCTTTGGAAAACTTGTCAAGGCCACTGCATTTTAAAACTCCTTTTGCACTTCTGTATCCTTGAAACACTTTAAAAATATTTACTTGGTTAAAAACTGACCACTCAACCTTGTCAAATGCTTTTCCTGCATGTAAAGACGAAGGAATGCATTGAGCTAGTAAATTATAATAATCCCATAATCCTAAGAGCATGTTTACAGAGTTTTCATATTGCTAATTGGCAAGGGATTTGGCATTTAATTACTTTCTACAATCTTCACACAATATTTCTCTTTTGTCTTAGCTTTTTAGAATATGCAGTAATTCTTTTTCTCAAATTACCTGAAAGACCCTAAATAACAATAGAATTTTGTTTGTCCAGTGTGATGAAAGATTCTCTTTATCCATCATATCTGAAATTCAAATACAGTTTTAATTTATTTTACCTGTTGAGATTCTGTATGACTTTTTTCTTTGACAATCTTGTTATTTATTTTGTATTTATTTTGTTTTCTTTCAGAGTGATTCAAGATAAATAAATACATCTCTCACAGTATTGGCAGCTTTCCAGATAATGTTATTAATTTTCATTATTGCACTCCATTACAGAGGAAAGTTCACCTTTTCTTTCCTCCTCCTTGGACTTCTGCCCAAATTCATATTCAAGAGAAACTCATATTAAAACTAAGAAAGAATTGCTGGAATAAGATTTTAAAGATTAGGTCAAAACTCTTCAAGGCATAAACAAGCTGCCTGCACCAATATTGTTTCTCTGTTTACACATGTATTTCATAATTTATGGTATGAAATATTTTTTCACATGAACTAGGAAAAAGATGGAAAACTGTTTCAAGGATTGAAAACTAAAATGAAGCCACAACTACATGGAAAGATGTTCCCTGCACCACTTTGGAACATTGTATGCTGAAAGGCTGGAATTTAAAAGGAAGAAAAGTAACTTTGCTGACGAAAAAGGATAAAGTTTTATTTCCAAATTAATGTTCTTGATATTTAATGAAAAAAACAAAAAATGCCAAACCACCTTTTGGTTTAGAGTCATACCAAGGAAATAAATCTACTTTGGAACTAATTCCTTACAATCCTGTGCTCTGTGTAAAGACTTTGGTGATATTACGAAGTGCTCCGCAGATCTGAGCAAAACATCTGTTATGAAGTACACAACTAACAACTGTGTACAATTACACAAAGTATAACCAAAACTGATCATGCTACAAATTGGTTTTTTTTAATATTTTTAGGTAAAAAAAAAAAAAAGAAACTTAGATACTTTGAAAAATCTTAGCTATTTTGTTTTATATAGTGTTTCTAATTTTGAAATCAACCTGACTAAGGCATTGTCTTTAAAGACAAGAATTTTAGGCTAAAAAGGTTTATTTCAATTCCTAAACTAAACATTGGTCTTTTTTTTTTTTTTTTTTTTNTTTTTGAAACTCCGTGTGATAAAAACCTTGTTCCAAAACGTTTTAAAAAAAGTTCATTTGTTTTTTTTTTTTTTTTTTTTTTGTTTTCTTTTGTTTATTTGTTTGGGTTTTGGGGGGTTGTGCTTTCATTGTTTTTTGTTGTTTAGATGAGTCACAGAGCTGCACATTCTGTTGTCTACATGGCTCAGCTGGCCACACGTTCCCTAAAGCAGTAGGGAATGCTTCAAGTACACCCAGCAGTGCGTCCAAACCAGAATGTCTTTGGTTTAATCTGTAATGGATAGGGCACATGTTTGATTAAAAACCTGCACAGCAGCAGTTAGTAATATTTAGTCACCAGGGAACTGGTCTCTCCAGAGTGTAGTCAAAAACTGTTTAAGTTAAATTAGAAGGAAATATTAAGTTTTTATTCCATAAGTTAACTCTCAATTAATTTCAGTAATACTTAATATATTCATGGTTTGGGGGTGAATGTTAGCAATTAGCTAGTGATCCATTTGTGGGGTGCACATACATAAACAACAGTTAACCCAAAATTCTTAATAGACCTTCTTTTACATGTCTTTTCCAAATTCCAGGGAACAAAACTGGTAATTAAAATAGTATCCCTTCTTGCTATGACGATTTGGAAAAAAATATTTGTGCAACTGCCTCATCATTGAACACTGCAATGAACAATTCTCAGACAAAACTGTATTAAAATTCCTTTTAAACTTTTCTTCACTTCTTTAGGCACAGCCTTCTTAGCATGTTGAGTTTCAGCTGGCCAGTTCTTCACTCCCATGTATTTTCCATCATCTTTACCTTGAAGCAAAGCAGAATCATTGTGTATCACGGTAGTACCTCTGGCACAGATGTGACTCTGTGTCTCCAGACAGTGGGGATGTGGGCCATCTTTATGAACTAATAATTTTTGAGTGAGACATACCATTTTCATAAAAAGGGGGTGAGGACTTGAGGGCTTCTTCTCTTGTGCATCTCTACAGGGACAAGATGCTGCTGGGGCAGCCCCTGTGTTCACTGCATCCCTCTTCACTGCAAGGATGGAAGAGAGATGATTCCATCATCTTCCAATATTTCCTTAGAAGTCTGATTTATTGATCTGTAATGATTTTCTGCTTCACAGGAACACAGACCTGACAGCAATAACAGCTGTTGTTGCACCAGATCCCCTGAGATTTACAGAGTTCCTTATTTCCAAGGAGTATTGCTGCAGTGTGGAGGTCATGGTCCTGACAGAGAACTACCTCACAATGTTATACAACTTTCATTGCTGTAAAACTTCGAATCTAAACAAATAAATGTGTCCAATGCAATATAGTTCTCTTTTATGTCCTGGGCAAGTCTGCAGTTTCCATGGTTACCAAGGGGCAGCCTAGTAGAGAAACTGACCATATTTCCTTTCAACAGATTTGGTTAGGACTACCCTTTTGAAAAGTTGTTACAGAATCAATCTGTTGTAACACATATCCATGTCTCTTCAATTTGCTGTTTGTTTAGAAATTTATGGAAAAATCAGTTAAAAAATTAAAAACATATAACACAGGACAACTTTGAATATTCCTCATTCAAAACCAGCATCACTCTTAATGTGTGTAGGCTTAATTTCAATAAAACCAAACTATTCTATTAGAAATATTTCTGTCCACCAGGTTGTATCTTTCTCTGGAAAACAACCATTGTAATAACAAATGCTCCCCACTCCTTTTTTTTTTTAGCTTTTATAGCCGGGCAGATGTCGTAAATTGTGTTAATATCCCTTTGGTGAATTTGGGTCAGCTGTCCTGGCTACATTCCCTTCCAATGTCTTGTCCACCTTTAACCTACTAGTGAGGGGAAAATGTTGGAGAGACAGCACTGATGCCATGCCAGCTCTGCTCAGAGGTAGACAAAACGTGTTATCAACACCTTTCTAGCTACCAATGCAAAGCACAGCACTACAAGGGCTGCTGTGGGGAAAATAAGTTCCATCCCAGTCAGACGCAATACATAAGGTCCAAGGTACTTGACTATACAACAGGACATCAGCTTTACTGATACTTAAGTACTTTGAGTCCTAAGACTGTACTTCGGGCTCACTATTCCATGCCTGTTTAACCACCATGTTGAATCAGAATCTTACTATACCAACACCATCAACGATGGTAATAGCAATGATGCAGGATGTTTGTTTTACAAACATTAAGTATTGACATTAAATGTGTACATCAAAGATTATCGACAGCATTCAAAAATATAATTTCAAAATGGCTCCATATGGTCCATTTGCATTGTTATATCTAATCTCTCCAGATTGTTTGGAAATCTGAGACTATGGGGTTTAGTCACATGTAGGTCCCAGTTTTGACTTCCCAACATATATATTTCCTTTCCATATTTATTGTTTTCCTTTTTTCTCAAATGCCTGTTTGAAAAAGCCTTCATCTTCTTTAGGAAGTTCAGAGTGGTTCCCAGGGCTCAGAGAGTTGTTGAGGATTTGCCAGGATAGAAAACCTCAGATTGCGCCTCAACCCCATCTTAGTTTTTGCAAATCAGAGTAGGAGTTGTGCCCCCATCAGATAAGAGCTGGTCTCACCAGATTAAGAAGTTTGTACCAAGGCATCCCAGACCTCTGGGCCAATCCATTAAATTTCCCAGTCTTTGACACCTTTCTTAACTTTCCCTGTGGGAGAGGTGCTGGGTCCTGCCCTCTGTAACACCACATGCCACATTCAAATGTCCAGCTTGGTGAAACTACTAGCTGTCTCCAGCACATGGAACTGGAAAAGGAATTAATATTGTGCAAGAACCCAAAGGTATATTTTCCCTATACAGCCATCTGTAATCCTTAAAAAACCACATGCACAAATTCACATGTCTTGCAATGACCATGCATGGTTTTACTCTCCTGAGCCATGACCTAACACAGCACTGCAGACCCTGTTTCAGTAACCACCTGGCCACAAGGAGCACAGGGATGTCTTTCAGCAGCTCCTGTTGGAACAGTTGTTCCTCACAGTTGTTTCTGAACTGCTTTTCCTTTTGTTTATTTTATTCATTTAAAGAAAGCTTCTAAAATAAAGGCAGTATTTCAGGAACTGCTCTGATAAAGCTGTATAACATAAGACTATCACCAGCTTACTGCTTGGTGCAGGCTTGATGCAGCTGCACAGGCAGTCTTCATCTATTTTCTTGCTGTATCATGTTACAAATTAACTTATCATTTGATGCCCTCTATTTCCTCTGCTTTTCATGTTTCTCTCATATTGACTATCACAGATGATTTTCAAGCAGTTCTGTTCGCTTGCCTTTCTGTAGTATGAATTCTGAATTTTCATTTACTGACTATATTAATACTTCTGTATTGTCATGGCATTTTTGGTTTCTTCTCTAATAGTAAGAAAAGCTCTGAGATTGGTATCATCTTTGCATTTAATTAATGCAATTTCTATTCCCTGAATAATTTTCCCTAGGATGTCTGCAGTTGATGCAAACTATATTCACACAGAGTAGACATTATCATTAATGTGCTAAGTGAACATGTACTATTTTAATAATAGTACTAATAATTATTAAATTGTTTGCTGTGTACAAGGTGTGCAAGTATACAAAAGAATTTATTCAGTGTTCCTAAGTCTTTAATATCACCCAAAATATATCTTCTTCTTTGTATCTGAGAATTTATTAGCTTTACCTTTTCCACCTTCTTTGTAATTAATACTTCTAGCTAGACCAAGAACATTTTTACTCAAATATTCTGATAGGGACTTTTGAACTGTGAATTCAATCAGGTGGAGAATATGAAATTTGATTTTAAAGAAATCCATCTATTATTAAGCATTTATTGCCATTGTTTACTCCAAGATAACATAGATTTTTAAATTACAATGAACACCTAATAATACAGTTGAAAATAAAGCCAACCAATATGCTCACAGATTTAAATGCCAAGATTTCTATTACCTCATTTTGAATACACAGCTATGTGAAACTGCTCTGAATCTCTTTCAGCCACTTTGAAATATCACCATTCCCTTCCTCAAGCCAGGAAATCAGCCAAATAAACTGCCAGGTAAACTCTCCAACAAAGGGGTATTTCCAGCATGTCTGTCAAACTAACACATACCGCTTCATATTTTCATCAGGATGTTCACTTTTTTTCTTTATTATGACACAGAACATATCCCGTACTGAGATCTGCACAATATTAATTGTTTTCTGTTCACTGAAGTAGGTTGCTATACTTCATTTATCCCTAGATTTTGTCAATTTTCAAATCGAGATTAATTTCAAGAGATAATGAACTACTAGTTACTAAAAGGGCCCTGAATGGGTATCTTGTGTTGATATCCAAGGCATCTCCAAAATCGTGTAAGGGTTCAGGGTGTTTGTGTCACCTTTTTGGACATGACCCCCACACAACATTTTGAAACACAGGACACTAGACTATACACTTGGTCTTTGAGTGGGGTCAACTGCAGGTGGATACTAGGGATACAGGACTGTCTGGGGACCAGCTGAGTCCCTGCAGGCAGCCTTCCCTCCTTCAGTTCTCCTGTGAACTAGGAGCTGGTTTAGCTCAGGACTCCACTAGGGAAATGGATGCAAAACACCCTCAAAGCTTGAAATTAGTTGCATATATCACTTTCCAAGCAGCTATTTGAGGACATAAATGAATTTAGAATTTAGATGTGTTACAAACCCCAGTCTGTGATCTACAGAACAAAAGGTAAATTACACCTTTATATTATGCAGGACAGCATCTATTTTTTTCCTTCAAATGGTTAATATTAAATTTTTTTGGTGGGAATATAATTAAGGGCCAAGCTATGGCCCCTGTGGTAAATTAGCTTATAAGTTCATTTATTTATAGCCTTATATATTTAGATCTGTGTAAGGATTTCAGGGTAAAATGTTTCTCTGCTGACAGACACAGTACTAAAAAGAGACCCTATTTAGGATCCTCTCTTGAGCAAATGAAACCAACTCTTTTGAAGTTAACTATGCTCACAGCTTTTCATTAGCAATTTATTACAATTAAAGAGCCAAGAGCAGAGAGTCTGTCAAAGATTTCTCAAAATGCCCTATAAAATCTGGGATTCAACAAACCCTGGGATTGGATTCAAAATCTAGAGCAATGGGGGCACAATTTCCAAGTATTTTAACTATGGAATTTTTTGTGAGATTTACCCAATGTCCTGCTGAATTACCAAAAAAAAATTCTCTTCTGCTGAGTGTAAAAAGAAACCTGGAAAAAAGAAGCCTAGGGTGATCTTATCGATATGTACTGAGACCTGTTGGGAGGGAATTAAGATAAGGGAGCTGGAATCTCCTCAGCAGTGCCCAGTGACAGGTCCAAAGGCCGGGGACACAAATTACAGCACATTCAATTCCACTGGAATATAAGAAAACTTTTTTTTTTACTATGGGAGTGATTAAGCACTGAAACAGGTTGTCCGGAGAGATTGTGCCATCTCCATCTGTAGAGATATTTGAAACTCAACCAGGCACAGTCCTGGGCAACTTAGTCTGGCTGACTCTGCTCAAGCAGGTGGGAATGGACTAGACAATCTCAAGAAGTCCTTTCCAACCTGTACCACTTCGTGATTTTTTGAAAACTATCGTTGGAATAAGCATCTTCTCCCATGCAACTTCTTATTCTGTCCTAAACACTGTGCAGGGTTTGAAGTAAACCCCAAAGCCCTATAAAGAGAGTGTGGGAGATTTAAGTCATTTAGGGAATTTCTTTATCAGTTTTTTCAATCTTCATTTTTGGCAGCTTATGATAATACTTTTATATCTAAAATATTCTGTATTAAAGTGAACATTTTAATCAGCCCAATACCAATTTCAATATCTGCATCAGATTATCAAATATGTCTTTGCTTTAACTCTTCTTTGATTCACGTCTTAGTGTTTGATCTGCAAGCGCACATTTCATTCTACTTACAATGAAACTGTGAATTGTAGGATGATTCCACTGTTTGACAGGAAGATGGATTCCATAACTCTTACTCATTTTATGACTAAGAGCTACTTATTAAATCAGAAATTTTTTTGTAACTCCTAGTCATTAACATAGAGTGTATTTACCTTTCCTCTGAACTAAGGAGGTTTAATTTTTAACCATCTAACTCTACAAAAAGGAAAATTTCCTTAACCTTAAGCCTTTTAAGGCTCATATAACTGTCTATTTCCCAGCTGTCCTATTTACTTGTCCAGCTGATACTGATGGATGTGCCATCCCAGGTCAGACTGTTCTTTCTGTCTTTTCTACTGGCAGTTGTAAAGTGGTTCCATATTATAACTTACTACACTGCTAATACAATTACTAATGTAACTTTAATATTCCAAGAATTTGATTTACATCTCCACATGGCATTATACTTGCCTCTCCTCATGACTGACATTTTAGATCCTAAGATAACAGATGTTTGCAGAGAAATATATTTCTTTATTTGATTGCTTTATTAAACATCATTGTTGCCAGTGTATCTGGTGATAATAGGACAAGCATATACCAGAACTGGTCATAGCCTGGCTGAAGTGTTATTAATCAGGTCCACATAAAGTAACTGTTTTTAAAAGACCAGTGATCTGAAGCTGCTTATAGCCTTGAATCAGTCCCTCAAGGATAAGTTCTTGAGTTGTTATTCCTTGGGGGTCATATATTAGTGATGCTGATTTGATCTTTTAAACTCAGGTCCCAAGTGTCATCTATCTGTACAGGAAACTCTTATTTATGGGTTCAGGAATACCTTTAAATGACTTTGATCTTTTCCTCTTCTTATTGTTTTCAGAACTTTCCAGATTAGCTTAAAATGAATCTGGTAGCTATAATGTCACAAAAATACAGACACTCTGTTTATCTCCTGAAGAGCAATGTTTGGGTGCAGTGGCAGATAGAACTTGTTTTGAAGGGCTTTGCCCTGAGGCTGCTCTGTATTCCAAGTGCTAAAAGGATGTGTCTAAATGAAATAAATCTTTGACACTTGAACTTGTGTCTTGTGCTCTATTATGGCAGAAGTACTCTGTAGCACTCAGATTTCCTTCTGTTTCTCTCTGACTCTGCAGTACATTGCTCACTGTGCAGCCCTCCATCCCAGTGGGAGAATTTTATTTACCCACAGGAGGAGACTGGGCAGCACATTCCACTGAGGACCAGGCAGGAGGCTGAGTACCCCAGTAGTGATGACACTTTGCTTGTAAAAAGCACTCTGTCCTCATTAGTACAAAGGCTTTCAAGGGTTTCCAAATGCTTCTGTGATTTGAGATAGAGATATCATGACACTGGATGATGTTTTCCAGATTTGAATGCTGCTTGCTGATACCATACAGGAAAAAAAATGTTCAGTGCTTCTTTTAATAAATCAGGTAGATCAAATTCTCATTGTACTCATCTAATAGATATTACGAGTTTGTTTAAAAGCCGGTTAGTGTAGTGAACAAAAAGAAACAAAAAAGAAACTCTGCTGGTGAACTTGATACAATTTGAATTAAATTTTAAATGTATGATTTCCCAGGAATGCCCAAAAATAAATTGGCAGTTTGTCTGTAGTTGATTGGTTGATAACAATGGCATGAATGATAATAGCCCAATGGCAGTTGCAGATTGTATTTTTTTATTATTTAGAAAGGTTTTGTATCTATTAATGTTTCATATTTTTAAAAGATAATCAGGTGTAGCAGAAATTTATTGTGGTAGAGGAAAGAGGAGTTAAACTGTTAGCAGTGGAGTATCAAACACACACAGAAACACATGCCCTCCCGCTTCAAATGGGCATTGTCTGTGATTAGAAGTAAAATGTAGATGCAGTTCTGTAGTACCTGTTTCATGCACAGAGTCTGAAATTACTTACCTAGAGATATGTCCAGGTAGATAGAACCTAAGACTCAGCTGAACTCAACTCAGTTTTCAAGGTAGTGTGAACACTTGGAGGTAAATGAGTTGTGTTGACTTCAATGGACAGGCACACTGCTAAAGCACTGTGCCGTACTTTGTAACCATGAAGTTTCAAATTGCTTTATCTTTCACTGCACAATCACATCATTTTTCATTATATTTCTGTGCATTTCTTTTATGAGAATTATTACATTATCAAGCAGAGCAGAAAAATAAGACATAGGAGTTACAGTTTCCCACAAAAGAATTGCCAGATATAATAGTTTTCTCTTTATCACATTCCCTTTCTTAGGCAGCCTGCCAGCTATTGTCTTTGAATGAAAAAAGCTCTGGAAAGGTTTCAGAATCTGAATATGTCTTTTTCAAGAAACTTTGTTCATTTAAACTCTTTTTTGAACATAATCTACTGCATTAACAATAATGCACTTTCAGATGTTCTCCTGAACATCCCATTAGGCTGTACTTAATAGCTAGGTGTTTGGTAAACGATATAATTTGCCCCAGATTCATAAAGCTGCTAGTCTTTTAAGCATGATGCCAGACTTATATCAGCACAGCTCTTCAGTGACAAACATAACTTAAAACAGATCTCTTGCTTCTTGTTGACTGTTTTAATCTACTTGGTTTGGGGAGATTATTGAAGCCACACACAACAGGCTACTTTTGCTCTACTGAAATAATTTTAGGAGGTGAGGCTCTAATTGTTAGCTCTCTGCATGGACTTATCTTTATTTACTAGCTATAGTAATGAATAAATTATCTGTACTTCATTAATAGGATCAGTTTTCCATTTATCTATTTAATGGAAGGAAACAAAGGTACCAGTAAACACGGTAAGGCAGACTGTTAAAGATTTAGATATCCAGTTGCAGCAAAGCATGCAATGCATTAGGCAGGCTGTTTTGGGCACTGGTTAGACTGCAGATGACTAGCAAAATAATCCCAAGCAGCATCTAAAATCCTTGGCCTCCTCACTTTTGCATTTCTCTGAGGCATCTGAGTCTGTTCTTTGACCACACGAAGCAGTTCTGAATAACAGCAACATATTTCCTGTGAGTTGAAAGGACCCCAGACCTTCAGCAGCTGAAGCACTGATGTGAATGACAAGGAGAATGCATGGCTCTTCACATCAGGTGCAAAGATACCCTGGTAAAGCAGCTGTATCGATCCTTCTCTTTATTGTGGAGCTAGAGACGGTTCTGCAATTCCTGTGCTGATAGCTAGCCCAATAGGGAGAGGCTTGTGGGGGGAACACAAGTCTGGTTTTATGTTTTCTCAGAGGATTAGCTATCTTTAGCTGAAACTGATAAAGCTGCATACATTCACAAGTGTTTAGGAATACTTGGTTGTGGTGTCTGAAAGATGCCTTACATGAGGCTAGTCTGAAACTCATGCAGGCTTTCCAGCTTGCATTATCATATTCTTCTAAATTTTGCTTGGTCTATAGCAGAAATTCTGAAGAGACTATGTCACTTACACAGTGTTTCTTAAATTGTGAAAATTGTTCTATGCATAAGAATTCTCCTTAAGAATATGTAGAGCAAAATTCAGGAGTGATTGAAAAGAAGTCTTTACATAATAGCTTACACTGAATCATCTATTTCACAGATGTGCTGTATTTTAATTTACAGCAATTGCTAGAGATCATTTTGAGTAACAAGAAAATACTTAGTTCTTGTTTTGGAACATGAGGGATGTTAATTACTTAAAATGCTTGTTCTGAGGAAATATTTCTCGGTGATTTGAATTTAAAACAGAAGAAAACTGAGAATATAAATGCTCAATATTAGTAAGGAATTACTTATTAGGCAGATGTTCAGAACCAGTCAGGCACAACCTGTTTCTTTGTGAATGCTTTTTATGTGGCTATTGGATTTGCAAGGCAAGGTTTTGGTGGGGGCGGCTGCAGGGGTGGCTTCTGTGAGAAGCTTCCCCCACGTCCTACAGAGCCAATGCCAGCTGGCTCTGGGACAGAACCCTCACAAACCAAGGCTGAGCCCATCAGCGATGGTGGTAGCACCTCTGGGATAACAGACTTAAGACATGGGGGAGAAGTAGCAGCTGGAGAGAAGAGTAATAACATGTGAGAGAAATAGCCCTGCAGACACCAAGGTCAATGAATAAAGGGGGGCAGAAGGTGCTCCAGGCACCAGAGCTGAGGTTCCCCTGCAGCCTGTGGTGCAGACCATGGTGAGGCAGCTGCACCCCTGCAGCCCATGGAGGTCTGCTCTGGAGCAGAGATCCACCTGCAGCCCCTAGAGGATCCCATGCTGGAGCAGGTGGATGCCTGATTGAGGCTGTGTCTCTGTGGGAAACCCGCACTGGAGCAGGCTCCTGGCAGGACTTGTTATGATGTGAGCAGCCCACACTGCAGCAGCCTGTTCCTGCAGGATCCACACTGGAGCAGTTTGTGAAGAACTGCAGCCCGTGGGAAGAACTGGTGTTGAAGAAGTTCACGGAGAACTGTCTCCTGTGGAAGGGACCCTAGGCTGGAGCAGTGGAGGAGTGTGATGAGTCTTCCCCTGAGAAGGAAGGAGCAGCAAAGACAAGATGTGATGACCTGACTGCAGCCCCCATTCCCTGCCCTCCTGCACTACTCGGGGTAGGAGGTAGAGAATTCAGGAGTGAAAGAGAGAGAGGTGATGGACAGGTGTTTTAAGATTTGGTATTATTTCTCATTATCCTACTCTGACTTGATTGGTAGTAAATCAAATTAATTTTCCCCAGTTCTATCCATTATGGCAATTGGTGAGAGATCTCTTCCTGCCCTTATCTCAACCCATGAGATTTTTGTTTGATTTTCTTTCTCCTGTCCATCTGAGGAGGGGCAATGAGGGAGCAGCTTTGGTGGGCACCAGGCATCCTGTCAGGGTCAAACCATCACAGTGTGACTGCACAGTGCAGTGATTTGAATGTCAGGCAAACAGATGTTTTATTGTCCGCATTTCCACAGATCATTGACTAAACTGGGGACCCTAACACCAGATTTTGACAATTTCAGAGATACATTGTTTTCTTGCATATATGCATTTGAAAGCATTGTTTTTAATTAGTCAGGGGAAAAAAAATAGATCATATAGGTAAAAGTAATATTAATGATTAAACACTTAAAGTGGATGCTATATTCTATACTCAAACCAAGTTTTTTTTAAGGAGAAAGCTTTTTTCTGTCAATAATTTTTAAAATCTAAGCTATTTCATTATTTTAGACCACGTCAAGTTCTTTTTAATTTCATATTGTTCTTCTACTTTTGAAAGAGATCATTTCATTTACTCTACATCATCCCTGATTTTAGAACCTTAGGCTGAAACTTACCTTCAAAGTATGCTTACACTGCCACTGAATGACATAATCAAGCATTTCATAATTATTTTCTCAACTTTTTTACAGGCTTCACTACCCTTTTCTTATCCATTTCATGGATGATTCTTAGCACAAGGAAGACTCAAGTGGCATGAAATATTTCCAGGAATTCAGACTAAAAAGAACTACACTTCAGTTACTCTGGTCAGAATGGCAAAAAGTATAATTTTCTCCACATATCGACTTCATATGGAGTGAAACAGCATACCTGGGCAGCAGGCAATGAGGTATCACAAAGAAATAATTTCATTACAAGAAGCACAGATAAAAGACAGTTGCTCCTCTAAACGTAATGTACACAGGGCAACTTAAACATTCACCATTACCAAAGTACACCAGGAATAAGAAGAGCAAAAGGCTATGTTTTTAATCCTATATACCTATTAGTATTTTTTAAAAGTATTTTTAAATGTATGCTGAGAGTGCATTGGACATGTTAAATCATCCAAAAGATCAATGTGTCTGTAGTCACTGCAGAAGAAAACACTATTCAGTAATCTACCTGGCAGAAATGTTATTGCCTTTGTGCAGTATTCACCTGAAAACTCGGTCCATTAATGTGGGCAACAATTCAATGTTGTTACATTTTTCTTTAGGGGTTGGTAGTTATATGGCCATTTCTAGTAATATCTAACAGGTGGAGGCTGCCTCTATTAAGCAGAACTGTTAGTCAGCAAGCTACTGGGCTACAGCCTCTGGAAAAGCAAAAACTCAATGTGTGACCTTGGCAGGTTTCTTGATTTCCACCCACTCAGCATCAATCAGTCCCGCTGGAAAATTGATTGAATAACGTTGTCATGGAAAATCACATTCTCTAAGTGCTGAATTTTCATGGATAAAATTACGGCATTTTTAGGAAGTAGAAAAAGATTTCATTTCAATTTTGCTGATAGTCCCTGTGCTTATACTCAGTATTTTATTTTTATATATTCTCAAAGAAGAAGGTAATTTAGCTGTAAGACTGAAGGTATGTCTATGCAAGTACCTAATTTTACACTAAAGCAGTGGATTAACAGACCAAAAGAGGCAGTGCTGAGCCACCTAATCCCACATAACCCATGTGGCTCATGGCCCACATATCCTGTGGGTCATGGATATTATCTGGTTATATACGGTCTGGTCTCCTGTATTGAGCATGGTCCTGAAACATGCAGTTTGAAGCTGTTTGAAGGGCCAGTCTTGGCTTCCTGTACCTGTGGGCATTTGTGATTGCAGTGCATGTGATGCACCCGAGAGGAAAGCTTCTCACTGAGTTTCCTCCTAAAGAAATCCAGTTCCACTCCCAGAACTGCTTTACAAGTTCTGAGATGTGGGAAATTAAGACACTCAGGACTTCCCTTCAAGCTCATACTTTTTCCAACCCAAAGCCCTAACAGAAATTAAGTCATAGGCTCTGAATGGGACAAAGGCCATCAAAGTATCTGCCTTAGGTTTGAAAAGAACAGAGAGATATTTTATTTGGTTATTACTCAGTGTGTCAATATGAGGTTTTGGATAACTCTGTAAATCTTGAAAGTCTGAGAGATGCCATAGTCAAGACATATGCTAGCACTAATGATGAGTGAAAGTTGAAAGGGAAAAATTAATCCAAACACTGAGAAAAATTACACAGAGTGCAGTATTTTTGCTGAAATGCTTTCCAATTCTTGCATACAGCCAGGTAGAGAGAAGGAATGCAGGGCTCCTTGGGCAGGGAAAGGAGTCTGATAAGAAAACATATTTCACAGCCAACTCCTAAAGCCATGTTTCTTTCCTGTGACAGCAGGGAAGCACATACATGGACCTTCTCATCCCTGCTCTGGTCCTCCACCCTTCCTTCTACCACTTCATAGCAAACACATGAAGAGCCTAGAGCTGTCATTCTGCTGGGACAGACATTGAGACCTTCAATTGCCAACATAGATATTCCTAACCACAGCTTAAAACATGAGAGACAATGTAAGACTATTCCTTTTGAACCAAGACTGAAACGTTTGTTAAAAGGAATCAATTGTTTTTTGCTTTTTAAGATCTGTTTTAAGAGTTACTTAATGTTCACCACTGTTTAAAGTCCCCACATAAGACTGCCAGGACAGTCATTACAACAAACAATGTAATATAATCTTAATGAAAATAGAGTTCTTAAAGAAAAAGGAGATAGGAATTGAAGCTTCAGGGGCAGTTTTCTTCATGTGTTTACAGAGTAGGACTGACTGCATACCTTATTTTTTCCCCCTGAGTCTATTATGCTTAAGGAAAATTACATATATTTGCATTATAAATTACTATTCAGTGAGGTGAGACATTATAACATTTTCCAGTGGTTCATATTAGTTTTTCAGAGCAAAATACCAGGAGGAATGAAATATTTACTCCAATTCTAGTATTCTTTCTTTTTATGGTTATTTCATAACAAAAACAAACAAACAAACAAACAATTGATAGCCACATTCTTAAAGAATAAAAAATGAGTTAAATTGGAAGCTTTTTGCAACCCAAAAAAATTTGAATTAATAACATCAGAATATTGGAAGACACTTCCGTGGTACTAGACAACCAAGATCATAATATTTATTTCAATTACCTGTAATGGTCCAGAAATTTATATCACAAAATAAAGAATAAGACCAAGTTTTACTGGAACCAAACTTCAAGTTCCTGTGCAGATATAGGAAAGAGAGGAATTTAATGGTGTTCAGGAAGGTTACCTGAAGGTATCAGAACTTAAATTTTGAACCCAGATAAATCATCAAATCTCACTGATTTCACAGGCATTAAAGATAATCTCAAGTTTGTCACTCTGAGTGCTTGATTATCACATTTTTTACAGACCTTTCCCTTGCCCTTAAAAATAAAGGTATTAAACACCATTAGTTACTGTTTTGTTGGCAAAGGAAGATCTGTTATATTTGAGGAGACTTTCTCTTCGGTCCACAAGTTCCCCACTGGACTTGGACAATCTTTCTGCTCTGTAGCCAAAATGTGATGCAGTGACCAGATAGAAATACTTCCTCAGGTTTGTTGAGCATCCCAGCTACAAAGCCACGGAGACACAAGACCTCACACCCTACACACATAAGGCAAAGGATCAGGATATCAGAAATATTTTTCTATTTAAAGCTGCTTTCCTACCAAGTTTCCCTGTCAGGATATGTTGTGTCATTTGGATCTGCTGAGTCAATAATTGTGTCTCTTTGTGCAGATGGCAAGTTACCAAATTTACAGTGTTTGTCAGCTAGCTCTTAGTGGCTTGGCATGTCTGCGGATTTGAAGGTTACATGAGCCACCCAGAGCTGACCTCTCCAATACAGAAGATACCTGGGTCAGTGGTGTATTTTGCTTGCCATCCCTGTCTCCCTGTTGCTACAGACTGCTACACTCAGCATAACACTACAATTATTTTTAAAAGAGAGTTTTGGCTTTGTACGTTGGTTACATCCAAGCCAAATAGAGTTTTCTTCACCTTAGTCTGAGGAGGTCAATCAATGAGAGTGGCTGTGCAGTGCAGGACCATGGTGACCTTCTTGACCAAGGAAGTGGGCCCTTAGAAGGAGTTGTTCTGGTGCTGCTGGGCAATTGTTGGATGTTTGCATGGATCTGAGAATATGGCCTCCTTACACTGAAGAGGTTGGAATAAAAGGATATGTCTGGTTGCCCTATACCTACAGAACCATCTCTCACAGCCCTTTGCCAAAGCTGCATCTCTGTGTGCATAAAATGGAGTAGGACCACAGACACGGCCTTGACTGACCTGGGATTTTGGGAAGTGTGAAGAGGAGTACATGGGTGAGGACCATATACCTTGCTTCCAGGAGTAGGAAGAGATCCCTGACTGAAGACTTGGGGCAGCAGCTCAGTGGCCACCTCTGCTACCTGCTGTGAGATGCAAAGACTCCAAACAACCCCAGTTGCACCGCCGAGCACCAGACTTCAGGTGCAGCAGGAGGCAGAAGGATCTCAGTGGGGGACGGGGGACTGGACCCATCAGACTCACTCAGCCATGCATGGAGCATGCCAGTGCCACCACACGTGATGCAGACCTCTCGGAGGAGACTGTGTTAAAAAGAATCAGTATTGTCATGGCACAAGGACTACAGGACAGCCAAAACAGGGACAACCACTCCATATGCCAGATAAGCATGATGTACCTTCACCAAGCATACTGAAGGTGTCAGGAGTATAAACATACAGAGAATACATCCAATGGCTTGTGGAT
Source organism: Climacteris rufus (assembly GCA_013398175.1). Classification (NCBI taxonomy): domain Eukaryota; kingdom Metazoa; phylum Chordata; class Aves; order Passeriformes; family Climacteridae; genus Climacteris; species Climacteris rufus. Next base: position 921,381 of record VZRZ01005152.1, on the reverse strand, counting down.
GACTGGGAATCTCCCAAAGGCAGCACAGGCTAGCTTTCTCATATGCCATATTCACATAATGCCAAATAAAAACAGAACTGCATAAGAAACTTATTATCTCTGCTTGTGCAGTTATTATCAGTTTTTAGCAAAATAACCATTTCAGTCCTGAGTTTCAGTCCCAGGCAACATGGAACTTTTCTTCTGTGTCACTCTTATTCTATGCTAATGGATGGAAGATCAGTAACCCAAACTGTAGTGATTTGTTCCACTCATAAGGGCACTTTAGCATCTCCTGCATGTGTGTTAGTACTGGCAGAATAGTCATCTGTGCTCTTCATCCCAGTATATGCGGAGTCAGTAAGTCTTCCCTTTATGTATACAGACTAGGTAGTTAATTGCTTTGTCTTTATAAAACCTTGAGGGTACATCAGATTCTCACTTTCTTATTTCTACAGTATTTTAGGAAAAGTTCATTTAGTGTTTATCCAGCTGTCAGAATCATCAAGGTGTATATACTCTATGAGAAATACCAAGACACTTCTTTTTAAAAAGCATCTAAAATTTTCAGTTTACTGCCTGTCGCAGTAACAACACAAAAGGAAGAGACAGAGGCACCTGTTACCAGGATGAGAGAGAAGGAAGGAAGGGGGCAAGACCCGCCTTCTTTATTTTTTCTATACATTTAGAAATCACTATTCGTTGGAGGAAATCAGTTCTTCCTCCCTCAATCACAGTGGTCAAAGGAAATGTCCATCAAAGTTCTGTGTCCAGGAGAAAGGAATGTGAGTGATAAGATACAGTTACAATAATATGGCCATGTTTACAGAGAAAAGTGTGAGAAACTAGCTACAAAAGAATGACAACATCCAGAACTGCAAAAATCAGGGCAACAACTGCCAGTGTTTATATATGAAACAGAAGTAGAAAGTATTGCCAGTATTAAAAGCGACAGGAAATTTGCAGCTAGTTTCCCAGGAATAATCCAGAATGTAGAATCATGAAGCAGTATCTCATTTAACTAAATGCTTCAAACTACTTTGATGAAACAGTCTTGTAATTGTTAGGGCAACCCCCAAAAATATTTAGTAGGCAGTTTCGATCTTTTCCATCCTTGATTCTAAAATATTATAATATTTACTAATTTGTAATAAAACAAATGTTAACAAATTTTAGATAAACTGGCAAGTGAAAATGTTACAAGCTGATACATTGTAATTGACACAAAACAAAAGTGTGAAATAGTAAATAAGGAACACGTGCAATGAACTGACAGTGACCATAAGTACATATGGAAAGCTGCTTCTGAAAAAAATTATCTATTTTACACTTTAAAACGCTGAAGGTATAAATTAGTAGTTCTTTGTTGTATACAAAACAAGCCAACTACAAAAGATTTGTATTATATGACTGACACTTTTTTATACCCTTGAAAAGAATTTCAAAAATATCTAAATGACTTACGTGAAGTCACTGGTAATTAACCTTCATCATTTCTTTCATGCTTTTGAAAATACTTAAGGCTTCAGGCTTGAATTTTTATGAGCTTAGTACTCATTCCTGGAGCTAGACTTTCAGAAGAGGTTAGCATTCAACTCCCACTGAAATGCTAGAATAAACAGCCATATATCAAGAGTTCAAGAGGACAGAAAGTCAAGCTCTGGTAGAGTTTTCAAAGGTTATTTGAAACAGTAGCAAATATTTCTTAAACATTTTAATTAAAATAAAGCAAGGAAAAAGAAATTTGTTGAGAAGGTCAAGATTAAAGATAATCTTGAAAGGTCTTCAAAACTAAATGAGCACTTGCTTCACTTGTCAATACAATTAATGATGTTGAATTTGGGGGCAAAGCAGGACCATAATGGGAATGGAAATTCTCTCAAGCTAGGTGGAAACAAACCTCAGAGATATTAGTGAATTTTGAGAAAGCTTTGTAAGAGATGCCATATCTACCTGCAGATTCTGTGATCATGTTTTTCTAACATTGTATTGCTCACCTTGTTTAACAAATGCTTACCATGTTTCACAAAAAGGAAAACCCAGGACACTGATAGTTTGTTTACTCCGATTTGTTTAGTTGCATTTCAAAAACAGGGAGAGAGATGTCCCACATGTCTGGAGGGTACTAAAAGTACTACCCATACTTAGGAAGACAGACAAACGTGATTTTGGTCACTGCAGGACAAAGGGGTAGAGGATATTAAGGGGGCAGCTTAAGAGAAGGTGACAACAGGTAAGTGTTGAAAGGGAGTATACAAACAGAATGCAGACATTACTGTGGATTAGATTTCAGCTTTATAATTTTTGTTTCTATGATTCAAACTGAGTTCAACAAGATTGAGTGCCAGGTCCTACACTTTGGCCACAACAACACCATGCAGTGCTACTGGCTGAGGGCAGAGTAGCTGGAAAGTGGCCCAGCAGAAAAAAATGTAGGGATGCTAGTTGATAGTCAGCTGAACACGTGCCCAGGTGGCCAAGAAGGCCAATGGCATTCTGGCCTGCACCAGGAATAGTGTGGCCAGCAGGACTATGGAAATGATTCTTCCCCTGTACTCAACAATGGCGAGGCTGCAGCTCAAGTACTTTGTCCAGTTCTGGACCCCTCAATTCAGGAAGGACATTGAAGTGCTGGAGCAGATCCAGAGAATAGAAATGAGTTCTGGAGCACAAGCCTGATGAGGACAGGCTGAGAGACCTTCTCCGGGTTGTTAAGCCTGGAGAAAAGGAGGCTCGGGGGGACCTTATCGCTCTCTACAACCACCTGAAAGGAGGATGCAGCCAGGTGGGGTCAGTCTCTTCTCCCACGTAACAAGTGACGGGACAAGAGGACACAGTCTTAAGCTGCACCAGGAGAAGTTTAGGTTGGACATCAGGAAGAAACTCTTCACAAAAACACAATGGATTGTCCAGGGAGGTGGTGGAGTCACTGTCCCTGGAGGTGTTTAAGGAAAGACTGGATGTGGCACTCAGTGCCATGGTCTGATTGATATGGTCATGTTCAGTTATAAGTTGGACTCAATGATCTCAGAATCTTTTCCAATCTAATTGATTCTGTGATTTTGTGATAAGGATCACAGGGAATGAACTTTGTGATAAGGATCACAGGGAATGAACTAAGTGCCATAGACACAGATCTGAATTTATCACCTTTAGCTCAGGCACCTCACTTCAACTACTGAGGAAGACTATTGCCCTGAAGCCAATAAAAAGAGACAGAAAGAGATGTTCAGAGGGCAGTTCTGTTCTGAACCCTTGCTGGAAGCAATTACATCTGTTCATGGACTACACAAGGAGCACACTGCCCTAAGAAAACCCTTTGAAGAGGAATAAAAGGAATTTGTACTGTGAGTTAGAAGGTAATGTATGAAAATGATCCTGAGGGGAGGTAACAATAGCTCATTTTTATTTATGAAACAAAAAAAATACAGCATTGGGCAATATTAGCTGTACAGGTAGTGAAGCATCATTTCTCTTCTTGAAGGTGCTCATGACACTTCATCTTTAACATGACCCAAAACTTGTCACCAATGCTCAAGAAGAGTGACTTTGGCTTGGAAAAGCTTAAGAATAGCATGATTGGGATCAGCCAGAGTGTGAAAGGTTTTGTTTGTTTGGTTTGACAAAATGCAGGCTAAGAAAATATATGGCTGCTAATAAATACATGTTGGGTTAAATGCTAAGAGGAAATAAAACTCTTTATGCTAAAGAGTAACACTTGAACAAGAACCACCGGAGATAATAAACTGAACACAAGTGTCTTTTAACACTGAGCCTACTGAAACAAATCTATCCACTGACCTGTCCGAACAGCTTTCCAGAAAGTGTAACATGAACAAAATATTTTTGGATATTTAGAACTGAAGTAAAGAACTTTATGAAGGGAATTTGTGTATCCTGTTTGCCTGCAAGGGCAGAGAACTGGCTGCAATGACTAAGGAGATCATATCTTCAGTGTTAAGCTCTTCTGACTGTCATTGAACATGGGAAGGAGGGTTGCTGGTTGCTGAAATGTCTAGAAAATCTATTCAAGCTGAGATGCTGAGCTGATTTAAAAAGCACTCTACCATTTAAAAATAAAAGCCTGTATGTATTTTGGTATTAAACAAAGATCAGAAAAAAATGACAGTAAGAATATAAAACCTCCTGTGTATGAAGCTCGTGATTTCAGTCTGGATTTGGCATTCTGAGGGCTGCCTCTCATTCAGACTTAGGAACAGAAACAGTTTATCATGCCATTGCTGTAATGTCACTATCAGATGGCCAGGCTGTGATCTGCTTTTACAGAAGTACATATCAGGAGAGAAATTCAGATTCTTAGGTCTCTGGGAATTGAAACATATAATCTAGGGATAACAAAAAATCACCCTAATTATGAACAGCCCTTCTCTGCTTCCCATACCTACTGCCCCAAAACGAATTCATGTGTTCTTCATGGCATATGGTAATCATGTGAAGAAATGAGATTCATTTGAATTATTAGATAAAAAAATATTTTCCATGTTCAGAACCAAAATTGGTGTTGTGGTCTCTCTCTGATGGTATTTTTTTGGTTTAGGTTTTTTAATTCAAAAGCTAGGACAAGGTAAGGAAGATGGGAGTTGACGGAGTTGGAAAGCTGGGGATACATAATGGAGAATAAGTCTGTGTTAGAAGAGAGAATAAACAGGTAAATGAGAGATGCAGTCAAAATATTTGGGATACATAAAAAAAAAAACAGGAAAAACTGATAGATAGTTGGGAATCTACAGCAGACACCATCATTAAAGACATGAATCATAGTGTTAATCACACAGAAATCTGTGTGCTTTAATACTCTTTGTAGAGTTCTCCCTTTTAGACTATAAACTCTTCAGGACAGGACTTTTTCTTTCTAGTGCTGCAATCAGATTTTTTTGGTCAGAGTAATTGAATGTTTACAAAATGGGGAAAAACAGCAGAAAATTTCATACTTGCCAAATAAATAGCACAGACAAAAATTCTTTTATTATGACTTTATAATCCGTGAGATCTTTCAATACTATTAAGGGACATACCTTAATTACATATTGATTCTAACATAATGTTACATACTGTGAGTTTGACAACAAATTTTATTCAAATATTAATCATGTAGTAACCAGATAGCACCAGAGAATGGAGAGCCTTAGTTGCATGAGTGAACAATTTAAAAAGAGTAAACAAAATATTCTCTTGCTATTTATTTTAAATAATAGAAAATAAATATCTGTAATTTGTAAATTTGATATCTTTATAGCTAATGCTTCAGTATTGAATGCTTTGTATCTATAGTATGTTGCTATTTCATATTAACAGACAAAACAAAAATTCCTGTACTTATCTGGCCTTATGAGAAAACTTTGTGCTCTGCATGTTGATGTTTTTCTGTATGAAATCCTGCCTAGGTCTCATAGCTGAAGTGCTAAGTTAATCTCCCTTTTTCTGCAGAGATAATAACATGCTAATAGAAACTGCCAACAAGTGACTTGTATTATTTAGCAATTAGCAACTTCCACTGTAATAGAATTGAAACATCAGCAAGGACAAAATGTGAAAATCTATTTTTTTTTTTCCTCCCTGGAACCTTTCTTCTGTTGGAGTGTTGTGCTTCTGTGAAGCAAAACCTTTGCAGAGTTGATTTAATGAAAACATTTTGAAACATACAAATTTATTTTATCATTTCTCATCAGTAGCTTCAGATACTCCAGGAACATGAGTTAATTTCTCCAAATTCTGTTAAGAAATTCTATAAAAGAGACCATAAATATAACTTTGTTATAGAAAACAAAGTGCATAGAAAACACTATTTAGTTGCAAAATGACTAAGATTGTCTGTATTTTGCTCAGAAAGGAAATTACGCAGCTTTTTCCCTTTTGCAAGTATGCTATTTCAAATTAATACAATATTTAATAATAATACAGTATGGATGAAATCGAGCACAAATTTCAAGAACAAGAACACAATTCAAATAATGCATCTCCCCCACAAGTTCATCTGGTTTCCAGAGCATTTTGTTTGTGCTGAAAGAAACATGACACATCAGCAGGGCCATGACAAGAAGAACATCATGGAGAGTACTTCCACTTCAGCCAGTCATGCAGAGAAGAGAAGATGCTGCCTCCCAGCAGCTCTGTGTTACTTTGGGACTAGGTGTGAAGAACCAGGTGCAAATGGCACACAGCAGTACCTCTGTACCAGAGTGGACCAAGTCCAGAAGGAAAACTAGGTCAGCTCTAAAAGCACTTATGGCCGGATGGCTCTCGAGGTAGCGACAGCACCTTTATGGGTGCGTGATCCCTGCTGGGATGAGTTGTATAACTCTCCCAAAGGACAGAGTTCTAGCTACCGCAGATAACCTGTTTCTGCTGGCTCCTCTAGGACGAGAGTTTCCTCAGATGTGGTGTGGTAGCGCAGACGAGAATAAAAGGCTACACAAAGGGCTCTTCCCTGGGATAACAGCTCTTTATTGTGAGTCCAGTGTTGCATTCTGAGGGTCCAGAGATATCCAGGTGTCTGAGTAACCCAGAAGAAAGAGCAAGGCAGAAGACCTGCAGGGCTCTTTTAAAGGGAGATGGGACCAGGAAACATCCAACGGGGAACAGCATAGTTCAAAGTGACCAGTGGAGAAGAGCTTTCCAGGACATAGCCATATATGGCATCTGAGATATGGGCACAGGTAACACAAGGGAAATATGGGATTTTACCACAGCTCAGGCAGAGGGTTCAGATATTGGAGGAAGAAGGCTGAGAGCTTTGCCTGGGCTTTCTTCCCACCAAAACCTGAAGCTCAAAAGCAGCAGCTTCTGCCAAGTGCGCTGCTACACAGCTCAACATAAAGTGACAAAAGTATTTCATCTCATCTTTTTAAAAAGTTCAGTTAAATACATCTTCCTTTTTTAAAACAACAATATCAAATTTGGACTATTGTTTATATCAGCTGGAGGATCAGAACAATTGGGATCTTTCTCACTATCTCTGCTTAAATAATGAAGGTCAGTTCAATACTTCCCTCCAAAAAGATTTGGCCTTCTGATCAAGAACAGAAAAAATTCTGTTAAATTCTCCATATGCTTTTATTCTTAACCACCTGATTTACACCTGCTTTTGCAAACTCTGCCACTATTTATGTATCTTAGACCTTACTTTAAATATTTCATAGTACAGGCAGAATAGCTTTTGCTACATGTTTTAAACTGGCTGCAGCCTTTTGCAAGTCAAACAACATTCTGCTTTCTCCTACTTGGAAGGAGATCCATGTAAAATGCCACAAAACCACCTTCTTATTCTCCAAAAAATCCTCCCTTTAGTGTGATGTTTATATATTGAAAGTGTCAGACATAAGTTAGACTGCCAATGCACTTCAACCTCCGCTAAGATCTGTGATGCTAAGCAAGAGAGCCTCAGTGTTACTGTACTATCTTTTTGTTTGCACTCATCTGCTGCCCTTCCTTCTCTTCTATCATAGAAATTTGGGGGTGGAGAAGAGACTTCCTTTTTTAAAATCTGTGGTTTTGGAGAGCCTGATACATGCAGGTGTCTGCTTATGGATACAGATAATTAGTGCTATAGACATAAAAGTAATATATGGGATTAAAAAGAATACTTGATATCAAGTCATTTTCTGATCATTAATGAACAATTTCTATCCCAAATTGCCAGTTTCACGGGTTAAAAAGGGAGTTCTGCTGTGAAGAAGGTGGATCCTTTGTTCTGTCACTACATTATCTAAAAGTATAATCTTCATCTTTTCTGATGCTTTCTGCATTGCCCTGGTTGGGAGAAAACACAGATGTAAATGCTAAAATGAAGCAGAGCTTGAGTCACAGTCCCTCGAAGTCTCGAAGGATGGAGCTCAGATATATATGTGTGTGTGTATATATATATATATATATATACATACGTGTGTGTGTGTGTGTATGTGTATATTTATATATGTATGTGTGTGTGTGTGTATATATGTTTGTATGTGTGAATATATACACACATACATATATGTACACACACATATACATATATATATATATAACCCCTAGAAGAGACATTCCATCGGGTTTCACTAACACCAGTTGGAACAAACCTCTCCAAATAAATCTTGTAAAAAGGAAAGATGGTGTCAAGACCTATGTGCACTGAGACATCACTGCTGCTTGTGGGAGTACTTATAAAGAAAATTTCCAAACAAATGGAGACCAGGGAAAACAAATTAAGACTCTTACCATTTTCTTATCTAAGCAGAGATACTAAAAAGGAAGCTCTGTGTCCTAAGTTATGAGAAAGATTTTCAATTATTATTTAGTGCTGCCAGAGCTGTTTTCAGAAATGGAGATAAATAATGTGATATAAAGTGACATTAATAGCAGTGGATGACAAGTAAGCGAAAAAATATAAGGCTAAACAGATCTTAAAACAATTGCATGTAATACTTTGCAAACAGATACAAAAGAGAAGCAAATTTAACAGGTTTACTATGTTGGTCTTTTTATTTTAAAATAAAATAAATTGTAATAAACAGTAAAAATGTTGCAATGATTATAACCCATATTGTAGTCACTCCCTAATAATTTTAATACCAGTAATTGATCCCAGTGGTTGAAAATGTATGAGGGTAGGGACACAAAAAATTTTCTTCATTATTGTAGTATAAAAAGATAATTGGAAAGGCAACAAAAAAGCAAAATAAGTTATGAACAATGGTATAGTTGGAATTTAAATTGCTCAGAATTAACTATGCCACAGACTATTCACTCAAAAATAAAATATATATCTACTAAGAAGTATGAAACCTCTTCTGGCTTGTGGATAAACAAGTGGGAAATCTCAATATTTTCTTGAACTATTACGCATATATATAATTTTTGTATTAGAAAACTATCAAATTTACTATGAAGCTGCATCTGGAGGATTTGTAGAAGAGACAAAGGAGACAAAACTGTATTGAATACAGAAGTTCTTGAGAAAAAAAATGGAGAATCTGTTGATTAGAAAATGCCTCATCCATCTTGAGGACCATAGATCGTTTTGGTGACTAAGTTGTTGCAAAGCAGAAGGCTGTTAATTCCCATATGAGAACTACAAAAAGGGAAGGATTTCTGAGAGACTCCTCTGTCATAGCAACAGCAATCAACTCAGAAAGGCTGAGATGCCCATGTATGTGGTGAGCAGACTGGAATTTAAAGTAGGTAGGACAGAATGGGTGACATTCACATTGCCTAACTTTAGATTACTAAAACATACACACTTACTTCTGAACTACTTGTTTTCAGGTAATTTAAAGTCATGAGGAAGAACTAAGGGCTTTTAAATCACCCCAGATCATCCAGGTCCATATCTCTTTTCTGACAGTGAAGAAGGACCCCTGTGACCAGCCCAGCTGGAGCCATATGCATTTTATCACAGAAATCTGTCCTGCTCTGTGTCGCTTTTACTTTGTTTGAGATCCATTTAAAACTCTGTGTCACATCTAAAACTCCAAGTCACATCCTTCAACAAGTAAACTTTTTTTGGTGTAGAGAGTTCAGCATAGTGGTCCATAGCTACTGGTAGGAAACCCGTGCAGATGCTGATGTTAAGATTGCTAGGTCTGCAAGCAAGTACATGAGCCCAAAGTCTCTGTCAGGTCAGATGGATTTCTGGATTTCTGTATCAACTGAAAGGAGTCCACCTGAGGGCTAGAAAGGATCTGGAAAAGGCAACTTCCCATTAGGGGGAAAGCTCTGTTCATCTATGCAGCAGGAAAAGATGGCACAGGTGTTTCCTAGTGTATGACTTCCCTCATTAGCAAAATATCTGCTTTTCTTCCAGATCTGCAGTTAATAGAGCAGAGCCACTGAGATGAGTTAACAGCTTAGCTGCTGGCACACGCAGAGACTGTATAACTTTCAAGCAGACGTGAAAACGGGCACCAAACTGTGATAGGAAGTCAGAATTCCTTACCTAGGACTTTGAGGCTGCCCCCAATGCAGTGAGGAATACGTGGTATGCATAGGTTGAAAACAGACATTTGTCTCTATATTCCATTTTAATATTTCATTATTGTATTTGTATTTTTTTTATTATATACCTTAGTGTCTTATGAGCAGCATGACACATCTTTGTCTTTTGAAAAATTGTCTATAGATTTCAGTCACTTTTTTTTCACAGAAATACTGAAGACACTAAACAGTCCAGAAATAAAGGAGCTGATTTGCCCCTGATCCAGTTTCCAGGAGCAGGCAGCAGCCTGCTCACAGCTCTTGAGCAGCCAGACTAACCATCAAAGCAAATGCAGGCAGAGATAACTCCACAGGCCTTTCCCCCACCCTGTACTGTCCAGGAAACTAAACAGCAGAAAAAAAACCACAAAGAAGTATCCTTTAGAAGAAGCATCTTGAATAGCAGATAGACCACAATACATAAAATATTCTACTCTGCCACAGGGGAAACAGCAAGTCCAGCAGAGCTCCTGTGCTCCTGATGTAATGTAACTGGCTTTCACATCTGCAGTGGCATTTTCCCAGGACAGATGGGAAAAATCACATACTGCCGAGGGCTACTCACGTTTGACACCTCACTGTGTTATTTCTCTGCTATAAATACAGGATGGGAAACACATACTGCAGCAGGTTATCATGTCAGTACACTCTCATACATTTATAAAATTTTGAAACTGTAGAAAATTCCTAATTATCTGTTTCACATTCCAGTCAGTGTTACAAAAAGAGTACTGAGTCACAGGGCAGAGGACTTTGACCTCAGGTCACTTTCCTCCACTCAAGAAAATTTACTCTGGCAAAGGTTCTTCATCTCAGTAAGCCCAGAAAGAAACCAAGCAGGACAGGAGCAGTAGGAAAACTCTCCCCTTCTAGAGGTAGAAATAATGCTGTGTTTGCTTGCCATTTTTTAAAAAATGTTTTCCACATCAGTGGAAAATATTCAATGTGTTAATATTATTTAGAAGAATAAGAATTATTATTGAGAAGAGATGAACAATCCATGTTAAATATAATCAATCCAACTTTCCTACCTGGTTCTTCTTTCTTGATCAAGTTCTCTGATTCATTTTGGCCCCTCTACAGTTGTCTTTGACAATTGAATTTATACTTTCTCCTTTCATTTTCCACTAAGAAAAGAAAAATCTGCTTCACTTTTGGATCGCGTTGTGAGAACCCAGGAGATCTGGGACACTTTGTGACACGGTAACAAAATAAGATTTTGTTCATTCACTTCAACATCAGAGTCTTTGTAAATAGCAATTATATCAAAGCATTGTAGTGTGGAATTATAATTGGGAACAATTGATGACAATTCCGAGTCTTCTTTCTTCTTTCCAGAGGAAGAAGATTTATACAGAGGCATGTCTAACTTAAAATAGTTCATTATATGAATTTTCACTTATAGAAGAATGATTCTAACTATAGGATAGATAAAATAGCTAACATTATTTTTCTGCTATTTAAATATATATGCAATTTCAAATTTTACTTCTGATGCCTGTAAATTTTTCTTTAGCTACCAATTTTTCTACTTGCAATACAAAATACTTTTCAGGTCCTCAGATTTTCTCAATCTCTACATGAAAGAAGGACTTTAATCACTGAGGTTTTTTGGTGGTTGTTGTTCAGTTAAACTGCCTGATTAGTTTAGAGACCCATCCTGCAATTAATAATGTGTGAACAGACTGGTGCATCCTTACAGAGCTCCACAGATCTCTGCAGGACTTCTTGATGCTTTATCATTCTACAATGTGCTGTTAGATCAAGACCATAAAACGTTAAACTCCTTAAACTAAGGAGCCCAACTCGTGTTATTTTGATAATGTGGACTACTTTAAAAACTGTATTGGAGAGCTGAAAAATGCTGAGGTTGGGTCAGTTGCTGTTATTTCATTGTCATTTGGAAGGGATAGTGTATCAGTTTTGATTTTTTTTTTACTTTAAACTTCAGAAGGAAAAAATAAAGCATAATATGAATAACACCTTGAATACAAAAAAGACTAAACTAGGCATATGGAATGCTGAGTGTTTATGTAGTCACAGCAATCTTCCAAAAATGGGAAAGCTACTACCAGAGCATTTGAGCATTTGGAGGTTACCAAAACTCCTTGCGTTTTGAAGTGATGGAAAAAGCTACTGTATACAAAAAAAGGAACAGATTTTACTGTTTCACTGAAGTCATTTCTGCATTTGAAATCAGCAGTAAAATATTTTTTTACTAGTAAAAAAGACTAGATTTGTCTTTGATTTGTGTCTATGCTACAGATAGGAAAACTTTCTTGATTCTTGTAAAGAATTGTGAAGACTTTGGTTTCTCTTCTGTTTAATTAAGGCAGTAAATTTAAACTCATGTCTGCTGTAAAAGTTAGAACAGAAGATGACAGATTTTCTTTAGCAAAGGAAGAAAAATTAAAATCTATGATTAAAGAAATGTGAAGAGAAGGGAGATGAGGCTAGCACTTTGTATTAGTATATCTTTTATAATTAATTAGTCTTATTTTGTTTACAAATATTTGATATTTCTGGCAATACTTTCCTTGTCCATCTGGCATTTTTCTCTTTATTACTGAGCAACCCACCAGCTTTAAAAAAAAATGCTTTCTTAATACATGAAACTGTCATCTGCTAACTATAATTATAAATTCACATTATATCTGGCTATGCTATTATGAGCAGACAATATTCTGTGGAGATTATTTTCCCTTATTTTGAACTTTAGAACATATTTGAAAGATCTGTAATCCTACAGAAACTAGAAATTACCTGAAGTGGACCAAAAATATAATTTTGACTTGCTTTAGGTGTTGTTTGTCACACCTGACCAAAGCCTTAAATGCTGGCTACAGACTCAGTTCCATATTCATATGTTATCAAACTTGAAGATAATTAAAAAGTCTGGAAAGGTCTTTTAAGCAGTGGTTCTCTGTTACTTGAATTTTGGAAATCAAGGCTGGTGATCCTTCAGAAAGGATCTGCTTCCAACAAGAATTTATCAGTTTGAAGTATGACTTGAGGTACAACTACAGAACTGCAGGATCTGGATTGGGCAGTCAGATCAGTGAAAAAAAAATTATCATTTGCCATCGAAATCTGTAGGGAAAAAATAAGCATTATAAAAAATTGCAGTATTCAGAGTTATATTCTGTCTGCTTACCTCACTAAATCAGACAATTTCTAATATTTGAAAATGCTGTATAAAAATATTATTATTTTTTTGCCATTTATGCCTCTCTTAATATCACACAAGTAGCTCTGCTTTCAGTATCTGATATTATCAATACCAGAATGTTTCATTTGATTGACAAGCTTAGCCATACTGTGCTTTGGTTTGCTATTGTATTGAATTAGCTTTATTTTCACAACCAGCTCTATGGAAGTCAGTACTGACTCAGGTTACATATTTCTCGTGACATTAAGCAATCTAAGTCACATCTTTCTGCAAAAGGAATTATCACTTTCTCCTTGAGAACAAGGACATGCAGTGTTTGATTTATCCTGTCTTTATCCATGCTCTGTTTCTTAAGGAATAGCAAAAGCTATTTATTCCTCATGTAAGCAGCAAGATGACTCAAGGGTGCCTTTGACTCAAGAAAACCAGGGAGAAAGAGAGGTGACTAGCCAGGGTCAGGGAAATATGCTTCTCCCTTTTATTCTACTGATCCTTCAGCAGACAAAAATACCACGTCTGTTTGTGTGGACTTGAGGCAGTACAGCTGATACCAATAGATGTTATGCTGCTAATAGCAATCAGAATAGGAGATAAATACAGGTGAGAAAATGTGTTTCATCTGCAGAAGCAGAGACAGACACCCTTGGGAGATGCTAACGTGAACATTACTTAATTTGTGAGGGATTCAAATAACTTCATAGAACTGTCTCATGCTAAACCTGCAGTAATTATATATTCTGTTCTGGGCAAGATTCCTGGGTTCCCTCTTAGTCAATAGGAAGAGTCAGGCAGTACCTGGGCCAACCCTTACATTGCACCCACAACAGCTGCCTAAAATATGTAGAAAGCATTCCCACTACAGCCTTTCAACTCTACAAAAAGAGGCTGGCCAACTATTTTAGGGTAGAATTGAATGTTCAAAGAACTGGTCTCAGAACTCCATGCTCCTAAGCACAGCTACATCTCAGAACGTAGCTCTCTAGCTATGATTAATGTAAACCTCACAGATGAAATTATAAAGAATCAGTAAAATCTGCAGTGAGAATAATTTAGCTATTTGAAAGCTTTGAAACAGTTTCACTTCATCTTTGAAGTCTAAGGAAGCAAGACCATATGAAGTCCTACTTTTTAATTTAATTTTCCTTTTGTTCAATGAGTCATCTTTTCATAAGCCTTTACCATCATTCTGTGGCAAAAATAATGTATCAGACATCAAAGTACGAGGTCAAAGATGGGCTTTGATGACATATGAAATTTGAAAGCAAACAGTCTTTAGTAATTACAGTTTCCATTTGGATTAGCAGTTTATTATATAATGCTTCATATTCCAGGAAAAAAAAAGCTTTATAATTATTTACTTTTTTACATTTAATGACAGCCTGTTTCACAGAACTTTTAGCAAATTTCTCAAGCACATTCGTAACTTTCAAATTTAAATCCCACAGAACATTAATAGCCCTTATGCTACTAAATTAGAGATACTTAGTTTGAATTCTTCATGTTTATTCCAATAGAAATTGCAAAACCGAACTGGTTTTAGGTGGCCACAGATTTGTTCACATATAGGGTATTTTGGTAATTTATCATTGTGTAAAATAACCTTTCTAAATGCAAAAGTCTTTTCTGTTGAAGGCCAGCTGAGACCTTTGCACCATGTTAAAACACTCAGATTAGGATCGCTTTGGTAAAAGTGTGGCTTTCACCTAGAAATATTTTAATATTTATTAGTTAGGATTTACAATTACTGCAAGCAGTGTAGAAAAATGCAGTAGGTCTAATCAAAAAGGAACAAAAATATCCCAAGGATAATCTATTATTTGTCTACAGTCACATATATTAGGTGATCTACAGACATGCAACATGGAAACAAAAAGGCAGTTCTGCCAGAAATGTGTGGAAAATTTGATAAATCAGACCAAAAATGGGAGTAAAAACAACTGCACTGGGATTATGCTAGTGGTAGCTTTGGTGTAGGGTGAACCTCTCATTAGCTAAAAAAGCCACCAACGCTTTATCTTCTAAATAGATTTCTTTAAACAAGTTTTCTAAGTAGACCTGTCAAGGATGATTTTCTGGAATAACAGAGGACTGGCCTCAATTCAGTTGGTTTCTCCCAGCTCCTAACTCAGCAATGTACTAACAAGGTCTCATCCAATTCTTTCAGTCAGGTCCTCAGAGTATCCTGACTGGCAACACACTCTCCCACTATAGTTTTATAATGATACTGTGCAACACTACTCCTTTGCTGCTTGAGACTACAGCTCAGGCACTCAAACCACCTTTTCTGGCATGCTCAGAGGAAAACACACTATATTCATAACAGTTTTGTTACACAATAATATCACAATTACCTTTTCTCCAATTTTAGTTCCCTAGACCATTGTACCTAAAGCCTTCAAGCAACAGACCTATAAGAATGAATCAATTTCTTTTTGATGTGTAGCTAGCATGCATATATAGACATAAGGTAAAATTTGCTCTTGAATTTGGACTCAAAATGGAACCAAAGCTCCACAATTAAGTTAATTTTCTCTTCGAAGAGTATTTTCAGACAAAGGCCTTTTTTTTTCTTTTTAAATTGTACAAACTACAGTGAAGCCATTATGTACAATTACAGTATACTGCATTAAGAAAAAGAATAATTTTTAGGACAACAGAAGAGCTATGACATTGTTCTGATGGTCTTGAATACAGCAGATAAAGCCTTTGTGCAAATCTGGCAATCAGATAATCAAAAAATGATTGAATAAAATATTAATAAAACATGAAAACCAATTGGAGTATTTTAAGAAAATTACTGATTAACAGTTTTACATTATTTTCTTGTTATTTGGAAATATTTGGGGCCTGAAGAACCTGACCAGCACATGTGGACAAGGTCAGAAAGAAAGAAGCAGTATTTTTTCTTGTTCAGTTCTTTGTACAGACTTGGAACTGTTCCACTGAGGAAAACAGAATTGCTTACCAATAGCGCTGAAGAGATCTGGGTGACAGCCCTATCTGACCTTCTGGCAGCAGAACCATGACTCTGGTAGGCATCACTGGCAAAATCAGAAATCTTCCCCAGAGTCCCACTACAACTCTGCTCCCATGACACTCAGAAACTAAAACAGCCTCTATTTCTATATGTTTCTTTTCCATGGTCAAATTAACACTTTGTACTCAAATATTTACATAATATTAAGATGACACAGAATAATTTCTGAAGGAAAAAAGCTTTTTTTTTTTGGTCACCAACTTTTCTGTTTTGGACTCTATCCACATAAAATCTAATTATAAATGGAAAAGCTGTGACTGTTTGCCCTGTGGAATGTTGGCCATTTAATGGTAGTGAAGCTATTTTTAAACAGGACCCTCTACCTTGCTCTTTTTATCTGTTAGAGAAAAGGTGTCATATTTAAAGCCATATAGTCAGATTCAATACTCTAAAGAGTCAATGTAGAAATGTAAAGTTTAGGAAGATATTATAAGTTTATATTTTTCTACATTGTTTAGATCTGGACTCTCGCAAGAATAATATAAAACTTCACTTTTTACCTTGAGGTGGTCTTCCACATCCAAACTAATCAGAAGGCTGAAATCCTGGACATCACAATGATTTCTAACACTTTGAATTCAGACAATAGGGTACTGCATACTGGGCCATTAATATAATCCCATTTGGAAACAGAATTTCTCTATGACAGATAGATAGACTCCTACATCAGGTATGAGTCCACCTGTCAAAATCATAGGCCAAGGCCAAACAGCTACAGGTAGCTCATAAACTACATAGGAACCATCATTATAATAATAAAAGAAAAGGTTTGCCAAGTTCATACATCCTTACTGGTGATGGTTTTTAATTGCTTTTTCCTTTAACTAGATGACAATTAATGTGTGTGTCTTTGATTGGGGACTAAAAAAAGTGTGTCTTTGATTGGAGACTAAGAAAAATTCATTGGAGACCTCTATTCTGAATTTCAGAACAAATTTTCTTTCACCTTCTCTTACACTAAGACAAAAGAAATATTGTTACAATTTATTGTTAAAGAATGGAGAAAAAAGGTAAAATATGAAAAGAACTTCCTTTGTCTTCCTTAGCCCTCCCCTGATCTCATCCAAAATTGTGTTTCTCAGCCCTATGGTGAGGTACCTGCAGGGTGGATGGCAAGACAATTAGAGAAAGCACTCCAGCTCTGATGTGGGCAAAACGGACCATGGAGGCACAGAAGGAGTATTGCATACATTCAGAAATCTGTTGCTTTTTGTATTTGCTTTGTATTTGTGACTCTTCAGCAGCAGTCAAGCTCCATCACTGGGTTGTAAATTACTTTATTATAATATTAACAGAGGCATTAGCTTGTGGCAAATCCAGACGTTTGTTTTCATTTTATGCTGTAATCAAATGAGACCTGCTTCCATACCATTGAACAAAGCAGAAAAGAAAATCCTGAGTCCTTGAACAACTACATTAGATGAGTTGTATAATGCAGGTAGGCAACAATTTAAAACTCTTAGACTACAGTAAGGTTTTAGGGATGGTTATTATTTCATTGTCTCAAATTGTGAAGATTTAACATCTTATTCTAGAGCAAGATAATGGGAGTGAAAACATTGAAAGGCAAAAAGCTATTTTTATCAATTACTTGTTCTCCTCTGAGTATGTAATCCTGATTTGAAAGAAACTCATAAGTGGAAAATAAATCCTTCAAAACAATTTTCATAGCTACTCTCAATAGAATAATTTAGACTAAATATCTCATTATATTAATGTAAATTAGCTTTTATTATACAATGGATACCTTTAAATAAAACCTTGTCATTTAAATAAATTCAGGAACTATCCAAACACTTCAGAAATGTCTGAGTACCCTACACAGAGTAAAGGAAAAATGGGCTTCATAAATATTTGGAACTGAGCAAAAAGATATACCGTAAGAGTAGTTTACATATTGAATGTAGGTTACATGTACATATCTATGCAGATCCCAGGGAAGTGGCTATGGAGCTTTCAAGGTTTTCCTCAGTTCATGCTTTAACATGGATGTTTGATATAAATTACTACTATAATTTTTATTTTCTATTTGACCATTAAAGTATTCAAGGTCTGGTATCATCTTAAAGATGTTCACAGTCCTGTTCTGAAGACCTTACTACAGAAGAGGTCTTGTTTATCATACATGCATTTTACCACTAAATGAAATGCATTTGAAATGTTAATTTTTGTTCCAAGTAGTTCTCATTTGTGTTCTGTTAAGGACTGATATCCATAAGAAATAAAATAACCTTCTACATCTCCCTTAAAAGCCTCAGGTATTTTCTTCTTGTATTGCACACAGGGATAATATGAATTATTATTGCCAGTGATAATGTTTACTTCCAACACAGTATCTATTTCCCTGGTTTATTACTAATTTTTTTCAGTAGTCCTGCTATATGATTTCATCTCAAGTCTTTCATCAGTCAAACTGCAATCTAAGTACTAAGTATACTGTATTTGCTGTCTTCAAAAACAGATATCTTTTTAACATGCTTCCAATACTTTACAAGCAGAACTGAATTTGAAGACTCATATAATACAGTTTTTAAAAAACAAACAAGCAAAGGATTTAGTTTTTTTAAGAGATGATTCCTCCTGAGAAGAGCAAACATGACAAATAGAAGGATCACAGTCCTGGTCTTCAGAAGAGCAGATTTTAGTCTGTTCAGGGATTTGCTTAGAAGCATCCAAGTGAGACCAGTCTGGAGAGAGGAGGGGTCCTGGAGTGCTGATTGAGTTTCAAGGATCACGTCTTCCATGCTCAAAAAGGGACCATCCACGTGCACAAAAAGTCACACAACTGTGGCAGGAGCAACCTGTTCTAGTTGAAGATATCCCTGTTCATGGCAGGGGGATTGGCGTACATGACCTTGAAAGGTCCCTTCCAACCCAAACTATTCTATGATTCTATGATTCTATGATTCTATGATTGCAAGGCCACTCCTTGTCTTTGAATGGTGCTTAAAAGAGGCTCATGAGGTCCGTAGGAAAGGAAATGTCATTCCTATCTTTGAGAAAGGCAAGAAGGGAAGGAACTGGAGATCAGTCAAAACCCTAGAAAACTGAGGGAATCAAATACTCCTGGAAGACAATTCCTAACATATGAAGGGCAAGATGGTGACTGGGAGTAGTCAGCATGAATTTTTGAAGGAGAAACCATGCCTAATCAATCTGACAGCATTCTATCATAAAATTATAGTCATGGTGCACAAGAGGAGAGCATCAGATGTTTTTCAGCTTGGTTTTAGCAAGCATTACTGTATCCTAAAACACTCTCATGGGTAATAAAGTACAGGGTAGGTAAGTAAACAATGAAGTGGACTGAAAACTGGCTCAACTGCCAGTCTGAACGCCCTGTGATCAGTGACAGAAAATCTATCTGGATGCCAGCCACCAACAGAGTACCCCTGGGGTCATTACTGAGCGAATGTAGTTTAGAAACTTCATTAATGAGCTGGACAACAGGACAGAGTGCACCCTCAGATATAAAACTGGGAGGAAATGTCAACACACCAGGTGACTGTACTGATATTCAGATAGACCTCAGCAGAGAGGAGAAATGGGCCATTGATGCATCCACCCTTTTATCAAAGAAGACGAGGAGCATCCTGGCTGCCATTAGGGAGAATGCTGCCAGCAAGATGACCACAAGTGAGGCGGCCTCTGGAGTGCTGTGCCTACCTCTGGGGTCTCCAGTACTAAAAGGACATGGCCATACTGGAGTGAGTCCAGTGAAGGATCAGGAAGACAATTGAGGGGATTTAAGAGATTGAAGCATCTAACATACAAGTGACTAAGAAAGGATGCTTAGCTTTTGGAAGAGAGTGTTCATTGAGAATCTTATCCATGTTTATAAGGACTTGATAAGGCGTAGTAGAAAAGACAGAGCCAGATTCTACTCAGTGGTACACAGTGACAGGATAAGAGGCAATGGGCATAAATTAAATTCAACAAATTACCCTCAAACTTATGAGGAAGTTTTTTTATTATGAAAGTGGTCAAGTACTAGCACAGGTTGTCCAGAGAGGTTTTGGAGTCTACATCCTTGGAGATACTGAAAACCTGACTGTAGATGGCCCTGAGCAACCTGCTGTAACTGACCCGTGTTCAACTGAATGTTCTCCAGAGCTCCTGTGAAAACCTCAGCTGTTCTGTGACTCAGTGATATTTACAAACACTGAGTCTCCTTTAAAAATCAATCACAAGTTTGAAAGAAAGACAAACTATGTGTTCTATCTGAATATTTCATGGAATAAAACAAAAGGCTGAGAGTGTTCTTCTTGGTGGAAAGGAATGAAGTTCATCAGAAGAAAACTTGCAGACAAAAAATTCTCAGAAAAAAATTATATTCTTCTAAGTCTTATTCTACCATTAAAAGGTAACAAAGCTGCCTGATCAGATTTAAAATATGATGTTCTTTTTGAAGGCTGTTCAAGAGCAACAGCTGGCAAAGACGGTTTAGGGTTCAGTGAGCTTCAGGCACTAGATATCACAGCTGTGAACCCTGAAAGACTGTTGATCCAGTAGGCTCTTCTAATTGCTAATGGAGGCATGGATATTCTAAATGACATGACACTAAAACTGATAGATCTAGGCACCTGCAGAAGTCTCACAGATTTCCACTTTATCTGTATACTCAAAAATTTTATTACAAGCATGGGAGAAAATCAAACCTGTCATAAAAGTACTTACAAACCGAAAGTGATACTTCATTAACATACATATTATTATTTGTGGGACTTGCAGGTGCCTTTGAGAACCTGGAGAGTGCTCTTCTTCAATAACACTTTACATTTTACAATAATACTTTACAGTCATAGACAATGGGGATATTTATGGATTAAAGAAAAATCAATTAGAAACTCGGTCCTTGGTTCTCCAGGTTTTCCTTGAAGGTCCTTATGTACAATGGTTACTATGAGGATTAAAGATCAAGATTTCAAACTAATTCGTTATTTATTTTTTTGATGTATGATTGATGAAAAACACTAAAATCTTGAGAGTTAATATATTGAGTCAATATTGTAAAGTACCTAAGTTAATTGGAATACTAAGACACAATTTTCTCAAAAGCAATATAAGGCCAGATTCGCAAAGACATTTAGATAAAGACAGAGGCAGCTATAAGCAATTTGTACATCAAATAACAAAATAATACTAAATCCTCATTTACCACTCATAAAAAAATTAGGTTATTATACAACTATTAAAATATGCTTCTTAGAAATTTTGGAACAGAGATTTAGATATGATATCCAGAGACATGCAAGTGATTCAAGAGTCTTAACTCCAACAGCAGTCTCCAGGACTATGATTTTAAATCACTAAGTCACCTTGTAAAAATGGGACAGGCTTCAAAGTTACTTATGTGCTTTTGAAAAGGCCACCCTTTTTGAAAATGAGTTAACATTTACCCAGCCTGGCCACAGTAGTCTGAAGAACATTAGATTTCAAAACCACAGGGATACTGATCTTACATGAAAAATCTGTTTAGATATAAAAGTTAATGCTTATATGTATGGCTCAATCTGAACCTTAATCATGCAATTGAAAAGCAATGCTAAAAAACCTAAAAATATTAAGTCTCCAAAAGTAACCATGCAGAGATTAGAAAATGTTAGAATTAAGGTTTGCCTCTCTAAATTTACATTTGTTTTCAGGTGTGCTTGTGTGCCTTTTCTGACTGTATGGTCATATATTACTTTTCTCTGAGGATCTACCTCATTCAGGGAATGACAGTGCCCACAGAATTAATCAAAGTTCTGTACTTAATGGGCCTATAATGTGATTGCATGCAAATTTATATGCAAATGGACAGTTGTGCATATAAGTGGCTACTTGTATATGTCATTATCTGATTTGCATGCATAATCACAGTAATTAGACACAGTTTTAAAATGTGAGACCATAGTGTTTGCTGCTGAAAAGTGTGACTTAACTCACGTATTAGTCATACCTTTTAATCAATCATTTACTTACAATATGTTTACATTAATCAATTACTCTTTGCATAACATACATTGACTCCTTTCCTACAAGATTAATCCTGTTCCTTTTACCTAATCATTGTGTCTGTCATTCAGGAGGCAGAGACTACATGCACCTCTGCCAAATAGCAAGCTGCCTGTCTTATGGCTGCAATCTGTGATCTATGGACTCTGTACTCAGTTACCCCATACAAAATGAGAACAATCTTAAACTAGGACAGATCTATGCACCAGAATTAGGTAATATCCTATTTTCCAAGTAACATGAGGTTCTATTACTCCCAGTGACTTTTAATGAAATTTTTTTTAAATTCTGTATCAGTTCTGAGTTTGTTCTCCTAACTGGCCCCTCCCCAGTGCAAACCAAGATTGAAACCACAAATTTTATAGTCCAGAGGCTGAAGAGTGCAAGAAAAGCATGAAGACATGTTACTCTTTATCAAGCAAACATGTTGTATTCAATTTGGATGACCTGCTAACCTGATCTTATGTTTTTCAATCCCTATATACTAAATTCTCAACATAAGCTAATCTATTTTCACTATTACTTGAAGTATTAATGGTAGGACAAGATGACCTCTATATTCTCCAGGGAATGGGTCATTACTCTTTTGTGATCCATATGGCAGTCTGTTCTGCTGTATTATGCACCATCACCTGTATAAACGCCCAGTGATAAAGAACAAGATATCAGCAAAACATACCATGCACGTGATTTTCATTAAGTTTAGAGAAGCAAATAAAGCCTGCTACATGGAGACCTTTGCCATAAGATAATTATTACACATGCATTAATCAGAGGAAAACTGAAATGGAATAAAGATGTCAGCAGTGATCAGCATTATTTCATCATCTCTGAAGGCACTATGAAGCAGAAAAGTGTTCAGTGTTCCATTAGGAGTCTTATGAAAGAAGAGCTGTGCATAAAAAGGATTCCCTGAGGCCATGAAGGTCAGTAATCAGTCAGGTACTAATTTTCATAATAAATTAGTTAATTTTAAAATTAATCTAGTCCCATATCAACAGCCAGGTGGCAGCATGCTTCTGTGATGACCTTTGGTGAGACACATCAGTGACACCACCAGACAGAAACCAACACTAACAAATAGACAAGGTAGTCTGGGAAAAAAGGAGGCAACTGCACTGCCCAGCACTGCTCCACAAGTCTCATAATTAAGTTGGAGCCAACTGCAAAGAGGGACTATACAGATGAGAGTTACACTATGTGACCATTTGACTGTGAGTATGCTTTTACTGCATGTATTTAACTAGATTGCTATAATTAATGGGATGCAGCATCTGTCAGCATAATCCTCATGATGTACCTTCTTCAGGATAACTGTATCAAGCTGAAACAGAGTACTCTCCCTGTTCTCTTCAACCATTACTCACAATGCTCCAATTACCTGGCAAACCATATATGGAAAAAATTCATCTGCCCGAGAGCCCTCCCGGTCAGTCATGGGAAAATAAAACTGGTGGGGTGGCAGTGTGTCCCTAGAGCTAATACTGTTTGTACCACTAACATGATAATGCTAGCAATCCTAATTCCCACAGAGTTTGTCTTGATGGGAATGGGCAATACAGAACAGTACAAAATACCGTAATTTGGTTTACCTTTTTGTGACACCTATGTAGTCCTTATAACATCAGTGATTCACTGGCAGCAGCTCTGCAAGTAAACATATTGAGGTTGTGAGGTTGTGTCATGGATGTGCTAATAAACATACAAACTTCATGCAGCATAAAAAGGTCTTGCTTTTTCAAATATTGCTGATTTAAAAATTTTCTAAAAAAACTTGACACATTGTTTAGGATTCACATTTCCTTGGTTTGTCCCCGTTTATTAGTCTTATTAAAGACCTTTATATAGTCCAGACCCTCTCTCCAGTCAATGGAAAGACATACTAATTTACAAAGGATAAACTAATTCTGCCAGTTTAAGAAAAATGTATTATTTTATATTATTCCACTTGCTGAGTCATAGCAAAATTTCAAACTAAAACCACATTAAAAACCTGTTAAAAAATACATTTCTGAATGATGGCTTTTTGCCACTCCCCGTGAAATGACTGACTACATTACACACATCTACAGACTCTCTTTTATGCTGCTTTCACTCCTTTTATTGTAATTTCCTGTCATCTGAGTCATAAAGGAAACACAAATATTATCTTTCTTCTCAACTCAAATTAATTTCCATTCTCATTATTCTATCAACAACCTGATAAAAACACTTCTATAATTTGTGAAAAGATCTATGCAAAGCAGGAAGAAATAATAAAACTATATTGAAATTTAAACAGAAATATGCACACAGAAATTTCCAGAATTGATTGATAAATAAAGTCTTGGAGGGAATAGATAGCTCCTAACATCTATTATGTGAAACTAATTCTATTTGTTCTACTTTACAAAGATATTCACAAATCCTGTAATGCAGAGAAACATCATGAATATATAGGTGTGTTGAGGGGCAGATAGACAGATCAAGAATAATTGTGTGTGTGACAGAGGGCTGCTACCAGTGAAAGGAACTCAAGAAAGCAAGGTGTCTGTCTCAACACTAAGAAGTGGTGTCCCTCTAACCACTTCTATAATCATCTGTACTTGGATAAAGGATTTTAACAAGCTTCTGCTAAAGATTTCTTGAAAACAAGCATTTCCTTCCTCTCCCAATGATTAGAAATTTCCCAAAGAATTAAAAAAAAAAAAGTTCTAAAACATTGTTCAATCCTTTAACAAATTGTCTAATATATCTTCCAAAAACAGACTCCCCAAAACTACTGATAGACCTAGCTGTTTTATTTTGCACATTTTATAGATGGTTTTTATCTTATGAACACCTTGAGTTACCACTTGCATATTTTACTTCTTCACCAAACCAGACATCCTGAATAGATCCTTCTTAGAACAAAGTTTAAGTCTTCTATTTGATTATGGTCCTACAGTTCTGATCATAAAGCAAAATAGAACAAAATTTTTCTCTCTTTTAGGACTTCATTAAGTATGGCTTGATTTTTGAATACCCTTGTGTTATTGAAGACACCACCAGCCAAATGTTTTGCACTGGACATTTTATAATGGTATCAATGTTTCCCCATGCCAATAAAAACTGTATTCATAATTACACAGACTGAGATATGGCAGCTTCCATTTCTTGCTGAAATGAAGAAATAAACCTGTGAAACTTATCCACGGGCAAGTTACAGTCAATCAACTAATGATCACTTTTCCTGTGAGCCTATTAAGTGCGTCCCTGCATGAATGAGTATAAATAATGTCACTTAGTGTATTTGAGGCAGAAGACAGTGGAAGAAAGAGGAAAAAATGAATGTAATTTCCCCAAAATGTATTTTCAGCTTCACACTGTGTGCTTTTAGAATAAACCAAGTGTTGTAGACAAACCCTGGCAAATTAAAATGCAAGGTTCTCTACTCTTCCACAAACTATGCAACAATGATAAGAATTTTACTTGAAGACCTTAAGGTGTGCTATGTCAGCTGAGGGTTTTTTATTTTAAATGAAGTATCACTGAGTGCTTGATGGGCATACACGAGAGGAGAAGTTTTCCTTTCTGATTTGTCTATGTCTAAAGTCTATGGCTCACATTCTTAACAGCATCATCCTCAATAAGAGGAAAGGATCCATGCCAGTTTACACCACATGATGATCTACCTCCTGCTTCCCCTCCCAAAATGATATTGGATATTTAGAGCCACTCATTCCATTTGCTTCTTCAAATAAAAAAATTACACAACAATTTCTATGCAATTGTAATTGTTTGAAATATCTCAATGTCTATTTTACAAATATTGGTGGAGGCCACACAAGGAATGTACTAGATTACTTCCCTTTACCTCACTGAAATACTATAAATTTATCTATTACTGTGGTGCCTAAAGATTCAGTTTACTTTCTTTTAATAGTTAATATAAGTAACTATATCCTAGAACTCCATGTTCAGTTTGTTAAAATTAGTTTGTTCTGTCACCAGGTTTTGATAAGACTGTCAGAATGTAATTTTTTGCTATATTTGCAGTTGTTTGCATCACTCTCAGAGGTCTGCATTCTCACCTCACATACAGACCCCAATGAGAGGTTCATAAAAGCTTAATGTTCAATTAACAAACTGCTGCTAGTTGTGAACCACATTCTCAGATTAGGGAAGAGTCAAGAAGAGAGGTCTACTTGCACAAAAAGCAAGAGACAAACTAAGTTAGGCAGCACAAACTACAAGTTTGGAAGAGAATCCACGCTCAGCATTGCTAAAAGAATTACATGCCTCTAACTGGGCTGAAGGGAACTGGACGGGAAACGGCTTCAGGTCAGCTCCTGATTTAAATCAGATATTTTATCCTCATTCTACCACTAAAAAAAACACCTTATCCATAGTTAAATTACAGGTTAAGATCAAGAGCTATCAGTTCCTTGACTAAAAATATTAGAATTTTTATGCTTTCCTGGCATCTGAGATACAGAAATTTTCAGATGGCTGGTTACAGCCACAGAAACTAAAAAACTCTTAGCTACCCTTGGGAAATGGAGAAGAAGAAGGTTCAACCAAAAACTAAATCCCAGTAAGGATCCTAATACAGGATTCCAACTTAGGGAGTGAGCCCCATGCAGACAGTACTAGTTTTATTTGTATTCCTATTATGCAATTATTCCCATGCATGTTATTACATTTTGTGTGAAAGCTTACATGTTCATTAGTGCAAAAGCTGATATGGAATACAATCAAACTCCAGGCAGCTGTGTGCACGTTGGAAGCATGCTGTGTACAGACTTCTGCTGGAGCTTCCACTGCCAACTCAGAACGCAGTAGAGGAAAAAGGATTCTGTTAACACCAGTTTTTTCCAAATATTTAAAGATAGCACTAAGGGCCTTCTCATATATACAGTTTTTGTCATCGTACTTTTTACAATGGAAATGCAGATTCAGTAGTGGCCACATTCTCTTGTTTAGCATAGTTGCTGTTTTTCTCCAGTCACTAAAGGTTGGGTGTGGAGTGCTTGAAGTGAGCAAGCTTAATGTCCCTTTTGCCAACATTTTTGAAAATCCTCTATATTGTGGTTATTATATATTACATGCAAGTATGTATTGCTGCAAGCATGTGGTTAGTTTTCATTGTCTGTTACTATGTTTTTGTTTTTTATAATTGTAAAAATGATGGCTTTATTGCTTTGCAATTGTCTTGCTAATTCATGATGCTGTCTAATTGTTATTGTATAACTGGAATAATTATGTAAAATGTTCAAAAATGCATGAAATTTCAATGTTAGAAAAATCTCATACAAAAGCAAAACCCAGATGTTAATTCAAAAATTAATGTAAATTTAATATACTTGGAACTTGCATTGTTTTTATTCCCTGAGCATACGGATGAAACTTATTTTAATATACTCTGTTTCTCATACAAATTGTAGAAATTGAAAAGCAGCTATGATTAATAAAAACAGTTTTGAGTGAAATTACAATGCCCACTGAATGACTTCTTGGGCATGTAGGCAATGACAAATCAATTTCTAGTATGCTTTGTGGCAGCTGAAAGTAGCTCTGCAACCCTTAAGCTGAAGCAGTTTAATTAAACCTTGGCATTTTAACAGAATAAAAGAAAATTAACTATCCTATTTCATTTCCCTATAGTGTAAACAGAGTGCATGACAGGCATCTGTGTGATATATAATTAATCCCACTAGTCAAAAAATTCTTTCAAGGATAGTTATGAAGACTTCAGCTCATGTATACCACAAAGTTTATATCCCAAAGTTGCTCATTATGTATCACTCAAATTACTTAATGAGATGATTTATTGTTGTATACACTGTGAAAGAGAAGTGTATGGCCGTATATAAAAGCAGATACATTACACATACGTATTTATAACTTCAAGAAGACATTATTAGAAAGAACTGCACCTAACAGAACTAGAGAAAAAATCTGCAAAATACATTTCATGTACTACAGAAACTGTGTGTAAGGATGAAGTTGTACTCTTCATTATATTTTTGTAAAATATTTAATAAAATATTTATTCATTGATTTGAAATAAGCATCAATGAAATATGGAAAAAAGGACAACATCTTAACTAATAACTTTTAATGACATCAAACTATATTATTGAACTGCAATTTATGTTTAAATTGATTCTAATAAGCATGCAATTCATAATCAAGCCAATTTTCAATTAAGTGCTGATTGAACAGTGACAGCAGGGTGACATACTACTGCATGGTGAAGTAGAAGCTACAGAGAGGGTAAAATGTTTCCACATACATCCTGAAGTGAAGAAAGAAAGAAGCATGTAACAAGTTTTCAGCTAGCCAGGAGAGGTTTACTGCAATTTCAGATTCTGTAGGGTGTTTTAGCTGGCTTCCAGCTGCTGTCCCAGAAAGATAATGGTCTCCTACAAATCCCATCTCACATCTGTCTGATCCCATGGCTGTCTTGGATATGCTATAGCACACCATGTTCACTTAGTTGTGTAAGCAGATGAATCAAGTCCCAGATCCCCGCTGACGATAATGGAAGCGTAAACTTTTAGTTTACAGTTAGATATATATGGACTTAAAGGTTTCTTAATCTCAGACTGAATCCTATCCTTAGAGCAGGAGCAAAAAACCAAACAATGGAGATAAGCTTATATCCACATACAGGAACTTACATTACGTTCCATAGGGCGTACACTGTTGCCTGAAAAGGCTAGCCCAATAACTGAGACTAGTCAGGAGTAAGGGAATAAAGGTGGGTGTTTATTCAAAAGTCCTTCAAAGCTACATTTAGGGCAGACAAAGCCCCCCCAGGGGCATCACCCAAAATGGATGATGAGTCACAAGTTCTCCACATCTTTATAGGTTTGTTCCATTTGCATATCAGCATAAATTCACCAATTAAAACTTTGCAATTTCCCCCTAGCTCCCTTAGCTCTCGCCCCCCCTAGCCCCCTTTAGAAGCTTAGGCCTGGGCAGTCTAAGTGTCCTTGAAGAGCAAGCCCAGAGAGGCACTGTTATGTCTATCTTAGCATGAGAGAACAGCAGCTAACAGGCTATGAAGAATCTCAGAGTTACACATTAGGCAATACAGAATTTGAAAAAAGTATAAGGGTTAAAACCTAAGGCAACAACACAGCATACAATCTAAGATAGGATTCTCATAATGAAATCCAAAATAACACAGAGGTGAAGCAGAGAGCTAAGAAACACTGCCCACGGAAGGGTATCTAGCCTTTCTTTCCTTCACTCTTCAGCAGTTTTAAAGAATGAAACCAGTGTTCTCACAAACTCAGCAGTGAAAACACAGGTCCTAGAAAAAAAAGTTATTCAGGAACACATTTATGCCTATATTAACACTGAGGGTTGAAAAATTGAACTGAAATTGGGAGTGGTGGGCGTTTAAAGAAGATTTAAAAATATTTTTCCTACGCTATGTCTATATAAGCAACTCTCACCTTTATTACATTTATCCTAAAAGGATTTATATTTTGCAAAGAAAATTTATATCCTGCACTAGTTTCATAGAAGAAAAATCTATCCGGGCAACTTTTTCAATGACATAACTGAATGTTGTTTGAGAAAGAAATCTATGTTTAATACTAAAACGAAGTCTGAGATACTTTTTTTTTTTTTTTTGACAGAGAAAATATGCTAAAGAATTCTATTATTTAGTAGTGGCTTTCCTCATGGCTATTTCATCTCAGTTACTGTTGCTGAAAATTCTTGTATTTTCCTGGAACTGAACTTCAGTCTTGCAAAGGTAGCCGCAACTCTAAGATAGCTATTTTATTCTTGCTGCCGTTTACTATAATTCCCTCGTTTTCAGTGGGAAAGTCTGTCTCTTTATTACGTTTTGGAACAGCAGAAACACAAGACTGAGGCCTCTCAGAAGCTCCTGTATTCCTTTACAAGTCAAAAGCAATCTGTCACACTGGAATCTAACTTCAGAATCCTTCTGAACTTCTCTAAGAACATAAAGTAGAAATTCTTCATGAGCAGATAAAGAACAATTTGGGGTGTACTCTGTCACTCACCTCTCATACAAGAATACAACTTCAAATATCAGTGCAGTCTCAAGATTGAAAGGTGGAAGTTGCCTTACTTAGGTACCAGCAATTTTGAAAGACTCCAAAGTGTTTGGGGATTTCTTAACAGTCCAAATTATTCCTGTTTAGTCAGGACAGAATCAATGGCACAGCAAAGATGGCACATCACTATCCCATGTCTGAGACTGTGGGATAGAATGTGGGCACTGATTTGCATGGACTGTTCTAAAAGATTTTATCCTTAGTTACTACTAAGAAACTTCTCTATGCATTACTGTGCATAAAGTAATGGTCCACACTGTAAATATTTAGCCACGTATATAACTGAATATACTCAGTACAGCAGTGGAAGTGAGTTGTATATATTCCTAACTGCTATGTATTAATTTGTCTCTATATTGATCACTGTAATGAGCAATATTTTGTTTCTTTATTGTTGTTTACTTTCCTTGTGCTTCTTATCGGGACTCGTGTTATCCACGATGTGTTAAGAATGTGTTATCCACATTCTTAAAAGCAAAAAGTGAAACAAAGATGCACACAATAATATAAACTAAACTTAAAATTTTATGACAGATATAAGATATGATAGCTGAGGCAATTCCAGCACAACTACTGCACAGTAGAAGAATGATGTAAATTGACATTTCAATGTAGTAGCATAGCTGAAGCACTAGATTTATTATTACCATTACTTGGTAGGTTTAAAAGACTCACAGTGAGCATGCATTCATCCAGATGACACAAGAACTAGTGAGTTAACAAAATGATTCTTCTTCAGGGCTCTATGACATTCTTGCTGAAGTCTGAATAACAGCACAAAAGAAATTTTCAAAAGTACTGATTACTATTATAAAGCCTGCAAGGAATTCACATTTCCCTATATTGTGTCATGAAAGGACATTATTTGGCTGACAATAAAGATTTGAAAATAAATTTGTTATGCCTCATGCATGTTGACAGCAATTTGGCAAGAGATACAGTAAAATTTAGATAGAAGAAGTAAAACCAAAACCAAATCAAAACAAAAACCCTTGTTAACCATGTTGTAAACCCCATTTTCAGATGGATATTAAAGGGCTTGTTTATAACGACTGATAGAATACCTACAACAGAGATCCATCTTCTTTGTATGACTACAGAAATAAAGATTCTAATCAGTACGGGAGATAATTCCATATTTTAAGAAAAGAAAAAGACAGGTCTTAGTTGTCATGTTTGACCAGTTTAGATAGAATACACTATTTACCACACATCATTGTGAGACAATTAGATTTTCAAGAAATTGCCACCCTACTACAATTATTTTGCAATAAGACCTTCATGCTTATTAACTACCTTTAACATGACACTACCAAAACACTTATCCAACTACATTGTATCATTGATTGATTTGGTTTAAGCAGGTAGAATTAAAAAATAAATAAATAAATGGTTTAAAAAACCTAGGACCTACATGACACATTTTGTGACAAAATGGGTCATAATAAAAGGTTACTTTTAATGAATAATACCTTATTTAGAACTACAATATGGCATTTAAAATCTAATTAGTTTATCCCTTTCTCCACAGAGAGAGGAGAAAAAAAGATAAAATAGCAACCAAGAAGAAAATAATACAATATAAATTGGTACAGAACTTGTATTAGCGAGAACTCTGTTCACTTTGCTAACAGTGCATTCATATTGGTCAGATCTAAAGGGTACAAAAATACAAGCAAAATGTGTAGTCTGAATTAATTACAGGAAAATTGCATTAAATTAAGAAATCTGTGGAAGTGTATATTCAAACATAAGAGGAAAAAAAAGCTTTAGATGAATGAAGGGAAAAAAGGAGGCAGGGAAGGCATGAAAAAAATTGCCTGCCGGTAACGAACACCAAGGAACACCAAGGAAACTATCCTGCCTGAGTTTCCTTTTGGTTGGACCTGGCAGGCTTGTACTGAAAGGAGCCTTGGATTGAACCAGTACCTACACACTAGGGCCCCTCACTGGAGAAGGTGCCAGAAAACACTGCAAACCTCCATTTACAAACAAATATTCAAATTATGGCCTAAGATCCTGTAGAGCCAAAAGGAGTAGCCACAAGTCTTCAAAAACATTCTTCAGAATGCTCAGGATGTGCTTAGCCTTCTGTAGGCTATATAAAGAGCACAAACAACTTTGAGACACAATCACGGATTCCAGATGCTGCATGAGAAATCAAATGGGCAACAGAAAAATTGAAGAGAAGCGGGTAGAAATTGCTACATGACTCAGGAGCTTGGGGTTATAAGAAATACAATGCACTTCACAACTAAAGGTTGCCCATGGGCTCCCATAAGTCCTCTGGAGCTCATACCTAGGCTGGGCCCTTTTCAGGGACACTGGGTCTGAATGTGGAGAAACACCTTACAATTCTATCCTTAAATTTCAAGAGGCAGTTATTAGTGATACCTAACCATGAAGCCCAGATAAAGCTATGTCTTGAAGAGGATAATATGCCAAGGGCTTGCTTTATGTTTTGTATAGGTCCTCACAGAAAAACCAGGTGCTATGACATAGCCACAGAACACCTGTTGCATCCTTTAGCCCTGATATAGACCGCCTTGCATTTTTTGGACTTGAATTTACACAGTTGGATGGTATCCAGGGAGATGGCCTCATAAAACCACCTAATATTTTTTTCTCAGAAGGAAGCTGATCACTCAGGCATAATCCTTGGAAACATTAAAACACCTTTTTTGGTTGTTTTTTTTTTTTTGGAAGTTTTAGGGTTTTTTGGGGGGCGGGGGGGGGATGTTGCTATTTTTTTAAGTGCTCAAACAACGGTATTGTATTTGTAGCATAAGCCAGAGAGATTTCCCAGAGACAACATGCCTATTTCACAGTCCAGTATACAATTTTTGAAGGGTGGGGCTCTGTTAGCATTAAGTTACATGGCACATGACAGCACAGTGAGAAGTCATAGCATAACCCAAAGGCTGTGTCTTTGCAGAATGATGAGTAAGCTGCTATGAGCCAGCTGAGTACAGATGGATACATGCTGTCAGTATGAGCTATTCCCAACTCCAACCTTTAATTTCTTCATTGGAAAAGTTATTTACCTCCTGTTACAGCTGAGTTGGATTCCAAAAAAAGACAAAAACAACATGGCCAATAAGGGGTGGATGTGGGGTGGGGACAAGTGAGGAAAGAGAAGGTGAACTCAACTGTTTACAGGATTGTATAGATGCCACAAAACTGAATTGATCAACATGTTAGCCAGTTCGTTACAAAACCAAGTATCTTTATGTTTATATCTCATTCACTGCATATTCCACTGTACAAGCAATCTGTTTTCAAAAAGAAGTGAATACACAGTCACTCAAAAAAAAAGTGTTTTCTTCAGAGAGTTTATAGTTGTCATCTATAATACAGAATTTCATTTTATATGGAACAGTTTCTTATGCACCAGTTATTACTACCTTTGAATCTAGGTGATATCAAGTTCTAATGCTGTCTCAATGATTAAAGAAAACTGAGCATTTTACCCATACCAATAATTTTTAAAATATACTTTGTGTTTACAAGTGAATGTTATGTACAACGCACATTATGCTACGTCAACAAGGACACACTCTTAAGAAAATGACTGAATTTTACACTGGTTTTGATTAAACTTGCTAGTTTATCCAGGACAACAATTTGCAGTTAATAATCTCAAATTTAAGCACAGAACAGTTTAAAGAACCAAAAGAGATTTGTTACACACAATACTGGTAGCAAACTGCACATCTGAGAAGAGCCTTTCACAAAAGATTTCCTGATTAGCTACAGATCTTCATAATGACCACCGAATAAAACAGGAATAACAAAGCTCAGAAATAACTTGAAAATGCTGATCTCACCTTGTTTCATATATACAAGATTTTCACCAGTCCTGAGCAGCAGCTGCACAGGTTCCCAGAGAACTTCCAACTCCTATGAACAACCAACTAAACATTTATTCTTAATCACCATTATTTTCCCCAATACTACAACGACACCTGGAAGTCCAGACTGGTACATTATTTTTATGCAAGAGATGGCTAATGAAGTATCATCCTCTAGATCTCTAGTAACAACTTCTACAAAAATTTCTATACATACAAAATATGTAAAATTAGTTTTAGACATTAGTACAGTGATTGATGAGAAGGAAGGAAGAAGGAAGATTCTGCACAATAAAGGGCAGGAAGAAAAATGAAGAGAGAAAACCAAAGGGAAAGATATGGATTACATAGTCCTGCATCAAAGCAGTCTACCTTTTCTTTCTGTTTTTTTTCTTCTTTTTTTTTTTTCCTTATTTTTTTCTTATATTTTCCTTTTTTTTTTTTTTCTTAATCCAATCTATACCCTGGCTAGCCTGGGCCTACAATACTCTGCTTATTGTAAATCATTCATACAATACAAGTCTTGTGCCAGACATAAATTTACTGCAGCTCACTATATCTATCTCACATTAGCTGAGATACAGGAGGTTAGAACAGACTAGAAAGAAACTCTGACTTAAAAAAAAAAAAAAAAAACACAAAAAAAAAAAACCAACAAAAAAACCACTTTGAAGTGTTTTAAGTCTAAAAATTGCAGGAAGTCAGTGGAGGAAGGGGTTATTCCAGCAGTAAATAATCATCTGGATGAAGAGATGAATTTGATGTTCAGCATTTTTCCCTCTCATTTGTGCAGTAAATACTTCAATGACACACTTCAGTGTAAGCACAGTAATTTCTACTCCAGTTCCATGTATCCCAGCTTGTATCCCACCACATCTCAACTCATTTGCCACATGAGGGGCAGTAGACATTCACAGGTAGTTCAGTTCAGCTGCATGAACTTCCAGTCAATAAACACGAAAAGCAATGAATCTACATGTCCATACATGTTTCAAATTGGGTTGGATAAAAGCTAAAGCTCAATTCAGTTCTCCAAGGACTAGTATGATATTAAGACTGTAGGAAATATTGCTTTTACTGCTAGTTCTGGATGGTCAGGGTCCACTTTGTTACACTGGCTGTAAAGGTGAGTTCAGTTTGGAAAACTTGAATCCAACTCTCCACTACCTATGTGGGATGGCATGATTTGCCAGAAAATGGCAAGATATACTGCATAATTCTTACAGAAGTTTCTGGACAGGGCGATTTCCATATGTAAGCAATACTCTCACTTCTTTCAACCAAGAACTTCATGTGTTCTGCTCAGATGCACTAGCTCTTTCAAGCTGTGAATTGTTCTTTTGATCTCAGAGTTCCTCCTTGTCCAGCAATTGCTGCAGTGCTTATTTCCTACTTTCCCAACACTTCCACGTCTGCATATTTACCCTAATTAAAATCCCCTTTAAGTTAAAATCACTTCCTCAGTGGCTCATTTTTCTAACCTTCAGGATAAGATAGCCAAACTCCTTCTCCATACCCATCCATCCAAGTTTCATGTGTATTTCCTGTCAAGCCCAGTAAAATTTTGGTTTCCTCGAACCCTTATCTCCTTAGTCTCTTCACCTTCCCAAGCCCTGCCCTTGCCACTTACACGATACATCTTCCCCTTTGTTACTCAACAATCCTTTACTATTCCTTTCTCCCTTTCTGTTACACCATTGCTATTCACTCCTCTCTGGCTTTCTGAACACCCTTTCTGCAAAATTTATCAGGAAAAAATGTATTTATCATTCATCTTGCCAATCTGCACGCCACCCTTCTCTGCCTCGGTCAGTTTCCCTATTTACCCCCCCGATCCCTTTTTTTCCCCCTGAACTGCTCAAACCCCTGTTCCCATCATCTCCTCCGGCATCCAATCCCAGCTCTTTTTGGTGCCCTCCAGGACATCTGTCCCGCTCCGGCTCCTGCCACACATCCCGAAGCCTGCCCAGCCCGTCTGTCCCACGCCGAGCCCGGCCGCACGTCCCAGCCCCGGCCGCGGGCGCGGCGGTGCCAGCCCAGCCCGG
>VZRZ01005152.1:719353-882009 GCA_013398175.1 Climacteris rufus | reverse complement strand
AAACAACGGTTGGGTTTTAAGTTTTTTTTTTTTTTTTTTTTTTGCAGTTCTGTTTGCAGACCTTGTGCTGCTACATTTAAAGACTTCTTTTGAGCCATGATATAAAACTTTTTACTTCATTGTTAAACCAGTCTGGTGTGGTTGGACTAGATAAAATCATTGTAAAACTAGTTAACTATGTGTAGTGTTTTTACAGAAGTAAGAAACTGACAAAAAGTGGAATACTGGCTAAAGAAAATTCCATCTTAGTTACAAGTTCAATGTCCAGGCACTGAGGAGTACATATGATAGATCTGTAGAAAGTGAGGGCTAGATTTAGGGAAAGGATTTCTTCCACTCACCACAAACAAATAGAATTCCTGCAGAATGAGCTTTTACTTTACATGCACATTCTGGGTGTTTTGGCCTGTCATACATTTCCGTTTGTTTCCTCTCAACTGAAAGACTACTCATTATTTACTTTTTGGTTTTTGTGTCATCTTTTTTAGACCTCTGGTAGTTAGTATTTTCTGCTGAATTATTTTATTTTCTTCCTTTATTCCTTACTTAGAGAATGCTCTATAAAGAAATTACAGCTGTAGCCGTACCAACAAGTAAACTATAAAGATTAGTTTCAGTTCAAGGTAGTATGTTGTCTTCTATGCAAGAATATTGTATTGCAGATCACTTTTAGCTGATGGTAACTCTAACCACTAAAATACCAGAGTAACTACACCCTGTGTGTCCTCATCCTGTGTTTTCTTAGTTGATTATTCTTAGATAAACTGTTTATCTTCTTTATTTGTGTCCTAATTTTCTCCTAGGTCATGTTTTCAGTTTAACGTTATTATTCTGAATTTTAATCCTGTATATCAAGATTTCTAGCTCTGGCTTCTAGATCTCTTTGGCCTAATGTCATGTTCAGATGTAAAAACTATGTTCTGTCACCTAATTTAACATGATAAATAATATCTAAGACTAGGGCATCCTTCTCTTAATATGGTATCGTAAACTAATCTTTTAATTAAAATCAGTGCAATGGTTTTCAGTCCATAGGTACTCTGACGGTATAAATATGGGTATTTAAAAACTATTATGAAGCCCAAAGCAGGAACAGTATGTATTTGTTTTAGAAGGGTTTTGTTGCATCGCAGCTTTAGAGGAAAGAAAGTACTCTTGAGCCTTCTAATTTAGAAAATCTTTTTAATACAATAGTTTTCACTGAGAAACCCAATACTTTTTCCTGAATGTCAGGTCAAAATACTCCTGGGCAATGTACCTTGCAATCATGTCATGTATACTATTTGTAATTAAAATGCTGTACACAAACCTCGTGAAAATTAACACCGTAATATAAATCCTAGTTTTACTTTTTAGTTTCTGACACTTACTTGTGGTGACTTTAGTCAGCAAATAATGGGGATTAGTATGTCAAATTATTGAGGTGTTTGATTAACTACTGTGCTTAAGATCATTTCTAAAGGTCATTCAAGTTTAACATTTATACACATTTATGAAAATATTAGAGGGAAACTAGAAATAATATTAAGAAAACTGATTCTCTGTTAGGAGTGTATGGCCCTGAAAATCTAAACAATCTATGGACTTTTATCAAATTGCCATTGTATTAAATTTGATGTTATATTTACCTGTTTTCTGCTAATATGCAGAGGCTTAGATTTAATAGAGTGGTTCTGAACATCTAATTATTTTTTTTCCGCTTCACCGAAGAGACTCACTGTGATGTTCCAAATGAATGTATTTGTCAATATTGGTGATAAGACATAACATGTATCAGCCTCTGAAACTGAAGAATTACTTTTGGAAACTGCAACATATGTGAGTCAACCAAAAGTACCCAAAAAAATTCCTTACTTGTGGTTGTGCATTAATCATGCACTACTTCTGAGAATGTATTTATTATAAATAATTCTGAAAACTTCACAGTATCATGTCTCTATAAACCTGCAGAGATAGCTGCTGTTTGTTTTCTGCAAATTGAACTGTGGAGTTTGGATTTTTTATAGTGAACCCCTTGTTGTCTATTATCATTAAAAATACTGTAGAAACATGTTTCTCTATGTCATAGGAAACCAAATAGCTTTTAGAATAGGAGTTTTGAGGGAAAAGTTTCAAGATTCAATAAATTGTACAATGTGCACTGAAAACCCCATGCATTAGTCAAAAAATTACGAAATAGCATATATGTAAGCTTATTCTATACCAGCAGTTTCTTTGATTTCAGAAACAAGGAATTTTTTTGCATAACTGTCTGTCAGTTTTCCCAAAATATTTATTTGCTAATGAGGAATTGTAAACTAATATGCAGCATTATTTGAATAAAATGCTGTATGTGAAAAATCATAGCATAGTACTGGTTCCCTGACTTGATTTTATTAGATGCAGTGCTTCTTCAGGCTGTGAAGATTTTTGATAGGAGATTTGAAGACCTTTTTTTTTTTTTACATACAGAGGTGCATATGCACATAAATAGTTAGTATTCAGTCTTTTCCTGGTGCCGATTTCAAAACTTGGAAGTACTTAAATCAAACAACCAAGGAAAGAGAAACGAAATAGAAAGATCTGGCTGATAAAATAATTTTCACTGTTATCTCTCACTCCATTCTCAAAAACAAACTCACCCACACCATTTGAGAAAGAAGTTTGCAGCCAGTCTTAAAAGGAGTGTGGTAGCAGCCATTGTGGAAGTCCAGGGGCATCCTGCCTCCTCCTCCTTGTTTTCTGAGCCAATGCTGGGTTCTGTCTGATGCCTTCTATTATTTAGGAAGAAGGTTCAGTTTTTAGTAAACCGTTTACTGTGTCTTGGACTGGTCAGAGATATTTTTTTGTCTGAAGTGCAAGGTCAAATTACTTCTCTCAGGACACTTCATCATTGGATGACCTGTGTTGGACCTAGAAGGAAGTCAAGGGTCTTTTAAGGAATGTGATGATCTTACTAAGCCTTTAGGCAGTGGGATCTTCTTCTTCCCGTAGTTCACTGGCTGCCTAAAGCAAGGTTCTCCTGGAAGTCATAGAATTGTAGAAAGGTTTGGGTTGGAAGGGGCCTTAAAGATCATCTAGTTTCACCCCCTTGCCAAGGGCAGGAACACCTTCCACTAGACCAGGTTGTACAAAGCCCCATCCAACTGGACACCAGAATGTCCCAAAAGAGTTAGGGATCATACAGCAGCCTATGTGTTATTGGAGATAATCACACTAGTAGTTAGGGATTGCTATCTGCATAGAAGAATGTGCAGATATATGCAGGAATTTGAGTTTCAGCAACTAATGTGGAAATGACTGTAACTGTGCTGCCAATATAATTGTTAGACCCAGCAAGCACAGTGTTGTGGGAAGACTTGTGCAGTGTCTTTATTTACTGATGTAGTTTTAATGAGTGACACCGGGACAGAGAGCCTTCTACTGTAGACTAGTTAAATTATCTTGTCATTTATGGTGTTTTAATTCAAGAACATTCAATGCTTTCTTCTTGTTCAGTATGTATGGAGAAAGTTACACTACTAAATTTAGATGGCCTGAATCACTTATTACACGTTTGAACTTAATAGTCATGTTAAGTTGTGATACTGCTTCATTTAAATACCTGTTAAAAAGACCAGAGAGACCTCTGTGTTGGGGGAAAAGTACACTTGCTTGTGGAGAGCTGCCAGCCCCTGGCGCTGGAGCTCCCTGCACTCCCTTGGAGGAGAGATGCCTAAGGGCCAAATCTCCCCAGAGATAAGAACTCTCCTAAAACTTATGGTGACCAACAAGTTACCTCCAACATGCCTTGCTTCTTTTATGGTAATAGTCTGTATCCTGTTGCCTAACTGGTGTCCATCCCACCCCTGCCTTCCCTGTATAAACCCCCTGTGAGTACCCCTGAGCAGGGGAAAAGCCTAGCCTCTGATTCCCTTCACAGGCATGGCTGAATAAAGCTTGCCTGTGGAATTCACCACGCAAGGCTCCCTCGTCTCTCTCTGTCCCCGGGCTTGCCCAGGTGGTCTCTTTGAGCTGATCTCACAAAGAGCTGAATCACTGCAAGCTGAAACCACTTCTAGCCAAAGCGGCTACGCTCTTTGATACCACCTGTCGCTCCGGAGAAGTTGCAAAGGCCCCTGGAAAGGCTCTTCCCTTGCAGGATGCTCTCTCTAGGAAGGTCACAACCCTGGTTAGCTCTTGGGCATTCCCCTGTAAGCAACACTTGCTCATCATGACTTTTTCAAGGGTGGAATTACCATGACATTTCAATCCAGTTTTGCAACAATTTACCCAAGGTATCACTGAGGTCTTTCTCTGTTCCAAAAGTTTATTTTAGAGAAAGCGTTGTAGACATGCTGCAGTTCTTGATACAACTGAATGCTTGTAATTTTTTAAAATACTAGCCTTCGGGCAAAAAAGGTGGTATGTCTGGATTATAAGGGAATTTTCACTGTCATTGCTTTCTTATTCCAATAAGTGAAGGTTAATCTTAAATCTGAGACAAATGAAATATCTATGCTAGAAGGAAAACATCCCTCCCTCTCCTTGAGTATGGTACTGTGTATCTTTGTTATCTTCTAGTTAAACCTAATGATTGCCAAACTGTTCTCAGTTTTAGGACTATCTTGAGGTAATCTATCTAAGACACAGTGGTGTATATTAATGTTTTTTCATGGGATTTTTATTGTCATAAAATGTGTCTTACACTACACTTACTGAATTCTTTGGAATATTTTGAAATTATGTGTAATTTGTGGCAATTTTTGTCTGGAGCTCTATTCAGCTTTTGTTTTGTTTTGTTTTTGGGGTTTTTTTTGTTTGATGTCTCAATGGTAGGTTAACTTACAGCCAGTTCAATCAGTAACCCAAACCAAGCATCTATTGTTATTGTTTGCTCAGCTGAGTCCAGAAATATGCTAAAAACAAACCCATTCAGTCCTCCATTCAAACAAAAAATGCAAGTGTGCCTAAGCATACCAGCAAATTCTTGTCTCAGGTTGCTTATATACTTGGCACCTATGTCTGCATGTATGTCTTTGAGCATGCCAGACCTTTATCTGAGATGAATGTGAAACTGATTGAAAACATTACCTTGCCAGATAATAATTTTTGGACATGCATGCTGATTGATGTATTTTCTGTAGTCCTATCATCAAGCTGGTGGGCAAGTACAGAAAATTTTTCACATTTTTCCAACCCATGTTTCCAGCAGATATTTGCGGCATCCAGTCTTGGCTGACAGGCTTACTTCAAGGTTCAAGCCCATCCAGAAATCAGCACCTCATGCAAATATCCAAGAGTCGAGGCCATCTGTGAAATCTGCTTCTCATGTATCCATCATTAGGGTTAATTGATTATACTGTCATTTTCAGGTATAATCTCTGATCAGGTCAGTCTCTTTTCCATGAGTACTGCAGCTTCCAGCTCACCATGTAAATGATGAGCATGGACTCAAGGAGTCTTTTTACAGAGTGTACAGGAAATCGTAATTAACGGCAGAAGTGACTAAGCTAAAGTAATTTTTATGGCTGCATGTAAAATCCTGTTTTCATTTAAATTGCAGCTCCGTAAGGTTTTGGAAAATTTAGTTGAGCTGTAGGAATACAGTTTTGGTTGAGTTAACTACAAGCTTACCTTACAGCTATGTCTACAATTTACTTATTTTTCTGGGAAATTGTTGTTATTCATGTGGCAAAATATTCTAAAAAAATAATATATATTTAGTAGTTGGCAAAAGATTACTCCTTGGCACTTGATTTTGTTCTTGGCAGGTTGAACTACTATGTGGTTTTTCCATCTCTTACTTAGGAGTTGTGGCAATCAAACTAATATTATTTACAGAGGCTTAGGAACCTACAATTATTTTTAACATGTCTCTCATATGCAGGTTTTTTATAGGGATGAGAATCCTAATGAAACTTCATGTCAAATATCAAAGTATTTATCAGCCAGTACAACTGTCTGCTCAAACAGATTTCTTCCTCTGAGTTGTTGACTTACTCTGAAGGAACTTGGAATCCAATTACACCTATTGAGCCCTGCTAAAGCTTTGGAAAGATTCAAAGATTATCACATACACTATTGCAGGTTGATCTCCAATAGTGTTCTTTCCGAGAAATACTCTTCTTGTCAGCTTTGTTCTTGTTTACCAGAGGAACAGCATATTTGTCAGTATGCATATTTGTTAAATATTCTGCTTCTGTTTGCAGCTGATTTCCTAAAAAATTACAGGAGAAGAGTTCCAAGACTTGTTTAAAACTAGATAATTAAGGCACTGAAGAATGATATCTGGACCCTATGGTGCCTTACCTTGCCTTATCTAGCTGTTACTGTAAAAGGAAAGGTGTCTCCCACATTTGATAACTTCATGTAGATACTCAGATCTCTAAGGTACCTAAAAATACTTTTCTTTTTTCTTTTTTTGCAGTCAACTGAAAAAAATCTTGCATTACCAGTGTTCAACTTTGTTGAAAAGTAGACACATCCATGTATACCTTTTCTCCCAATCTCACATGAATTGCACTCTGATTTCCCAAAGCCAAAATGATACCTGAACATTTTCAACAGCAAAATATGCATGTGTACATTCATTTGATGAATAATAAATTTTTACTGTAAATAGGAGTCTTGATTCTGGGGACTATATTTTTAAAAAATATTTTAGTGCATATACACAAATATATTCCATATATTGGCATTCCCCCCCCCTCCCCTTTTTTACCTATAATCTTTTAAATTTGAAATCTGAGTTCATCAGGAATTTTTTGGTGAAGGCAATGGTTCAAACAGGTTTTGCTTTGTAAAGTCCTCCAGTTTCTGCAAGTGCATGAAATACATGCTGCCCCAGTTGAGCCCACTGATTCAAAATTTTGAGGCTGTTTCTTTGTGGTGTATAAAAATATAATGGTAAAAATGGAAAATATGTATGTATGGCAATAAAAAAAAAGTAGGCAATAGTTAATAATTTCTTTGCTAATTCTCTTCCATTCTACAGTATTCTCCAAATACAATGCCTTCATGAAAGCAGTAAGTTAACTGAAACCATCAGTGATAATATTTTTTCTACTTTATCTGCAATTGTGAAAAAGAAGAAATTGCATACCTGACAATAAATGGCTTGAAGTTGTTTGTAGTAACAAGCTGTCTCTGCAATCAGTTGCAGCAGACATCACATAGAATCCTGATCCTGATACAAATCTCCTGATTTGGAGATACTTGACTTTGAGTAACTCTGGAAAATTAATTCATTCTTTCTGTTCAGCCTTTTGAATAGCTTATTATTGCAGACATTATTCTAAAGGAGTTGCTGGCATGTCTTTTCTTCCTGTTGGTTTTAGATATAAACTCACTTAGTATTAAGTACATGAATTATGCCTTTTCACAGTCTAGGTCTTTGATGGGGGGAAAAATGATAAGATAAAATTTAGATGATCCAGGCTTTTGTCACAAGAAAGCAACTGGTACTGTATGAGGAACAAGGACAACTGATGGTATCTTCAATACTCACAGCAAACTGAGGAACAGGGTGATTCGAATGGAAAGAAAATAGTATCTCTTTTTCTTTCTGTAAAACAGGCTTACACTAGATCATTATTCTCTAGAATCAGTTGACAGGAACAAATGACACTCTTAAACTGAAACTATGTGTCGATAATAGCATGAAAACAAATGTAAAGATGTCTGAGAGGTACTCAAAGCAGTTTCATTTATCTACTTAAAATGGGTGTTAAAATCATAATTTTCTGTTAACAGTTCTGGGAAATGGTGTACTCTGAAAGACATCTCCTGTAACATGGAAGGAATGTCTTTATATCAATAGAATATGGTAAATCATAAAATGGTTTGGGTTGGAAGGGACCTTAAAGATTATCTGCTTCCAACGCCCTGCCACAGGCTGGTACACCTGCCACTAGACCATGTTGCTCAGAGTTCCCTTCAGCCTGGCTTTTGACACCAATACATCCCAAAAGAGTTAGGGATCATATATTAGCCTATCTATTGTTGGAGATAATAATATTGGTAGTTAGGGATAGCTACCTGTATAGAGGAACGTGCAGATATATGCAAGCATTTGAGTTTCAGCACCTACTGTGAAAATTGCTGTGGTACCAATATAATTGTTAGATGCAGCAAGCAAAGTGCTGTGGGAAGATGTGAGCACTGTCCTTACTTATTGTTACTGACATAATTTTAGTGAGTGACACCAGGACACTAATAAATGTGACTTTATTTGAAGAGGAATATTCAAAGAGTTTATGAAATCACAAGACTAATTAAACAACTGATACAAAATTCTCTATTTCTGAACATATGTATTTGCCAATATAGTTTAAACTTTCATCTGATGTATTCTCTATGCTGATAACTACTTTATACTCAAGAACATCCTCAGACTGAGAAATGGTTGTGTTATTATGACAAGTTTAGTAAGACGTTTTAAAACTAGATTTTGAATTTTTTGTAGAACAGCTAAAAATGGGTAAGTTTAAATTTCTCTTTCCTGCATTGTTTAGTATTTCATTTAAAGAAATGTTTCA
Organism: Climacteris rufus; assembly: GCA_013398175.1. NCBI lineage: Eukaryota > Metazoa > Chordata > Aves > Passeriformes > Climacteridae > Climacteris > Climacteris rufus. Next base: position 873,511 of record VZRZ01005152.1, on the reverse strand, counting down.
AAAAATGTATGAGGATCAAATGAATCATTGAATAATGATGACTGTATAAAAATTACATTTATGATACTTATGAACGTTACAAAGTTCTCAGATGCTAATTCAACAGAAAATATTACAGTTGAAATGCTTTTGTGTCCAGGGAATACCAGGGTTCTATTTCCTGTAGGTAGACACAAGTGAACTCACCTCTACAAACTGAGCAAAGTAATAACTTTTGTTTCATAGTAGTTGAGTCTTACAATATTCACTATTCAATTGAGAACTGAAGTAATTTTGGTGATACTGCAGGTTAATACTTAAGTGATAACTCTAACTTGTTATCTAAGCAAAACAATTTTCATTACTTCCCTTTTTTTTTTAAGTACTGCTATTAAGTTTTGCTAAGCAGTGGTAAAATTTCAGCGATCGTTTGTACTCATTATAAAATCATGTCAATGAACTAACTTCTATTCCAAACCCCTTAACTTCTTAAGGACAATGGAAACTTCTCTAAGCTTACAACAACTGATAGTAGCAAGTACTTTCTACCTATCCTGTAAAATACTGGGCATCAGGCTCCTTTTTGATGGGATATGCCTGTTGCTCCCTGTTCTGTGCTTTACTGCTGCAGATTGTTTTCATTGTCTCCTCTCTTTCTCAGTCCCTTCCTATTGTTTGCTTCTTTCATCCTGTTTCTTGATTTTTTTTTTTTTGATGTTTTTCTTATGTCTTCATGTCTCTCCTATAAAGCAGTCTGAACATTTCTCTTTAGTATAGACTTTTCCTTTCTATTCATTACCTGAGCATAAGCCAACTGAATTTTAAAAGTCCAGTGAAAAGCTGTCTGGCCTCATTTCATAGCAAAATTCTGTAGTGAGCTGCAGTAACTGGAGGGAGAGAGTACAGAGGAAGTTTTGATTAACCTAGAGAAGGATTTCTCATTAAGCAGTTCCAGGATGTCATCGCAGATTAGTTTTAAGTAGAATACAGGGAAAACATTGTGGTATGAGTTTTCTTGAGCTTTAACTTCCTGAAGAGTCTTTAGCGTTGTTAGTGTACATAGTCTTTATCATCACAATTTTCATAAGAAACCCTGAGGCTTGTTTTGATAAGTTTGATAGTTCTAATTTTCATGTACGTGTTCTCCATTGTCATTATTGAATAACTGTCTGTCCCACTAAGAGATCTTTGGACTTTTACCATTACAAAAGTATGTTCAGACAAGAGAGCACTACTCACTAGTGCTTCTTCACAGAATTAAACAAATATAATTAAAGCTGTGGTAGTAGTGACTTACAGTTCTTGAATAGCTCAGTTTTATCTATAGAAATAACAACATCATTCTGTGCCATCAGGAGTGCCTTAGGATATTTGCCTTACATTTTAATAGCAAATTTATTGCATATTTTATATAACTACAGTAATGTGCTAGTGAGAAGTGGTACTCTAGTTATTTGTCTCATTTTATAATAAAGCCATAATGTTCTAACTTCCGTAAATAACAGACTAAATAGGGCCCAACTTTCCAAGTGAACAAATCTCATAGCTTATTTAGTGACAGGAGACACGTCCCATGCCACATAACCTTTTGTTCAGTGGTAGAAGGTATTGCCTTATTTAGAAGTGTCAGGCTATATTGCAATCATGTAAGAATCCAATTACCTTTTTTTAACTTTTCCTACCTTTTTATTTTTTTTATGACCAGCCATGCTGCAATTTTAATGAGAATTCATGGGCTTGCCTCAGCAGATAGATAGCAGAATGAACATTTTTATAACTGGAATAAAAGGTGTTGTGTTTTATCACAAGGCCTTCCTATTACCTTGTTTCACTTTTGTAAGGTAAGTAAACATTACCTCAGAAGAAACTTCAAGGAACAACCCCTTTTTTGTTATGTGTGTACATAAAAATCCATGCGTATACACTTTCTTTGTATTACATTTGTATATTTACTTCTCATCTAGACTTGCTGTTACATTCTGGTTATGTAGTATTTCCTGGCTACACAAATCACTCTTTCACATTTACGTTAAATCTAAGTTCATAGTAACATTAGGTTATCATGTTTTTGTAACATAACCATGGGAGCACTTTATCAAAACTGCTTGTTGCTAAAGCAGCTTGACCTTGCATTTAATTACTAATCAAAAGCAATCCTAGCAGGCACTTCAAATAAAAATACTGTATCTTTGTTTTCCTCTATAAATAACAGATAAGGTCACAGTAACTGGACAAGGGGAGAGCATTTACCAAAATTCTTGAGCCTAAATTTTTCCCTTATATTCCTGAAAATAAAGTCTTCAGAGTAGTTTTTAAAAAACTCTTTTTTCCCCATGCTAGAAATGTTAGGCTTACTCTGTATTCACTATAGGTTTTCTGTGTGCTCCTCCAAGTAGTTTGGAGTGAGCTGCTGCTGTCAAAAACAATTGATTACTCCTACTCCTGAACTATTCCTAAAGATCTTTCTGGGCCAATAAGGGAAAAGGTTGTGGATCATTCTGTGATGACTGTCCAGTGCCAGCCACCTTCTTTTTTCTGAAGATTTATGGCATCTGCTTTGGCATGAGATTGCATTTGCCACTGTGACAGGAAGTAGGCTGTTTGGTCCTTTGGAAATCAGCTCGCTGAAAATGTGCCACCACCAGAAAGCCAATATAGTCCTTGTCCCTTGCTTTCTGTACCAAGGATCCTGAAAAATAAAGTACCAGAAGTGGATTGGCCTGCTACTGCTGTTACGGTTAGTTAATCCTATAGCCTGACACTGAAAAAAAAACTCTCTGGAAAAGTGGGTAGCTGAGAGAAGGCTAAATATGTTGTCATGTGCTGCTAATGTACTCTGTACAAGAAATTGTAGAAGCAGGTATCTGTTGCATAGGCAAAAAGACAAATTCTGTTGTGGAGGTCTTTGAAAGTCACAATCTTATAACAAATCCTATGTATTTGCAAGTATTGGATGTTTGGAGTATTTCTGTTCTTCAGTATCACACCTGTTTAAAGTACTATAAAGTACAGGATATATGCATAGGTGGACATCATAAACATTAGCAGATGTCAAGGACAGGTTAAATGCTATGGAATTTTTCCTTCTAAGGGGTGAATTTGTGATTTTTGTAAATACTTCACATGCCCAAGCTGTCATCCTAAAAAATTATAGGTCACAACCAAATGAATGTAAATTTCTTCATATTGATGTGTTTTGATGTACTGTGTTCAGGATTCTATGTTTAGAATTTACATTGTATATATGGACTGTGTTTCTTAAAGTTCTTGAAAGATTTAAAAAGAATTGCAATTTAACTGCTGCAGGCTGAAGAAAAACAATAAATATAATCTAATTCTTCTTAGATTATAAGGAAGGAAATATTGTTTGTAGCATTGAACTTTTTGCATGCAAACTTATAAAATGCACAAGATCACATATAGTCTCATAAAGAGGGCTTACCTTTTCATGACAACTAGCAAGGTATCCCTTTTTTGAAGGGTCCTTCTTATTAGGAATATTCTGTGAGGCATTTACCTGTGCTAACTGTGACCTACTATGCAACAGGTTTTTAAACTAATTTATGACTTGGTGTATAGTGCACGTACAGTTAATGTGAAATAGACATACATGGGGCAGTGGCTATGAATTTTACAAGTCCAAAATTCTATCTCCAAAGCAGAAGCAAAGGAGTTGTTTTACGTAGGAGAATACTGAATTTTATTTAATGTAATTTGGAAAAAGGAATAGATGACCTACCCACCTTTTTGATCATAGACTAAAGAGAGGGACAGGGAAGTGGGAAACCAAATTCAGGAAGTTACTAGCTATGGAAGCATACTGCTTCAGCCTGCAAGAGAATGCCTTAGCAGCCAGCCTGTAGATTAATATTAGATAGGCTCAGTCTCAAGTCAGTATGTTCATGCTGGATCATTATGCAGCAAAGAATAATAGATTTAGATGTAAGAAAGAATAGTAACAGGGGACATTGTAGTATAATCAGAAGAAGACTTCAGAGAGAAATAAGTCTGCTGACTACATCTGTTCCTTGAGATGATTAGTGGGGACTGGCTTGTGTTTGCTCTTCCCAAGCCTGAGACTCTTTGGAAAGATAAGCTGCATCCCTGCTGCATGTAGGCAGGAGTGTACCATGGTGTAGCAGCTACTTCAGAAGACTTTGAATTTTCACAGCATAGGCTTTGTTCTTGAACTGCTTTATCTCTTGATTGTGTTGCACTGTTTATACCAGCCATTGGTTTGTGGTAATTGCCTAGATGTGATGTTGCTGTAACTATCACCATTGGTGAAGCTGTGATCCCAGTGTGTTTATATAGGGTTATCCTGTTTTACGGAATACCACTTCATGAGCTAACATGAAATGTTGTAATTTGGCATCTGTGATCATGTTAGAATTTGAAAGAAACTACTGTCTTGTGAAGGATGATTCTCTTTGCCTGTTTGCTTTCCTCAAGTGTTAGTCCTCACTACACAGAATGTTGGCTGAGAAAATTGAACTCAGTTGTCCTATTGAGCTGAGATCAGCACTGGGTCTAGAATTTTTCTGTCAGAACCTGGGATATCTGACACCTGCTCTTCCATTTCTGGGCACTTGTCCTTATTGAATAGGAGAATGATACTTTCCTTTAAAGTGTGCCAAGCCCCAGCTCATACCTGAAGAATGACTTCAGCCTAAGTGAGTAAAATCTGAGTCTTTTCATAGTCAGTTGTAGAAAATTTAACTGCAAATCATCCATATTGAAACCAACCAAGTTTATAGGGGATATGTTCAAGGGGAGTTCCCATTTGTCTTGGGGTAGTAGGTGGGACCTGTTTGTATGACTTTCTCTACATAATGTTTATAACTGGCAATTGCAGCGCATAGCTCTCTACAGAGGTTTGTGGACTGCCAGGGAAGATTTGTGGACTCCATGACTGGTTCTAACAGTTAAATGTACATTGTATAGGTTGGACTTGTTCTCATGACATGTACACCTTCCAGCATTGTCAGGATAGCATTCTTTACCATTTCTGAGATGCCATCTGTATCAGTCTCAGAGTCTTAGTCTACATTGTGATGGTGCCTCTCAAGCCCTGCTCCCTACTACAAGTGACAACTATTCTTTGATAACAGAAGCCAGTACAGGGACAACAGCTCAGTCTTGAACCCTTGCAGGTAGAAATGAATTATGTGTTTACTCACCTTAACACAAAAAAGAAGACTCAGAGAGGTGTTTGAGGTGGTGGTATCTCCAGTGCTATATTTATGATAAACTTTGGGAATACCACAGGTCCATCTTTCCCAGAAGTCTGTCTTTGACAGTAGCTCACAACAAGGGTGTAGGGAAGAACATAAGGACAGGAAACATCTAGCTTTTAGTGATATTCCTGGGAGTATTCTCCTACTCTTTCTGCATATTTCAAGAATTACCAGAGCCAGATGCCATGCCATGCCTTTGTACATGAGTTTCAGATAGATTTCCAGGAATGTGTCTACCTTACTTTTTCAATCTGGCTAAATTCTTAGCATGTGGGCTGTCTAGAGGCATCATTGTGTTTGATCTGTTTACTCTTTGCCCTGAAATAATGCAGTGCTGTGGCATGTTTTCAGTAGTTTCATATTCTAGGAAGTCCCTTTGAGAATAGTGAAAGAAGTCCAGCCCAGTCCTTTTCTCCCTCCTTGACCTGGGCCTGGAGTTTGGTCAAAGAATCCTCCTTAGGCTCAGTAAATTTTCTACCATCCCCTGGAAGTTAAACTGTAATTTACTCTGAGGTCTTTTGCCAAGTATCTTCCTGTTAGAGGGACTAGCATATTGGACACTGGCCAGCCATGGTCTGAAATGTGATCAGAATTCATGGAGGCAATGATATCAAACGTTTCAGTAACTGGACTCTGTTTCCCAGACTTGACATCTGGAAGCACACACAGTGAAAGAATAGTGCTGCAGTCTTCTGTGTGGATATCTAGACGGGAGTCATTCCTTTACAGATCACACATATAAATAATATAGCCTGGACATTGCTTTGACTGGGAGTGCATGGTAAATGACTGTCTATATTCCTGACAGTTGTGGAAGGAGCCAGTTTTAGGTGGCTGAGAGGGGAGAGTTTAGGGTTGTGTTTTTGTTTTGGTTGGTTTTTTTTTATTATTTAGGTTTTTTTTTTCTGAAACTCTGCATGCGAGGGAAGAAAAGAGAAGGAAAGAACTGGTTTCTGTCTGCTGCCTGGGAGGTACTGGTCTAACAGCTGTTTGTGGTTTTGTAGTCTACCTTGAGTAAATCAAACAGTTGTGCTGCTTTAGATGGTAGATCTGGAAGGTACCTAAAGAAAGAAACAGAGACAGCACCTCTAAATGCATGTATTGCTTAAATGGATATTCATTAGTCTTTACCTCTCCTAAACAATTCCTTCTTATAGAAGATGTGGGATTAGAAGGAATTGAGAATACAATGACCATCACTGCCCTTTTTTTTCCTGTTTTTTGTTTGTTTGTTTTTTGAGGTTTTTTGGGAGGCAGGGGTTTGGTGCCATGCATAGGTTGCCAAAACAGATTTCAAAATTCCTTGTACTGGTTCATTAAATAGGTAAATTAACTCTATCTGAATAAAGTAGCATGTTCCATTACATTAATAATTTTAATGACAAGTTATTTCAATTCTATGCAATTTTGTTTGGTATAGCAGTCTCTTTTGACTTTCTGTGAGCTGCTTTTTCCCCAAGACTTTTCTCTTTGTATTTTAGTGTGCCTCCTATACCATGTAAACCTTTAAACCATGTAAACCATTTAAGCCATTAACATGCTCTTTTTTGGCTTGGAAACAATTGACTAGTTTCTAAGACTTTAAAAGTAATCTTTCTATCAAAAGTTGTCAGTTTTCAACCTTCATTTTAATATTGCTACCACTTTGATTTTCAGAAAATTGGATGCTAAACTAAAAGGTTCTTTGCATTCTGTTACTCTTTAGCATTGTCGCTTGTAATTTTGGTTGTTTGCACCTGAAAATTTTAGATGCAGCTTTTTGACATTGATTTTGTTGTTTTGTATCCTGAGAAGTTGAAAAATTAAATGAATTCTTAAGTTTCCAAAGCGTGTGTCATGAAGGCAAAGCAGCTATGAAAAGAACCAGGTAAAGGAAATTATTGTATACTTTTGACTTGGAACATTGCTAGTTATTTTTGCTTTCAAATTTTAGATCAGCCTTTTGAGCAATTCCAGTTTTAAATTTCATTCTTAGCTCTATGATGTCACATGTCCTTGCACATGGAGCATTACATCAGTTAAAGTGATCGTGTTGATTCCTCAGATTTCCAGAAAGCTTTCAAGATACTCCCTAACCAGAAATCTAAGAAACTAAGCAGCCATGGCACAAGTAGTAGAGTACTGAAAGGATAAACAGGTGGCTATAACTTGAAAAACAGAGAGAAAGGATATATGTTAAATTTTTGCAGTGGAGAAACATTGTCTTTGGAGATCTGCAGTAGTCTGTGCTGAGACCTGGTCAGATAACACAGATCTTGCATGATGCACATTACAGGTTTTTTTCTATGATAGCACCTGTCAAAAGGGCTGTGTTGGGGTTTGGAGGTCTGATATTTGAAAATAAGTTGGAAATAGGATCAATTTAAAAGCTTCAGAAGGACCTTCTGATTCTGAATGATGAGACAGTAGAATGGCAAATCCAGGTCACGGAAATGTAAGATATGTTAAAATAGACTAGAATAGAATACTTCAATCAGAAGGGACTTTCATCAATCTGTAGTCCAACTGCCATGTTGTCCTATTGAAAGACAAAAAATCTCTCAGTATGTTTCCTTTATGCTTTTTTTATTGCATCAAAATACTATTAAAGTTAGTCTAAGGAGAGTCACCTCTTGGCGTTCTTTGCTGGCATTATGCTTCTAAAGCTAGCTCTGTATTTTTACTCAACATCATTCCTAATCTTTGAATGTGTAAGCCTTGCAAAAAGTGTCCCAAACTCTTCATTTTCACAGTGGGAAGTGGGTTCTGTTGTGTCAGTGTAGCAATTTGTCCTCATATACCTGATGTTGTGTTTGGAAGCAGTTGTGATACCAGCCCTTGGCAGGGGATTTGGAACCAGATGATCTTTAAGGTCCTTTCCAACCCAAAATAACCCATTGTAGGATTTTACTAGTAGTTCAATGACTTCAGTACCTGTTTTCTTTATCATCTCACCTCAGACACCTTGCTGTAAAGTCACATATCAAGCACAGCACCATTTTCAAAGTCTACAGTTGTGTTTTCAATTCACCATTGTTTAATTGGTGGTTGGGTAGTGCCATGTTGTTGTTAGAGTACTTATATGAGCACATCAAAGAAAGTGGGATAGAAAAGGGGAGTCTTTTCTATGTATTCTGAGCATTTAAGGAACTGATGGAAGGTGTCAGTGGTACAAAAATGGCAGTGGGTATGTTCTGTCTCATGCAATGCTAGTAGGACAGGGATTAGAGCATTTCTTCTATGGACTCTGCAAAGGAAAACTTCATTCTTTAGTGATAAATATGCCCTTTTTTAAAATGCACTTCTGAATTATCCAAGGGAGGAACACCATTACTGGTCAGGATAATTTCCCCACTTGGCTTTGAAAGCTTCATGAAAAAGGGCTTCAAAATGCAAATAAGCAAGGTTTGCAGCTAAGCAAAATATCAGATAATACACATTCAGAACACCCCCCAGTGCCTCACTCAACTGCTTGTAAATCAGTATCACCACACCTAAACAAATAACAATTCGGGTACGTGCCCCTGCTCTGCAAAAGCGACATATGAGGGACAAAATTGGTGGTATTTGCAGACAAGCAAACAAACGTAGAGCCCACAAAGACATAAGCACCTCAAAAAAACCTGGGAACCAGAAAAACATTATCACGTCCATCAGCATAATGACTGCAGTATCCCACTACAAAGCAATTTAAATCAAACTATAATGAGTACAGGTTTATTTTTCACTTTCTCAAGCCCCACGAGTTGGGCGCCAATTCTGCTATCGTTTGAGAAAACAGCTGGGGGGAACCTCCTCCAAAAGAAAATGCAGCTCTCACCAGCCCCCACCCCCTGCCCCCCTCTGGTCCGGAAAGAAAATTCTCAGAAGAAAGTGAAAAATAAACCCCTGTTTATTCACATACAATATGCATGCAGACACAGCAAAGACAAAAAAACAAATGAAGATAATAAATCAGATAATAAATCCCCCAACAAGGGAAAACCTCAGTAGAAAAGTCCCAGAGAGAGTCCCTTTCGTCTGGTAGCTTCCCGAGGGTCCTGGCACAAGACTGCACCAGGCCTCCCTAGGCCCGGGGGTGGGGAGGGGAAGAATGTCCTGTTGCCCTGAGTTTTGCAGTTCTGGATGTTATCATTCTTTTGTAACTAGTTCTCACACATTCTCTGTAAACATAGCCATGTTATTGTAATGGTATCTTTATTATTTACATTCCTTTCTCCTGGGCACAGAAGTTTGATGGACATTTCCTTTGACCACTGTGATTGAGGGGCGGCTCATTGTCTCCTCCAATCCACATATGATTTATTAGACACATATAAAATAGATGGGGCAGGTCTTGCCCGGCACTTGTTCCTTTGCTCTCAGCAGGTGTCCATGTCCTTCTTTCATGTTGTTATTGTGACAATGTCCTTCCACTGTTGATCGCCTCCTCAGTTCCAGGTGACAGCACAGGTCCAAAGAAACAAAGAAAAAGGCACAAAAAAAAAAGAAACCTGGCAAGGGGAAGCGAAAAAAAAGCAAACAAAAACCTCTCCTTCTCTCTGCTGTGCCGACCTTGTACACTGTACACCGCAGCTGGGAAGAAGAGGAATCCTGCGGGAGTCATCTTATTTTATGTACAGTCTGTTGGGAGGAAATCCGTTGTCCTCCAGTCAGGAACATAGCCCCATACTGAAAAACGTCTGCTCATGATAGCAATACACGACAGTGGCGATATGATACTGTCACCCCGGGACAGTATTTATCCCCAGGATAAATAGGGAACCAGAGATATAACAGCCCTTTCAGTTGAGATGCTGTGGAAGATGTTGGATGGTGTTAAAAAAAAAAACATTAGAGATAACCTTTGTTTCTCTGCCTAGCTACAATATGCAGTGTTTATGAATGCTGATAGGAGAATTCCCATATGTAATGCTGAATTAGGGTTTCACAGACAGGAGCTTGATGAAAAGAAAGTTTGTTTTTGTGGCTTGAATTAAATCCTGTGGTAAAAAAGTTGTACAGTAATCTACTTTAGCAACAGATGCAGGGTAGATAGTGAATATTTTGATTTTATGCTGCACTTTTTGCATTTTTTTTGTGAATTAATTCAAGCAATAGAAAAGTAAATATGATATGAGCAAATTTTATCTCAAATAGACTTCAATAGCTACTCATCAAATTGAATTCAAACATGGAAAATAAAATATAATTTCTAAACAGTGGAAGACAATTTATTATTTGCAATTTGGGAAACTTCAATGAACTCTCTTTTTTAGAAAAACTCTTCTAGAAAGTTACCTTTCCAAAGAGACTGTTTGTTTTCTGGTTAGTAAACAAACAAACAAAAAAAAAAGGCTGATGTCATATTGTATTCATATTGGGTCGTGGTGTTTCTTTAATTGTTCCTATCTTGGGACTCAGATTCTAGCCCCATACTGAGTGGCTATTAAGACAGTAAGAGAACTTTGGCAGGAGGATTGATGTGGTACACCAGGACTTAATTTCCTTCCACCCACAAGCTTTTCTGGAACGTCTCTAGATACCTTCTTCTACTTGATAGGTTGACTGCAGTTTCTTTTTCCAGGCACATTCACAGTATTATCTGTTTGGGCCCTTTCTGTTTCTTTAAGGCTGTTGGTGTCTGACAGTCATGAAATCCTTTTCTGCTTTCACCTTGATTTCATCATGCTATAAAAAAAATGGAAAATGTGGCAAATGTTCTATAGCTGCCTAATTCTCTGCATTGCTATAGTCTGAGTAATTTAAGAACATTTTTAGTTTTAACTGCTTTGAAGTCTGTAAATGTTTCAAAGTATGCTAGTTTGTAAAACTTTCTTTTGGAGATTATTTTAGTCTAAATTTTCAGTGCTTCCTTAAACTTCCTTCCTTGTGAAATAACTATCCTTCTTTTAAATATTATTTAATTTATTAAGTGAAACATTGAGATCTTCATGTAGTTTATATAAAAGAGTATTGTTCCTGATCATTAGCCCAGATTGACACAAATGCACTAGGCAAACTTTTAATAATTTCATTCACAAAATTATACTTTACATTTTCATTATTAGAGTTACTTGTGATGAGATTTATCTTAACAATTGTGTAGAAGTCAGGGCTTTCTAATGACTGCAAGCATTGTTCCTTACATTCTGTCTCTCTCTTTCCTCTTAGTATCAAATCTGAGTTTCATGGTGGCTAAAAAAAAGCAAAATGACAAAGGCATCCATCTATAATACAAGTTACAGGTACCTCCAAAAGCATGTCACTGGATCTAGCTGAAATGGACTCAACTCTCCAAAAATGTTACTCTATTCACATTCAGGAAAGCATTAATTTGTGGAATTGTATGTTTTCTCACAAGGATGATATTTATGGATCCTTACCAAGAACTGTAATTAATTGCCTGGGATTGGCTTAGGAATGAGGTGTGAGAATTGTTGGTACTTGACATTGTTACAGATGCTGCATTGCAATCTACTGAAAACTGGGAAGCATCCTTCAGAGATAGCTACTTTTCAGTAGTGCTGCTTCTGCACCAAACACATTAAATACATATCTAAAAGTTTGGAAATGTTAGTGGTTCTGAGAGAGTGACACAGAACCTTCACTGCACTGATAATAATAATTACTCTTTCAATAAGAAAGAAAACTAAAACCCCATAGATCATTTATGCTTAGTTATCTTTTGGGAATGCAAAGGAAGTATAAGGTTGAGGTTTACTCTTCACTTGAGTCATAAGATATTGACATACTCTTAGTTACCATGTGTCTGTTTGTCTTGTTATTTTTTACCTAATCTTGCTGGTTGGGTCCTTTGCCCTCCTCTGGACCTAGTCAGAGCAAGAAGTTGATTTTATGTGGCATTTCCAGTAAAAACTTTTGAAAAAAATATTTTAAGGTAGTTATGTTTTTCATAGAGAAATGTAATTAAGCATGTTAATTTTACTGTTTACTAAGCATCAAAGTGGGACTATGAATCCATCTTTTCTTGTTATATTTAATTTCTTAAATTCTTAATATGCCATTTAAAAAATTATATCGCTCAAAAATATTTTCTATTAATCATGTTGGGGTTTTTAAATTATAAATGGGTGTATAACACTCATACTGTAAGTAAATATGAATTAGGTTGACATATTTTCTCCCTTTGTTTTTTGAACCATAAAATATCTAACAAATGCAAATTACCTGATTATCTATATTGGTATAAGAAGAAGATTTAAAATTGAGCTATTTAACAATGTGTAGATCATATACAAATAATTATTTCAAATGTTGACAATTACTTGAAAAGAAAGCAAGCTACCTAAAGTATTGACTTACTATAAGAACATGCTGCAAGTAGAAATAATAGCACAAAACAAAGCCCAATCTATTCTCTTGCAGTGAAAGACAAGGGAAGAATACAAGATCCTTGCAATATATGAGGATGTAAAATGCTACTTGAGAAAAGAGATACAATTTAATGTGGAAGAATCAATTTATCTATCCACGTCTTCTGTAGAGGTTACATTGTATGATTAAAAGGGCACACTCATTTCTTGTATCATCTTGGGGAAGGTGCCGCTGAAAAATATTCAATGTGTACAGGTTTGTTGCTCACAGAGGTAGTCTTTTAAATCTTAAACGTCATTCTCCTTAACCTGTAACTTGCATGTTAAGCATCAAGAGCAGAAGTGGTATCTTCCTATAGCAGATTGGCTACTAAAACAGCAGCCTCAAAATGCTCTTTCTTTGTTCAGGGTCTGTCATTTGTGAGATTTCCTCCATTAGTTTCTTTCAGAATAAGGTTAAACTTTCCTACAGTACTTTACCACCTGCTCCTCTTGGTCTCTCAATGTATGTCCTTTACATGGAGTATTGTTACAATCTGCCCCAAGGATTGAACGACTTCCCTAGCAACAATCCAAACACATTTTCATTCAACTCTTTCCAGTTTCTGAATGTGTAACCTGAAGGTGAGTCATTGTCTTTGCTTTTTCACAGTCATTTGGGTGTCCATTTCTCTGCAGGAAGAGTATTCCTGTATGCTGTTGGATGCTAAATACCACAAATGCAACACTCAGTTTCTGTCTTCCCTGACTTTCCAGGCTTCAGCTAACAACATACCCAGGAAAGCTGTCATGAAAATCAGTCTGGCTGGAGGCAACTTCTCCTCTAGCCTCAGGTGTCAAAGTGCCAATCTCTCCTTGATTCAGCCTTAAAAATTTAAGGAGAACACAAATGTCCAAAAATATTGCTTCTCTTCCTGTGCCATTCTCAGGAGAAAATCTGGATATAGTCTTGACCAGATCTTTTCGAACTATTTCAGTAGCAAACAAAACTGCCAGCCTTTCTGGTTGCTCAGTCATGTGGCAAGCAATGGAGAACTGTGAGGGTATTTTGGGAGATATCTATATGAATTTTCACATGCACCCACAAATGTATTGGACTATATGTCTGTTTTTAGAATGCAGCTTCATTCATTTTTTTATTCTTTTGGGGATATGATATAGAAGACAGACAAGGAGTATTAAATTATATAAGAAATAAGAACTACTAGCTGTCGATGGTAGAGCAATAGGCCCTTGACTTAAGAAAAGGCTTAAAATATAAGCACATCAAGCACAATTAATGAGGAAAGAGAAGTACATTAAGTGTCTACTAGAGCTTGCTTGAGAATGTAAAAATAAAATGGTCTGGTATTGATGGTTCAGAATCAGATTTTAGGGTTCCCATGAGGCAGGTAAAATCAGTTAATTATGAAGTCTAACAATGACAATTAAAGAGAAAGTGCCCCAAAGATACATGCACATTCTGAAAATCCAAAAGACTCAACACTGACTATTTGTATGTTGCTGGTAAGGCTTTAAGGCCTCTTTCTATCAATATTCCAGGAAATATCAAGGATACTTCCTTAAAAAATGCTACAAACAGTACAGATAGCTCTAAGTCATGGTTAAACTGGATATGCAGCTGGTTCTACTGGGAATAAAAACGTCCATACAGTTTTGTACAGTAGCTGACTAAAACAATGCACTTTTAAACTGATTTTGGTGCTTATCTGCTGGATTAATAAACCATAGCAGAGTAGGTGCTATGACTCATCCTTAAGGGGAAGTGTTGGACGTCACAGTAGGTTGAAGATTGTCAGACACCTATATCTTAGGAATTGGTCAGTGAATTCCTGGAAGTTGTTTTCTGCTGGAGGGGCTGATTTGTGCCTTGGCTTTGTGATTAGCCCTGCAACCATTTTCTAACAGTTGATGGACTGCTTGTTAGACTGCACAGCTAAAAATGAAGCAGCCTGTTTGTGTAGTTATCCAGACAGTAAATGAGATGATCATACCAACTAGGATGCAGCTGTTGTCACTTCAGCTGATGCAAAGCTAATGAAGTGTGAGAAGTAAAGATGCAGTATAAAATGTTTTCAGTAAATAACAGGGGAAAAGACTTTTAACCATAACTTCTGGTTATGGTTAAAATGAATGTATTCCCTACTAGTCAGTTACTTTGACTAGTAATTATGAAACTATTATGAATCACAAGTTCACTAAAGAAGAAACCTGGGCATTTGTTAATAATGTTTCTTACTAAAATCAAATCATTTGTCTCCTGTTTTAGTCAGAGCAGCTCAGTACAGCCTACTGCATTCTGTTGTCCATTTCCATACTTGGCTTTATTATTTTTCAAAACAGTCTACCAGAATGGGATGCTAAATTATGATAAACTTTGCTCCTGCTAGCACCCCAAAAGGAATGTTAGCTGTGCTTTTATTTCTTGTTTAAATTGATACAACTATATCTTTTACAAGTATATTCAAACTTTGCTTAGTACATTGAGATCTCACATTCTTAAAGACTGCCGAAAGTTATCAATTTCTGTCTGTCAATTTTAAGTCAACACTTTTACTATAGTTACTCTGCTTACTGTGGTTGCCTACAGCTCAGCCTCGAGGAAAATCCTTCAAAATACTACATAATTACACTATTCCCATAGTTAATTTACGCATTTCAATCAAACAAGAAATAGTTTATAGTCTGTTCCCTGGTCAATTATAGTTTCTTCTCTATTAAAAGGGCGACACTTAATGTTTGCTTGCTTATGCCAGATGGCAAGTTCCTGATTAAATTCACTTCTCATGTGCCTGAATTTTCTCATGTGCCTGAATTTTCTGCTTGCATTTTGGCAAAGCTAAAATCTCAGTAGGGCCAACAGATAGTTGGGGTATACTAACAATATTAATAATTGTTATTTTTACAGTCTTTCTTAGGAATGGTAGCTTAAAAAAGATCTTGTGGATCAAGAGCTGTGACTTAATCTTTGGTACTAAGGTTCTGCTTCAGTACAAGTTCAGAATGCCAAGCCAGATTCTTAAAAATTATTTTCTCTACACTTCTTCTGTTGGTTTTTAAAGTCTGATTTTTTCCACAGAAATTAGGAGCCCAAATTTCTATTTCACCATGGTGGTTGATAAGAAAAATTGCTTCTCATTTTTCTGCTTCCTTTCCATTGGCCTTCTTTTTGTCTTTGTTAATGTTCTAAGGTAAAAACTCCTTGAGCTCAATGCTGAGCTTTCACTGTCTGCCTGATGAGGACAATCATCTTGATCCAGAAAAGTGACTCTTGATTAAGTACTTCAGTCTGGCATTCTTAAATATGGTTCAGTACAGATTCTTCATGGTGTGATCTTGGGAAATCATCAACTAAATTATATTTTTAATGTGTAGTGGATTGACCCCGGCTGGATGCCCAGCACCTGCCAAAGCCTCTCCATCCCCTTCCCAGCTGGACAGGGGAGTAAAAATATAATGAAGATTTCATGTGTTGAGATAAGGACTGGGAAAGATCACTTATATACTGTCATGGGCAAACCAGACTTGATTTGGGGATATTGATTGAATTTATTACTAACAAAATCAGAGCAGGATAATGAGAAATAAAAACAAATTTTAAAAACACCTTCCCCCTAGCCTTCCCCCCTCTATGTCCTCCTCCTCTATAGCTGCACAGGGAGAAAGGGAATGGGGATTACACACATTGTTCTTGCTGCTGCTCAGGGAGAAGAGTCTTTCCCCTGCTCCAGGCTGGACTCCATTCCATGGGTAACAGTCCTCCACAAGTTGTTGCAATGTGGATTACTCTTCCATGGGGTGCAGTCCTTCAGGCACAGCCTGCACCAGCATGGGTTCCCCACAGGGTCACAAGTCCTACCAGCAAACCTGCTCCAATATGGGTTTTTCTCTCCATGGGTCTGCAGGTCGCTGCTGGAGCCTGTTCTAGCACAGGCCGTCCATGGCATCATAGCCTCCTCTCAGGCATACACCTGCCCTGGTGTGGGTCTTCTCCAGGGGCTGCAGGTAGATCCCTGCACATCCCTGTGCACCTCCATGGTCTGCAGGGGCACAGCTGCCTCACCCTGGTCTGCACTGTTTTTTTTCTTCTTGAATATGCTGTCATGGAGGCATTACTGTAATTCTTGATGAGCGTAGCCTTGATCAGTGGCACATCCATTTGGAGATGCCAGGCATTGGCTCTGTCAGACCTGGGGGAAGCTTCTGGCAGCTACTCACAGAAGCCACCCCTGTAAACCTCCTGTTCCCAAAGCCTGGCCATGCAAACCCAGTATGTAACAGTGTTTTGTTAACCAAAGATTGCCCAGGCCTTCAAGGTGAGAAGTTCTCTCTGTGAACTGTTTTGCTGGGCTGACTCTGTACCTGTGTGGTACATGTGTTAACTATTTCTTGGCAATATAAGTTTCACAATCAAAAATGGAAATGCTAAAATACTGTATACTTCTAGTTTCCAGAATAACAGCTAATATAGCCATGGTTTAGGCTGCTTTACTCTATAGCACTAAAAGTTCTTTTTGTTGTGCCTTTTTTCACCCTCCACCCCATTTTTGGCATTTTAAAATGCTAAGGTTTTTTTTCCCTGGCATTCTTTTAGTGAGTCATAGGGTGTAGTAAGATTTTGATTGCAAAATTACTAGTAATCTACTTCAGAACAGCTTTACAATGGCAACTTGTAAAAGGAAAAATCATTAATCATTCAGCGTTTTATAGCATAGTTTTAAAGGAAAAGTAAAATGCTTTGGGAACTGCTTTTTCATGGCCACCACAAAAACACAGGAGATAAGAAGTATTGGATAAAAGCTTTTTCTACACTGACTGCAAGATACTAATTCATTCAGTGAAGGTGAAAAATGTCTGATTTCAGAGAATATATGATTTGGTTATAATATGGTGTGTACTGTGCAAATTATTGAAGAACAGTGTTTTCTTCTCTCTGTTGACAAATATATCCTACTGCATATGATGCTTGTGTAAACATAGGTGGGTATGGCCTAGCCTGGGGGCTTTTTGTTCTTCTTACTTGATGTGTTCTATTTATAAGAGTGACTTTATCAGGTAAGGCCTCAGAAGGAAGTAGGGAAGATTGTCATTCCATAGGGACATTTAAAAATTCTCTAAAAAAGACAGTTTCAGGAACCACAAATTTATCAAGGAGTAAAAAAGCAGAAAGAAGCACAATGAGGGTCTTAGAGCCTGCAGCTCCAGAGGAACATATAAGACGAGAAATTGCTGCAAAGGCTGTAGAGCTGCAAGTCAAATTTCACAGGTGATAAAATAGAAACTTCCTTGATTCTGGAGGGAACTTGAGTTTTCTGTAACTCATAAAATTACTGAGAGGACAGACATCAGGTCTGAAAGGAAGGGTTCTTTGAGCAAAGAAAAATGGACAGGAAATTACTTGTTCCTAAGTTTTCTTCTATTTCTATTCTGCCTTACCTGGCTGCTTTCAGCTTCTCTATTAAAAAAAATTTTAAAATATAGTTTAATCTTCAGTTTTACTTTGAGGAGCTCACCATAAAGGGATGTTTTAAGCAGATCCACTTCAAAGTTCTGTTTTATATGTGTAAATATGAACACAAATTGTCTAGAAATAGATCGTGTAAACTCATGTGACTTTCTTATACAGCTGAAGTCTTCATTATTCCTGATTCCCTTTTACACTGAATATTCATCAGAATGTGTGAAAAGAAGCAATCATATAAAATGAAAAATAATACACAACTTTTTTGTCTAGATTAGTGCTAAATAAAATTTGTGATGTAAATTCTTTATATTCTTGTTTTGCTCATTCACTTATACTAACATTCTCATTTCACTTGGATCAAGATTTGATTATGTAAATGAACACATTTTGCATATTAGCTAAAGCATAACTTTGGATTAACTCCCTTTTCAATTTTATGTATTTTCTTCTGTTACCTTTTAAATGTTAGGTTTTGTGGGTGTTGTTTTGTTTTGTTTGGGTTTTTTTGGGGAAGTATTTGCAATATTTTGTGAGTTGAACCTGTGCAACAAAAGAATTTAAAGAAGTTCTCTTGAGTTCTCACAGCATATTGGTAAGAATGTATTCATTTATTTATACTAAACAGCTTCTCTCTCTTTGGGCATACACGCTGGTCTGTAATATAACCATCCTACAATAACTTTTCCCTCTTTTTTAGCAGGGAAGAAACACTGTATTAATGCTGTATCTTTCTTCTTAAATATTTAAATAGTTTTCCATATTTTTATCACTGTTAATGAAGACTGAAGTTTTAACAAAATTAAACTAATGCAGATTCCTTCTATGGAAATAATTTAGTAATTAGTTCCTCCAAATATAAAATTACAATCCACTAAATTCTGGGCATGGAGTCTGTCAGGGCATGAGCTCTGGGGCGATGGTTCCAGTTATAGTGTTCTGGCCACACCATTGTAATTTTCATGTTTTCACTTCCCTTCTTCTAATTCTTTCGAAACTGGAAACATTTTTCTTGTGTACCTTAACTCTCTTACTATCCTTTCTGGGAAGATGAAGGGTGATACTGAATGAAAAAACTATTCTAACTAATGAAGTATACACTGAATAACTGGATTTAAACAGAGTTTTATGTATTTTATATGCTTTTGTTTCAAACACAGATTGGATAGATGCTTTGTTTCTCAGAATTAAATAAAGTTACTGAAAAATAACATTTTCATTCAGTAAAATGGCAGACTTTTATATCTCTTGATCACATGTACTTCTGCTCTGTCAGTGAGTAGGCAAGGAAGCAAGAAAAATGAAAGAAGATAAAAGAAAGAAGAAAGCAAAGAAGAGTGTTAAACTCATTGTATTCTTTAGGGTTTTTATCTGTACAAGCCATTATGCAGTATGAGATTATGGGTACAGAGGCAGTGCTTCCAAGACCTAATAAACCTGTCCATGGAGGGACAGTCATTCAATTTTCTGTTTCATACAGCCAGCTATAGTGGGTGACAGCCATGAGTTTTACTTGAATGCCTCAGAATTCAGATATCCCAAGACTGTCCTGCTCTGAATGTTTAGTGTAGTTGGGGGTTTGCTTTTGTTTTTAGTAAAGGCCAGATGATGTAAGAGGAAATGTTTTGACCGAAGAACCTGAAACGTGGTTCTCTGATGATTGTCAGTGCTATTGACGTGTTGTAGAAGTGATTTGTCATACTGTACACAATAGAATTGTAAATATACTATTCTGCCTGTCACTGAGTGCTTGCAGATGGAGTTGTGAGTAGGTGCACATGAATCATATCCTAAAATAAAAATCCCAGTGCATAGAATAATTAAAAAAAAAATGCTGTGCTCCACTCTTCTGTCCAGAATATTGGAGAGTTTCATATAAACAAAAGTACACATTTCTGGTTTTCTTCCTGAGAAAAAGCTAACAATTAACTTCCTCAAACTAACAGTATTTGCATTTCATGCTTAGGAGAATGCTTGAATTATGCTAACAATGCAGTCAGACAAAATCATTCCAAATCTGCTTGGACATTTAATGTTTGGTGGGATTTTGCCTCCCTGATACTGTCAGGCAACATCCGTTTTTAAGGTAGTGCTATAGCAAGGTCCCTCCATTGTGTCTTCCCGTCTGCATAAGCTGCAGGCTCCAAATCAGTCTTTTCTTCAGCTGGACTCTCTGAAAAGATCTACAAAGCTGAGCTTTCTTGTTTGCTCTTAGCACAGAAATATATCCCATTTTACCTGTATTCCAGGGCACCTGTCAGGCTTGTCTTTGCACAAAGTGCAGTGGTGAGCAGAGAGTGCATGTGCAGCTTTTCACTTGTTGCTTCACTACTTAATCTCTTTGAAGGTTCATGCAGAATTAAACTCACAGAAATAAAATCTTTTTTAATTAGAATTGTGTCAAGATGCAATCCAAGCAGGAGATACCATTTAACACATCCACCCCCCCCAAAAAAAAACCTGAACTAGCCCTCTGTGACAGTTTGAAACTGTTTTATATAAATTAATTTTGTATCTATGTTAATTTGAAGAGAAATTGAGAAGAATTGGTGAACAGTAAGGGAAAAAGATTCCTCTTCTGGAGCCACTGAGTGTACTGGGGAGGAAAGCTGACAGAATGTGTCAAAAAGTGGAATAGAGAAGAGAGGTGTGGCAGCAAGGAACAGAGACATAACAGCTGAAGCAGAGATTGAAATTCTGTTAGGATGATCAGGCAATAGACCCACAGCCAGCTGTCCATGCTCATAGATGAAAAATATTCCTAGAAACCAGACCAGCTGTGCACTGACACACAGGGCAGTTGGTTACTTAAAAGTTCTTTTCATATTGTCTTGCATAGTAATTTTCAGATTTTTCTCGCTTATTCTTGTTCATTCTCTAACAAAACATGAATATTCTGAGTTTCAAAGCTGTTTTGAACCTCCTTATAGATATCATGTAATGAAACGGCCTGAACAGGTCTCCCTTAAAGCCTTATATTTGTGAGTCATTTGTTTATATTTAAAAAGGTTCCTATTGGAGTATTTTCTACTTTGTAACTCTTTAAAACAATTGCATTTTAATAGCTTTAACTGGTGTAAGAGTAACTTTCAAATGTTTCTCTCTATTTATATGGGAAAGATGTAAGCCTCTTTTAGCTCACTCTTTTGCTCAGGTTTAAAAGATTACATTCCCTTTTAAATATTCACTGTAGCCCTATTCTTAGGAAGAGGCAAGGTCTCAGTCTATCAATAAAGGACCAGCTGTCCAATCCCTTACAAATTTAAAAAGCACATCAAACACAGCCAACTCAAAATGCTCTGGAGGGAAACACTAGAAAAATTCTTTCCAACAGTTCTTGCTTGATATCACATTGGAGACTCTAACAGCAGTGAGAAGTCAGAAGAACTGGAAAAAAGAGGTTTTGAAAAGATGATTTTTCTGTGGCATCATTATTCAAGCTCAAGGGTAACTAAAATGGCCAAGAACAAGAATGGAAGATACTTGGACGTTCCCCTCTGTTATTGGAAGTCCAGAGATCTCTAGTAAATAATTACTTTTTCTATTTTCTGACCATTATTAAAATTATATCCCACTTTTGGTAATTTTGGGGTTTGCATTCATACTTTTTTCCCCAAAGTGTGTGCCATATTATCTTCAACATAAATTTGCTTTTGCTACACTACTTGACCTTTCTGAGCCTTTTAATATTTCATATGGCAGAACTCCTGTTTCATTGAATCATTTAGGTTGAAAAATAGCTCTGATATAATCTGGAGTTACACATACGTACAACCTAATTTTAATTATTTCTCCACATAATCATGGTGTTTCAGACAAATTCCATTTCCTCTACAGCCAGAATATTCTTGTTTCATAAATACCCTTTGCTTACCGCTGCTTATCACAGTGTTTAGACATGTTACAGACTTGAAAAATATCTGACAGGGCCAAATGGCTTCTATGTCCTTTCTAGTTAGATGAATTATTTAAACTGATACCTGATAGTGTCTTCTCCACCACTGTGTTGTTTTGTACGTTGAGGAATAAGCAGACGTTCTTGAAGTCTTATAGGGATACACAGAACTTTTGTCAAAAAAAATTAGAGGAAAAAATTAGAGTCAGTTAAAATAGCAGAATATTGAAATCACAATTTACTTTTTTTTTCCACCATTGATTTTTCATGGTGTAAGTTTGCAAATACTTCTGGTTAGTCAAGTTCTGGTAAGGGTGGACTCTGACAATGTGGAAGATAAAGATGTTTGCTTAGCTACCTTTCCAGGAGTAAGTTATCAGTCATTGACTTTCAAAAGTTTTGGGTGAGGAATGGGACATCAGCATTCTTGAGCTGTGAAGAGAGCTACCTGAGGGAGAGAAATATTTAGTTTTTGTACAAATGCAATGTAACCCCATAACTGAAGTTATTATTCATTATACTAATGGATTACAATCTTATGGTTGCAACAGAAATATTTTTTATTATTTTGCACATAGATTTTTTTGACTAACGTTTATTTCTCATTTACTGTAAAATCTGCTGTCATGAACATTTTTAGTCCAAACAGCTGTTGGGTGTCCAGTGTTTCATTTGTGTTCCGCAGTTTTAAGCTCAGTGAATTTTGGTCTATCACTTATAAGATGTTGTCGGTTAAAGCAGTCAGGAGGGCAATTCACTGATGTATCTTTTTGTTTCTCCGTACTCAAGAAAAATTTTGCTTTCTCTTTCTGTTCTTTGCATTTAAATAGGAAGACAGCCACCTTCAGATGATACAGAACTCAGTCACAGTTGCTCTTGCTTCAGTCCTACTTCATGAGAACTTCAGAAGTTACTAACTGAGGTATTTATTTGTTCTTTTCATTTTTTCAAGTTTTTGCTTTGCAGAAATTAGAAATGTAGAAGAGCAAGACGAAGGATATTATGCATCTAGACCAATGAAGAGAAATCATATGTGGAAAATAACAAAGTACTATCATAAAGAGATCTACAGGCTGATAAGATCTAATCTTTCTATAGGTGGACACTGTTAGTTAATCTTTTTTGTATGTTGAGAAATCAAATAATTTCAAATATGTCAAAAGGAACCATGTTAAAATGCAGTTAAAAATATTGAGTTTGAGGATCATGTACCCAGTTTCATATGATCCTCTGATTTTTTTCCAAGAATGGGCAAAAGATTTTACAGGAAATTCCTAGACAATAACATCCAATAATGACTGAATCATGGACCTTTCAAAACTGTCCATCATTTATAGGCTTCTTCCTCTAATACAGGGAATTTCAATTGAAGAAAAGCTTTGGTGTTAATACAACATACAAATGCTTTCCTCACATTTTATCTTTCATACATCCCATTAAATACAAAATCTGTTTTACATATATTGATAAATATTTTATTATTGAAAATATTTGTCATTTTTGGCCGATACCAGTGAATTAATTTCTTTACATAGAAAAGAACTTCATTTGTATATGCAAAGGGAGTCTGATAAAAGATTAATGGCTGCAGAATTCATAAAGGGAAAAAAGTATCTTGTAAGCCTGTGATAAGTTGCATTTGTGTCAGTCCTAAATTTATGATCTGCAGCTGTTAAATGTCTGATAGGAGCTCCATCTTCTAAAGTGTGATAACAGTGTGAGTGCAAGGCTGAAAGAACGGAAGCATTGTGCTTTGAGAAATTAAATTGTCCAAGCACATGGGTGATGATTGCAATGCTTCACATAGAACAAACCTTTGTAGATCTTACAAATGTATGTTTTAATGCTGTTTAAATTGCAAATGTCTACCAGCACAGTTTCTAAAATGTCTCAGGTTGAAGAGGAATTCTGCTGGTCAGTGTTTGTGTAGTCAGTCCAACGTAAGCAGTGCCAGGCTGGCATTCTTTCTCTGCATTAGAGAACTCAAAGCTTTAACGGTACTGAAAAAGAAAAAAGATGTCTTCTAATTTCTATAATGTCATCTGAAAGTATGTAATATATGCAACTTTTGTTTAATATATATAGCTCTTAGTATTTATATGCATCTATGCATATATATTCATCTATGTTTTAGATACCAAGATGAGCTTAACCTTTGAAAGATTGGTAATAGTGTAATCCTTGTATAAAATTTCTATGTGCCATTATAGGTATATTATAATATCTGTATTTCCTTTTTTAAAGTGAATTTTTATATGCCAGCCAGTATAGATTATAGCTAGAATAATGTTAGCATTAAAATGAAAAGTTTTCAGAAAATCAACTTTTAAAATTCAGTTGGGATGTTATATATGGATTCAGAAAAGAAAGCAGAAGCCTTTTTTGTTTCTAATTGTGCATTGTGTGCTGTTAGCAGCTAAGTCTGAGAATAGTTTTTACATGCAGATTCTATGAAGTGCTCACATTCTCAGATTTTAGTAAAGCAGTTGGCGTTATGTGACAGGTTGAGCCTGTGCAGTTTAGTGCACAATGCTTAGTGCACTCTATGGATTGGTTATGTCTTGCAGTGGGGCAGTTCATTTCTGGAGTCAGCACACAACCATTTTAGCAGTAGAATTAACCGCTTATGTCACAGATTATAATTAGCTGTGTCTGTGTGCCAGAGCAACAGGATGGAATGCAAAACACAGCCAAACATGTGAACGAATTTTCTTCCAGTGATATTTGGCCAGGCCTAAAATATCTTCCACTCCAGATTTAAAAGTAGTGGAAAAGTTAGACAATTCTCTCTTGGAAAGAGACTGGTTGTAGTTTATTCAGAAGTCCACATTGTTTCAAATCTCCAAGGTAAGTAGCAATTATCTGTATTAAAATGTTAGCATGTTAACAATTGAGTTATTTTTGCTTGTTCTTTACTTATTACATAGTTGTGTTGAGCTTCTCCTGACTGATTTTTTTTGTGCAGCACTTCAGACTGATTTTGTCCTTATTAAAGGATCATGTTGATGCTTATGTGATTTATTTCAGGGCCTAAATTATGTGTTCATTTTCAATTACAATTATTGTTTTAGATTTGGGTAGTTTAATTATACTTGGGTTTACAGTTAAATGTAGTATTAAATTGCAGAGTTTAAACCTGCACTTGTGTGGTATTAAGAAGCTGTCAGTAATTTTTAAATCTTTTACACTATCATGTTACTGTACTTACATAAATATCTGATTTGCAGTAGTAAACCTCTGATGCCTGTAGCTAGAGATTTTTCTCAGTTTATTTATCGCATACGGAAAGTTAAATTCAGTCAAGAATTTATCCTTGGTTCTGCTGAACACTTCTTTTTGGCTAGTGTGACAATAACCTTCCACCTGAGGAATTGTTACCAAAATCAGTTCTAACTTCTGGGAAGCATACTTGAATTAATATAGGGCATATAATTATGTGTATACAGAACTCCTTTTGCAAGTTTGTAATCTCCTTGAACTCAAATACATTTTCTCTTGGATAATTTCACTCTCTGAAAGAAAATTACAAGCTAGGTATCAGTGGATTACTGACTCATTATCAAATGATTTATTGGATGATACTTGGTGTCTCGCCACCAACAGGTGCTTGCACTGCATACTTAATCTTGAATCAGAATAAGCACACACGTTCCTAAAACAGGATATTGCCAAAGTGTAGGAATGTGATTTTACTGCATCAGCACCAGTCAACTAGGCTCCTTTTATCGAGGTATAGGTGTTTTACTATATCTGTCTTAAATCTCCTCCTACTTGAGGAGGAAGTGAATCACGTCCCAGAAGTGTGTGTCTATCTCCATTTTCTGTGGAGGAGGCCTAGGTAAGTATGGCTGATGTTATCTGTGTTTGGAGAGATGAATCCTGGCCTGTATAGCCACTTCCAGGTGAGTAGTCCATTAGAGTGAACTATACTAACTTCGTGCCATAGAGTTCTGAAAGTTTGCCATCAGTTAAGATTTCAGAAGTTTTGTCTGTGATACAGTCACAAATGATGCCACTTTGGCTGAGATGGATTTCTGTTTATCTTCTAAACAAATGTGCTATTAGATACAGACCTCCTTTCTATTATGTAATGATGAAAAAATGGTCCTAGAATACCACCAAAGGGTAAGAACTGCTGTGTGGAGTTAAATTAAAAATAGAAGGGTCTAAATTAAGCCCAGCATTAGAGGGAACCATTTAAAATCTCTTTTCTAAACTTTTATACTTTTGCTAACAGCATGCAGCTCTTTCCTTGTTGAAAACTCAGGGGTTTAAAGCATGTTCTATTTTGAGTTTTATTCATAACATAAGGCTTCAGTAACAATATGAAGATACATTATTCATCCTTACTGTAATAGGTCTGTAAGTCTACAGATAAGTGTGATTATGCTTAATATTGAGAATACTAATGCAAAATGTGTATTTTAAGCTAAGGGAAAAGTAAAAGAGTTTTGAAGGAACAGGTGAAAGGAAGAAATGGCTACAGTGTATCATACAAACCCAAGCCTCATCAGCAGGCACACAATGTTGGGTGTACAAAGATCCTCTTGCTTGAATAGCCTTGTGGTGTTTCTTCCGTCGTGTAAAAAGCAATGCCTTGTACATGAGACACAAATCCCAGATCCTGACCTCTTACAGTTTTTCATTATTTTCATGACTTGGAATTAAGTAAGATGGCTTTCCTGTGGACTTATTTCCCAGAGCTGATTGTCTGACATGTTAAACGAGCAGTTACTGAAGGTTTTTTGCAACAAAGACATTTATAAGGTCTTTCACATCAGTTTTCTAATATCTAATAAGGTCTTCTTGCCCATTGCAGTCCCTCAGTAAAGGCATAAATGGGAGTTTTTATTTCCTCTGTTGTCTCATTTTCAGAAAGTTTGCAGGAACATAGTATTTGAAACCTCTGCTTGTCTGTTGAATTTGATTGAAATTGGGCAAGAAACTCAAAAAGCTATTGAAGGAGATAGGGAAACTGAATGGGAGACAGATGATTTAGATGTTAACATGGAGTTTGGTTACTTTTTTATTTATTAAACCAGACTAAAGTCATCATGGCAGTTTGGATAACAGGTTAATTCAATATCCTGATCAAATTTTCAGCTCGGGTAATAGTATTCTCACTATTTAATTCATCTTAACTTTGGCTACCTGGGCCAGTCTTCTCATGAAACCTTTCTGTATATCTGCCAAAAGCTGTTAAACAGCTGCTGCATTTCATGCCATGGTTGGTTATGTTTCTGTGGTGGATGAAGTACTATGTCTTTGTAAGACTGTGAAGAGAAGTATAAACTGAAATATGTAAATATTTTCTTAAAGGAGTGTGGTACCTACTGGAGTGTTGGATAATGCTGGCATTAGCCATAAAACACATGGTTTTTAATAGTACATATGTTTATTTTTTTGTGTGCATATGCATATCCTGAAGGTTGCCTGTAGGAATCACGTATATATGTATTTTTAATAAAGGATGTAGAGGTGGAATCGTCTTGCAGTAATGACTGTTAAAACTCTTCAGTTCCTCCTGGTTTATTTGCTGTGCTGTCAGTGCCCTGAGGAACAGAAGTCTTGGTACCTTTGCTTCACTTTACCTTTTCCCAGTAATGTGACTGGCATATACTAAATTTTATACAGACTTTTTGCATCGTTGCCTTATTAGTTCTGGATGTTAGTGGCTTTCAGAAAAGACTGTGTAGTGTACAACAGACTCTGCTTCATGTGGAAGTTTTACATAGGTCCTACTTTGAATTTCCAAGCTGTTAGACATTTCAGTCAGAAGTATGCAGCTTTTCTTAGAGATAGCTGCTGATGGAAGGAGACGTTTCTGCAAAGTTCCACTGCACAATTTCCTCAGTTTTGAAGAAAAGGACTTGTGAGAGGCAGTAGTAATTAAATAAAAAACACATTCTGGTGACTCCAGACTGCTGAAAGCAGAATGAAATCAAAGTATTTCTTTAAAAACTCTGAAATGAAGCTGAGCCAGCAGAGCACAGGTATGGTAAGGAGCCCTAACCACAGACCAGGCTACATTAGCCAAGCTGGAGATATCAAGCTCCATCCAAAGGCCTATTCCAGTCCAGCTTTGAAGTAGAATAGATGATCTTCAGAGGTCCACTGCAGCCTCATTTTTTCTAGCATTCTCGGAATTTGTTCAGATTTTCCTGAGTATTCCCTTTATTGTTATTATTTTTTACCTACTGGTTTTGTTTAGTCCCCTGGCTGTCTTACTAGCTGGTCCAATCTGCAGTGTTTCAGATTTCATGAAGGAGGAGGGCATCACAGTTTAATAAATATGTGAGATTGGTAGCTGGCAGTATTTTCAAGCCACATAAAGTTCCCTTAAATCAGTGAGAATTAACTGTAATATTTGACTTGAATTTTACTTGGAAATACAAGGAAGGAAATAGATGCCTTCAGAACTTAAAGCTAAAACACTAACAGTGAGTATTAGTTTATTATCAGCATTCCCCTGTGAGCTGAAAAGTGACAGGAGGATATTTGTGTGACTGCCAGAAAAGGCTGTAGTTATTGATTGCCTGAGTGAAAGTTTTCACAGCAGGGATAACAAAATGATAAGACAGATTTCAGTATGTGTAGCAAGAAGAGGTTGATTTGAGTTTGGCCTGAGCGCCAGACAAAGTGAGCCTGGTGAACAATCCCAAAAGCCAGCGTGGCTGAGACAGAGAAGGCACTGTCAGGTTTGGTTCCCTCCACAGTCACGTTACAGTATCCTGATACACCTTGTGCCTTCGTGTTACACCACAAGCATATCTTCTAGCATATCTTCTGGTTGTATAAAAAGCCACATCTGAGGGCTGAAGTGGTAAAAGCTTACCCAGAGGGTACCCAGAGCCAAGTTTTGTGTAGTATGGGTGGGTGTGTCATAGAATTTTATGGAGGTGGAGCCAAACTCTTTGTAGGATGGGCAGCAAGACTAAGATAAGAAATTATAGTCCTGTGCTGGCCATGCTACTTTTCAGGTTATTTTTCTCATCTCAAGTGCTCAAACAGACCTGATGAAGGGCCTATGCACCAAAAAACTTTACTGATTTTTTCACCCTACTATTTAGTAAAATAAAAGATTTTTCTTTTAACCCCAACATTCTCTTGCCTGAAACACTCTAGTTTTAGTTTCGTTATGTTATGTTAGGCGTTTCTCATTTAATGAAAGTACTGAGGAAGTCTTCTGAAAACTGTTATCTTGCTTAAACACAGAACTGTACTACAAAATAGTATCTCATTTTGCATGATTTCATGAGTCATTTAATAATTATATTCAATGCATGTGTGTGAAGATATTGCTTCCAAAAACAGAAATGCAATTCTTATATTCAGAAAGTTGTATAAGACTATTAATGTATTGTCATAACAGGGGAAAAAAAAAACTTTTCTAAGCTATATTGATAAAACCACTGTATTTATCTAAATACCCTACATTCTTTCTGAATTGAATGTTTTGTTGAAATTCTGTTAGTAACAACTTTCACAATCTGTGAGACTACTTGCTTTTTAAAATATATATTCTTACATTTTAATTTTGCTTTTTGTTAAACATCTATTGAACTGATAGTATTGTGATTCACACTTGGTGATTTGTTTTAACTGATTTTAGTCATGTTTGTGGAAGACAAAACTGTATCCCTTTAGCCATATTGAAAACATCTAAAATACTGTCTCATTAGGAACATTAATACGACTGTCTTCCTGTACCAGAAATCCTCAGATACCTAGTAACCAATGGGTTTAACTCAGGAAAAAATTTAAAGCTAGCATTCAAAAATTATGTAGACATAAGCTTTGATTTAGGATTGTTTAGTAAGTGAAGCATATAAATGGCTACAATGCAAAATAAGGAAAGCAAAGGCAACAGAAAGCAAAATTAATCTCTATTCCTTTGCATTATCAGAAGATTCCATCTTTTGGTGCCTTTTCCTTCTTGTTTTTAACTTTGTTCAGCATTCCCTGGTCACTTCCTCTTTCTCCCCATATTTTACAATCTCCATTTATACATGTCATGTTTGTTTCTTGAGTGTACACATTACTTAAACGTTTTCTTTTATCCCCAAATGTCTACTCACAGTATTTAATTTACTGTAATTAAATTATAATGTGGAGACTTTTTTCTTTTTTACCTGTCTGATTTCACATTTTGTTAATTCACAGCTAAAAAAACCAAAAACATTTATAAGACAATTTTTTCCTACCAAAAGAGATCTCAACATTATGGCAGATGATTTTAAATTTCAGTTGAATTTGTCCAGCATTTTCTTTAAATTGAAATGATAGATTCTAAAGCCTTGAGGACGCTCTGCTTTTGTACACTAGAGGCTGACAAAAATCTCTCAGTTGTCCTTATGTTGAACTAAAACTTTCTGAAAAGTGATTACCTCCCAGAAATGTGTGTAAGATTGTTCTTCATTGCCAAGTAAGGAATCAAAATCTATCTTAGGTAGAGTTTAGTTGCCCAGATGGCAGAGAGGCAAATCACCTCCAAACTTGCACTGGGGGAACCTGCTGACACTAAGATCTAGCATCATTTATCTTTATTTTGCAATTAGAGACTTGGATACTTTTCCGGAATTTGAGTTTAGGAAAGCCTGATTTGCAGCTCTTTCTCCTCTTAGAGAAATCCTTGCATAAGACATCACCACCACTGTTCTGGGATAGTGATATGTTCATTTATTGTAGGGACAATTATCAGATGGTTTTGATGAAAATATAAACACTTTTGCTGCCTGCCTCTGACTGTCAATGGAGATCATCTGCCAAACATAGGAGGTCAGGATGTTTTTAAACATATGTTGGCCCTCTTACTTATGCTGTTGTGAAGCTTGCTGTTCCAAGTAAAGGCTTTGTTAGAGTGTGAAGTGATTTTCAGGGTTGGTGGTCCCTTCACTGAAGTGAAGTAAGTTATCTCTTGAAATTGGGCCCTAATCCACCCTAAAGTGCATGGAATAAGTGATCTGAGCATTCACAAAAGACACAAAGAATTTTTTTTACTGCGTATTAAAACTAGCGCTTCAGCATGAGCTGCAGTTTTCTTTGGGTCTACAAGGAGCAATTTAGGAAATTGTTCATAACGCTTTTAATTTATTTTCACAAACTGCAGTTAAAAATTTCAAAGCTCTGGAGCTAGACTGTTGCTCATTATTTGTGGTCAAAACTGCAAATACTACTGCAGTAGATGCATAGATAGCAAATAGCATAGTGACATTGTTATTAGACTTCCCTGCTACAGTATTCCTTTTTTTCCTTTTTTATTTTTGTTTTATTTTAATATTTTGGGTTGGTTCTCTGCTGATATCTCAACTGATTGATGTGTCAGGCACTACTGTCTATATCTGAGGAACAAACAACATCTAATTGGAGTTTAAGAAGACCAGTTATACTTGTGCTCTATGAATGCCTCTTCATGTGTATGCCCAAAGAATAACTTTAGAACCTATAGACATATTTTCTGGAGAAGGTTATGTGCTTGTTATTTGATTTAAATATAAATTGTTTTCTAGTTACTCAAATTAGAACCTTTAAAATTAAGAAATAGGCCAAAAATAAATCCTACATTTCAGATTACACTATTTGATTTACATCAGTAAATCAACTTTCAATTAAAGTTTAGGATTTTAGTAGTATCTGCTGATTTCCATTTTTTATTAAATACTTTGTATGAAAAATTCTACTTTGAGCTACAAGGAGTACATAAGTTATGCCAAATAAGAGATTTTCCTTTTAGTTTATTTTGGAATGCATACAAACTAAACATGTACTTGGAGGTTTGTTCACGCTCCATTTGTTTTTACAGCTAACTGAAAGAAAAGACCAGCTATGTCTTTCTTACAGGTTTTAATCCAAGAACTGTTATACTGAGCAAAAGCAGTATTTATACGTTTTTCCAAGTTCTTAATTTTTTGAGTTTCTTGCATTGCATTATTGCTATGTCAGGGTTGCTGGAGAAACTTAGAGATGGTTGCTGCCTAAACAGTTGGAGTCAACATCACCAAAAAAGGCTTCTGCAGTGCAAGTCTTTTGATGATTTCCTTATGTGTCTAACACATATTTAAATTAATTGGGTTTTCCCCCATGTAACTAAAAATGAGTAATAAAGTTGTTATGTCCAGGATTTCAATGCAACAGAAGTTTGTAGTCATTGACATTTAGCATTCATCAGAAAAGGGCAGAGGTTTAATGTTTGTAAAGAGACACCGTATACATAGGAAAGCATTTTGCTTCCGTTGCTACTGAAAAGTGAATTTTGATTGTTTAGTTTAGCTACATGTGACTTATCAAAAAGGTACAGTTGTTACTTTTCTGATGCAAGGTCAAATTATTCTATCATGTATTTTAAAGTATATATGTGATCAATCACTTGAATTAGGGAGGGAAGACTTGAAGATTAATTTTCATCTCTGGCCTGTCCATCTGGTTCTATTCCTCTTTTGAGTATTTTTATTTCACTATTAAAAAAAAATTAAAAAAAAAACAGAACAAAGAAAAGAAACTGCACAGAATAGCAGAATAGGAGTATAACTCCATTTACTACATGAAATCATTTATTAAGGCTAAATAAGCTGCCTTTTAGCCAACACAGAAAAGCACCACAAAAATGAATTATTTTGTAATTGTGCTGAAGTCTACTATATGAACTGAAACTACACCTGACAAGAGATAACAGCATTCTACCTGGAAGTAGCACTTTCATAAAAGCAGCAGCAAGACAAAGAAAAAGAAGAAAAACTTATGCCATGCACATCTTTCTGTGCTTAAATAGAGCTATTTCTTTTTGCTCTCATGGCTGGTACCTCTTCCCAGCTTTGATGAAATGAAATACTTTTCCTGCAAACAACATTGAGGATAATGTTAAAGGGCTTTTGCTAAAAGCTTCCTCAAAGCAGGACTTACTTTAGAAACACTGTATCTCCAAGATACATTTTGTCCTCGCTGCTGGTAATCATTGTTATATGACAGTAAGCTCTTCTATCACATACATGGAAATTAAAAATAAATCTTTCTTTTTAAAAGAATATTTTTAAATAGAAAAACACATAATTCCTTTTTTAAAAAGTATCTGAAGTTATTCTTTGTCTGGTAAACATACACACAAGGTTATGATAGCAGAAATTCTTTCATGATTTGCCTCCATCAGAGGGATTGCTTTAATTTTCTTCACATTTATAAGGAATTTTGAGTCTTTTGATGTGCTCAATAACCTCAGTGAAGATTATTTTCCCATTTCTTCCCCTGAGTTAGCTTTGCAATTCTGGCCTATGTGTCACACTTTTAGGTATAAAAATAACCAGAAAAAGCATGACAAATGACAACAAAAAATTTTTAAAGTTTTTGCCTACTAGTGTTTGGAGATTTCTGGTGTTATCTCCAGTGAGGGGAAATCGAAGGCCACAAAACAGTGCTTATTTCCATTTAATGGCCCTTAAGAAATGAGATTTTGTATGCAGAAACCTTATTTTCTCTGCAACTCAAACTGACAAACTACCAGATCCTGTCTGCAAAGTTTAACTTCAGTATGTGTTAAAGTAAAACTTTGTAGGGTTTTTTTCCTGTGATACCATGCATTGATCATAAACGAGGAATTGAACGTAAATTGAGAGCAGCCAAGTTGTACAGTAACAATACAGAACAAAAAAATATTAATTGAGAACAACAATTTAAATGGCAACACAAACAGCATGGGATGAATCCATCTTGTCAGGTACTCAGATAAACTTCTTCTCTTAACATTCATGGCACCCAGAGACTTAAAAGCCAGAAGTAGCCAGAATTCTGTTTAATCACCCATGTTAAGTGTATTACTGCTGACCCGATATAATAAAAGTTTGCATGTGATGACTTAAAGGGAGTTCTTAGATGTTCTTTCCAAATAAGTAGTATGCTAAATAAGTACTTCTGAAATAACTTTAAAACTATACAGGTTGTACTGCAAAAGTATATTGATTTATCCTTTGAACTATTGATCCAGATTTCCTATTTCTTAAAATTGTGACTTTGGTTTTTTTCTCTTTTTATGAAGGAATATTATTTCAATTGAAATTACTGTGTTTATCTAGAGAAGATGGTTTTTTAAGTATGATTAGAAACACTTAGTACAATGGTGCATATTAGAAACTATCAATTCTTTTGATAAACTTTAAATTGCAGTCAAAAACACAGCAAATACTGTTTGTCTTTTGGACAAATAAGTAAACTGAAGTTTATAGGCAAAATAATTTTTGTGAAATTACATATAATACAGATTATCTATTTTTACTGGAAAGATGTTAATGCAGTGCAAAATTATCAATATTTAATATTGGCAAAACTTAATCTAACATTTAACTTAGGTTCATTCTCTTTCCAGTACAGAATAAGATATTTGATTATGCATGTAAAAGATGTAAAATGTAATCAGTGTGTACATTTCAAGTCAAAAAGCAAACAGATGAGTTGTGGTTAGCTTCAAAAATAATCTGCCCCAATGTAATCCCTTTTATGATTTTAATTTAATACATAAGATATAAAAAGTGTTATTAAATATTTCTGTGGGTCAATTTGAAGTTATCAAATGGGATCTAATAGGATACCTATATCTAGTAGGTAGATATCTATATACCCTACTATGTATATAGATCTATCTGTGTAGATAGATCTAGTAGGATATAGTAACACAAAGCAACTGCAACAAAATTGGAAAAACAATTCTGATTACATCGGTTTTTACATTTTCTAATATTTTTGCATTGGATTTTGGATTTTGTTATGTTATTTACAAAATGTTTCACTCTTGCAGAGAAAAGATTGTATTTTAAAATATAATCTGTTTGTAAAAGCTGTGTAAAATATTTCTTTACAAATTGTTGCTGCCTATTGATAATTCATTCTAGTTGATTTTTTTTTAATTAAAGTGACAGAATTCAACTTACTGTTGTTCACCTCAAAGTTGATACCCTTCCCCCTGCCCCCTGCTATCTTTTTTGGCTTTGCAGTCAAATTTGAGTATGATAAAATAAAGGCATAGAGGTTTTCAGGGTAATGAAGTGTTTTCAAGTTTAGTGAAAGTTTCTTGTGAGATAATGCCCTCCTGAGAGGAAGACTGTCCTGGTACATTTTGTTGGCATGTGAATAGTATCTACTCGATCAGAACACACAATTCAAGCTCACTAGTACTGATACATGTTATATTTGGCTCAGGAAATTTTTATAAAGGATTTGGTTAGAGCAAAGGTAACAAGATTACTGCATTGATGTGGATACTTGAACAAGACATACAAATCTCTATAGAACTAGGCCTCATCACTACTTCTGTACAAATTCTTAATTAAGCTTTCACTGTTTCTTTGCTGGTTTTAAAGGATTTTTAGAAACAACTAAAAGCAACAGCAAACATACACAGGCCCTGTACCCTAGTCTGTTTTTATTCCCTTTGTAACCTGCTGCTAATTGCAGCTTCATCTTTGCTGCTGATTTAAGTGATGAGCATAAACTGGGCTTTGAGTTTGCTCTTTCTCAGCACTCCTCCCAGGTGAAACACCTCCCAACACAAATTCTGAATTTGTTTCAGAATATTATTGCTGTGTTCATGAAAGATGATGTCCTCTATGTTCAAGTACCGTATCTGACCTACTTCATGATCAGAGGTAGTGAGGACCAGTCCCTCACGTTGTGTGGCTTTTTGTAACATCTAAGAATTCCTGTGTTGGGACACTCTGGGGTCTCACAAGTTAGCTTTGGTAGGTGTTAAAGTAGTATTTAGACCATAGAGATATGAATTTTGCTTTGTGGTACTTCCTGAATGACTTTGTATGTACCTAGGCATACTTGAATCACTGTCTTGATAGTGATTTTATTTTTTCTCCATGCATTTTAGCAAAATGGCCAGACGAGGTAGACTTTAATATCTTCCTCAGCAGAAGATGTCCAAAGTTGGATAACTTCTAATAATTATTTCCCATTGGTGTTTAAAATTATCAAATGCTGTGAATAATATTTTTGATGATTGAAGCTTTGAATATCTAACCTGATACTTTACAAGAGTATTTTGAGGTGTGTTCATGCAGTCAACAGTATTCATTCAGTTCCTTTGTCTTGTTTTTTTGTTAATTGACTTGTATTTGGTTTTGAATATTAACACTGTATATTTGAGTACTTGATATACACTGAATATTTACATTTTATGTGCCTGAACAGAGATATCAAAAAGAAAATACTAAAGGAGTTAACATCAATGTCCCCCACTGAGGAGGTCTGGGAAATTTCTGTATGTGCCCTTTCATTCTGGAGGATGGCTCTGAAAAAATGTCCCAAATGAAAAACATCAGTAGAAGATATTTTGGGACAGATCAATAAAATTGATAATAATGATTTTTCTGTCACCAGGGCCAGATGGTATTCACTCATGTTCAGAAGGCAGATAGTTCCTCACATGTCTTTCTGGTAAAAGAAGCAAGATTGCACCAAATATGGCTTCATCTTAATTTTCTGCCCCAAGAACTTCTGATATATTTAGGTATTGTTAACTGCATGATTTTAGCTTTACTTCTACAATATATCCCCACTTTCCATTTGTCCAAGACCCTGAGTACAGACTCGAATAGTGATGGGAAACACACATGCATCTTCAAATATTATACAATTCCTATTAATTTTTCTATGCAAACAGGATGAATTTTGTCATTGTCAGAGACTACCCCCAGGCAGATTATCCCTATCTTGATATTTTGAATAAGCAAAAAAGCAATAATGTCAGTTTAAGCCAAAATGTGACCTTCATTGTGTCTATAAACGGTTATAAAGGATTGTACAGGAAGAGTCTCTTATGAATAGGTAAAATGTGAAGTAAGCAAACAGAGACTATGGGATGTTTGCAAGGATTTGGGGAAGAATGTTTTAAGTTACAACCATTGAACAGAATAATTTTCCATAAGCTTAGACTTCCAAAGGTATTGTGGACATCTTCCTAGTCTGTTGTAATGCCATGTGAAAAACAGTTTTTCTTAAAGAACAAAGTCATTGTCTTAAAAGTATGTATTTTCTGTAGTTGTATCCCAAGTGCTGTAATTTTCTGGACTTGGCTATGATATTGTAAATCCAAGTGAAAGGGTTTTTCTCTGGAGGACAATAGAGAGTTTAATGTACAATGGAGAATACAGGAATACTTCTGTAGAGCACTCCTGGAAATGAACAGCAGACTCACATGTCATTTTTTGTCTGGTGCTTTCTAGAAGGTCTGAATGTATTGCTTTTGCAGGCACAACAGCTTGTGGTGTAAAAATATGGTATCAAGAGTAAAAGTTTGAATTTCATTAAAATTTAATTTCATTAAATGTCTAAAATGTCAAATTGTTTGCCTTCAAATTTCTAATACAAAACAGAAACATATATTTAAAGAACACAAGTATGTTTTATCTTTGCTAGAAATTTCAAATATTTTACTGTTTGGAGTTATTATTGAAAAGGCTGTTGCAAGGAATTAAGAAAAATGAATCTATAAATGTCAGAGCATATTTCAGATTTTTTTTCCACTAGAATGACCTCTTTTGTGCCTTACATGCAAATCTAAGGAAAAACATAAATTTTAGTTTTATAGCCCTATGAAGCTACCACATGATGCAAAACAGTTCCCTTCCTCTGTGCAAGCTGATAAAACATTTTATAGAGGAATTATTCCCTTTTATAAAAGCATTGACATTTTTCTAAGAAGAAAGTTTGAAACTGTGTAACACATGGCATTCTTGTTCACCACACATTTTACTATCTTGGTAATTTCCTCAAGTATTACTGACTGACTTGGGTAGATAGATACACAGTAAGATGTTGCTAAATATTGGTCTGACTAAATATGTGGTCTTAATTGAGATGGTTAATTTCTGATTTCAACTGATTTTTGTCTTGCCTGATTTAATTATTTTTTTTAGTAATAGTATAAAATTGGATGTCTGGGATAGATCACAGTACACAATTTATATACAGTAGTCTGTAGCTATCACATCCTTGTTTGGTATCTAACATAGCTGGATTTCACATAGTTGGATTTCACATATCTAAAATTTTAGCAAATTCTGTAATTTCATGTTTTATTCAGAATTTTAGTCAATAAGTAATTGCTAATGACCTTAAGAATTCAATGCTAATAAATTACTATAATAAAGACTGAATGAAAGGTTTTATCTGCATACAGTGTAATGTGCATGTCTCTTCTGAATAAGGAAATAATTTAGCTGTCACTGAATGAAAGAACTAAAATCCTAGTGAACAAAAACTACATCTGGTAGATTATAGCAAAAGTTCTGTAAATTTGACAGCCACTTTCTCTTCATTTCTCTTCTTGAAGTGTCAGATAATATGTGGATTGCATTGTAAGTCTTTACTACTTGTAAGGAATGACAACCCAAGGGGAAACCTTCCACTTTCACTTAAGAAAAGTCCTTTGATACCTGGAAGGATGAAATTATCAAAATAAGAGAGGATGGGGTATTAATTATTCTTACAATTCTCTTCAAACTATCATTTTATAAATTTGAGTTGGAAAACTTATTAAATCCTCAAGACATCCCTGTGTGTTTTAGTTTTGTCCTTTTTAGTGTGAAAGCCCTTTATAAAATCAACTAAATGCACACTGTTCTTATTTTTCATATAGGTGGGATTTTTATTAAACTATAAGGGGACAAAGAAGGGTGTCTCTGGTAGCCTTTCCATAAGAACAAGATGGCTCTCAGCCTTCCTTGCCTAATATTTTCCTTTCTTCCACCTGTCTCAAGACAGGTGCTTGAGAACTCACGCTAATTGTTTAAAGACTTCCCTATACAAACACAGGCAGCTGAAGTTCCTCTTACAATTAGTGTTAGATTTAACTATAGTGTTACTCACTTATTCTTCCAGTTCATTTAGTTTTCTTTCTTGGTTTTTATTTTGTAACTTCCATGTCAAAATATATTATTTATTGATTAAGAAGGCTATTTATTATTGTGGGATTTTATAAGAGTGTATTATGTATTATATCTCATTCAGGAATAAATTTGAGGTTTTAATTAGAGAAAACAGGCTTATTAGTACTACCAGGAAAGATTTTTTTAACAGTAGCCTTTTCTGCATTCATAGTTCATTCTTTTTTCTCATTCTTATTTCTGCTCATACATGATAAAAAGTAACGTAGAAGTGTTGGATAATCATGCCCTTTGATTCATTCTAGTATTTGGAACATACTGATAAGGTGCAGAACTTTACAATTCTTATAAACGAAACTGAAAAAAATCTGTGAATTGCTATGTTTAACTTTCAGGCCACAGTTTGTGGATCAGGTATTCCTGAGGCACTGAGTAAGAGAGTTTGTTCCCTGTGATTTAGCATCCCTTTCCAGCATGAGCAATGGGAGTTGCTTTTCCCCTTTGCACTGCAAGCGGTGTTGCACTGTTCTCTCACCATCTTTCCTTCTTCTGCAGCAGAAATCTTTATTCTTTCTTTCTGGACTTGTTTATCATTATGAGTAAGGCAGAGGAGAACATGTGCCAAGTCATGGAGTGAAGACTGAAAATTGTGGCAATGGAATTGTCTTTATGTGCTTGTCACTATCAGCATTTGCATGACTTCTGAGCACGTTGTGTGTAACCACTCCAGACTGTAAAACATTAAAGCAGTTTGAAGTTTGGGAGTTCACTGGAATTCACATTTTCAGTTGAGCTATTGCTGGATGCTGAGATAAGGAGCTTTTTAGGATCTGGGCTTGACTGTTACCCTGAATTTGACTCCAGTTGCTTCAATGGACTACACCAGTGTCCTTTGGATTTCTCATATCCTGAGCAAATATTTTAAGACAAGACTTTTTAGTTTTCTAAAATTTGCTCCACTGATGACATCCAGCAAGACTTTCTTTGAGGTGGGCAAACTATGATCTGTATTTCCCTTAAATATTATTAAAAGGAATCATAGACTAGCAGACAACTTGCAAAAGAGGATGAATCAGTGGAAGCTGCACAGGTGGAGAATTCCTGACTGGGAGGCAGTACCAATGCATAGCATATTCTGTAGCTGGGAAGTGAACATATGTAAATTCCTGGTTTCCTCCTCCACCATTTAAGAGGAAATTAAAGTTATACTAAGTTCTGCAAGGCATAAAGTCATAACAGAAGCAAAACAGTCAGTGGGTAACATGAAGTTAGAAACATATGGGAAAGACAGAATAGGACGTGCAAGTGACGCCACGTGTTTGTTAACAGAAGTTTACTGTAAAGACAGGTTGATAAAGCAGTTGTATCAGCAACTCAGCAATTATATCAACATGCTCATGGACTGAAACGTGCAATCTAAACAGAAGAATAACAATCTTATTAACAGTATCAATTTAATTGATAATATTAAACACAATATTGCCATTGTCCTGACCAGGGTGATTGCAATGGCTTTGACTTTCTGAAGTGGATCAGAAACGTCAGAGAAAAATGGATTTTTTCTTTTACCTTTGTAGCATAAATTTATCCAATGTTAAACCCATATATTTAGATCCTGTAAATGACTGGGTTTTGGAGCAGTTTTTAAGAAAGTGGAGTAATTTCCTGATTTAAATCTGAGCAGTGCACAAGGTCTGTTGCATGCTGTTGTCAAGGAGTGTATTATAGCATCAGCCGTGTTGATATTAGAGAAGTATCTTTGATGTAGTGATGAAAGCCATAGAAAGTTAGTAATTGTTCTTAATTTTAAAAAGGTCACTAATTAAAAAGAAAACACTCTCTAAAAATTTTTGCATGTGACTGTTTCAAAATATTGTATCAGATGCTTACGTTAAATACATATTTAAAAGATATGTCTAAACCAGTAGAGCTAAAAAGCAGGATAAGAAAAGCTGGCATCAGGAAGGTATTCATAAAAACATGTTAATTGCATCAAATGGGGTAAAAAGGATCGAAACTCCAGAAGGCTAAACGTAACAACACAATGGAGGACTCCAAGCTTTATCTAAGAACTTGAAAGAAATTATAAATATTATTTCAAATTGCATGTAAGCCTGCCACAGAGACTCTAGACCATCAAAGTTTGGTAGAACTATTCAGAAAACTCTCTTGAGGAAAATTTATTTCTAATAAAGTATGGTTGCACCTTTAATTCCAACAAGTAACCAATTCTGATGGCAAAGTTAACCCTGCTTTGAACAGGGAATAGGAGTAGATGATCTCCAGAGGTCCTTCCGGCTTTCATGATTTGTGATTCTATGATTCTGTTCTGGGGAAATTGTTATATGGTGAATCAGAGACAATGTCTCATCATCTCATTATCAATTGGATGCAGTGACATAGGCATACCATCATTCCATGGCAAATTCCTGTCTTCTGTCACACCGTAGAGGATAAAAAATGTGGATTCAGCAGTCTCTCTCTGCTTTGTCTCTTTATATTAGTTGAAAGTCTTAACAAAGAATTTAAATTACTCATAATTTGAGTAATGTAATTCATACCTAGCTTAATTATAAACACTTTATTAAATGCACAATTAAAGAAAAAGAGGGATCTAGAGGGATGAATCTATTCTGACTTCTGCTTCAGAGAGAGAAACCTCACATCCAGAAGACTGCAATGATTTCTGCTCTGATATTCACTGCAATACATTATGTATCTGGTGCACTTGCATTGGTCCTTCAAGGAAAAGACAAATCATCTTGAAGAGGAAAAATGTATTGGACTTCAGAGGGCAAAATTTATTTCACAATTAAGTTCATTAAAGCAAATTGTTCACTATCACTTTTTTGTCATCTACTCAAGGCCCATGAGACATCTTTTTCTCAAAGAGGTTGTAGAATAAAATCAATTCTAGTAGGAAGAGTTACCTGTTGGGGGTTTAACGTTTTGAAATGTCTTCCTAGTAATAAATCCTGTTGAAAAACACTGAATGGTATTCAACAAGACAAGACAGTGTTTTGTACACTGAAACAATGGAAGTTCATTGTACAAAGAACAGTAAGGAAAACACTTAAATAATCTTGACTA
This sequence comes from Climacteris rufus, assembly GCA_013398175.1. NCBI lineage: Eukaryota > Metazoa > Chordata > Aves > Passeriformes > Climacteridae > Climacteris > Climacteris rufus. Next base: position 831,680 of record VZRZ01005152.1, on the reverse strand, counting down.
GCTACTTCTTAAAATGTTTGTAAAGTATGCAAAAATTTTAAATCATTTACAAAAAACCTCTGTAATATTTTTGCTTGGTCTTTTGGTTCTGGTGGGAGTAACATGAAAATTATTTTATTCTGATCTGATTAATGTTTTGGGAATTTTTTAAAGGAGGAAAATAAATCAAGTTGAAAAATAAAAAACAAATTTAAAAAAAATTTTACTGTGAGATTCAAGAGTAGACAGATTTTAGACAAATAATATTTTAGATAGCATATTAATATATACTAATATATTAATAATATTATATTCTAATAGCGATATAACATATTTGTATAATATTGTTAATCACATTATTAATATATATCTAATCCTGTGCTGTCAGTGACTGCCTTACAGCTCTACTTAAAATGTGAAAAGCTGTTAATTGTGACCACGCCATAGTTATTATGCAAATGTGCACTGCAGGGTATGCAAACAGTTAACTAGGCCATATTAATTTCTTTGCTGGTTTCCACAAGCTATGCTGCAGGGATCCAGCTCTTTTCAGCTGATGACACTAGTTTAGAATTAAAACTGTAATATGCTATATATCACAAAAAATTCTGCAGAGCAATGTTGAGCAAGATTAAATACAATATGATAGAAGGGTTGAAAGTAATTATAAAAAAGTTATCTAGTTATGAGAGTTTGAGTTTTCTCTGCCTTTCTGTTTTTGTCTTGAAAGCTTTTCCATATGGCTTCCAAAGGTTTCCCATCTTTTTCTTTGAACAGGATTGCCTCAACTGTTTGTCGTCTGTCAGGAAAATACTCCAACTGCATCTCTTTCCTGTTGGTTAATCAATGGGCTGCATAAGTTTTCACAAAGACAAAAGTGTGCATGCCTGAATGCCACTAAAGTGGGAAATTCTAGTGTATTTCTGATGTTCATGCTATAAAATAATACCCATCTAGCACAATGAAACATATATAGAAAAAATTAATGAACATAATATTCCATGAAGATGCTGTATGCAGATTGTAAGAGTAGTTCTCACTTGCCTCAGTTGACAGGTTGTTTGCTTTCAGTTTACAGTTTGTTTATAATGCCACAAGAATTTAGTTTAAGAGATTAAAACAGTCTTTGTACTCTACTGTTTTAGTTTAGCACTATCACCTCTTTCATCCCTCTAGATACTGTGAATTTTCTTGCATGTGAATGAATATACTTCATGTAAAAAGTGTTATAGTTCTCCACTTTAGTACTCCTGCTAAAACCATGCCACCACTTGCTCCCCCTCCCCTCCAATTGGAAGCACAAAAGGCAAGGGTCATGACTTGAGATAAGAACAATATGCATTGCTGAAAACAGCAATAAGATAAGAAAACGAACAGTAACAGCAACAATATTAATAAGTACAGCACAAAAAAAGGATTTGCATGGAAACCTGCAACAATAGACAAATACCCATTGGCTCTTCCCGGCCAGTTTTTCCACCACGTGAAGGCCCTTCTCCTCAGAAGCAAGAGTCCCTTCCCCGCACCCCTGGCAATGAGGTGGTATAGAATAACATCAGGGCCCTGGACATGCCCCCTCAACCACTCCACCTCCCAGCTGCTGCAAAAAATTAACCCTGTCCTGGCCAAAAACACAACAAGAGGGAAGAGTAAATGCACGGATGACTGCTCAGAAGGACATGTGTAGTACGAGCACCAGTGGTGCAAATTTCATCGTGAAACCTCATCCGCTCTCCTTAACTCTGATTTGAAAAGGTTCTATTGAGTGCTAAGCTTTTTGTCTCTTTGCTGAAAATATAAAATGCTAATAATTGCATAATTATTAGTGGAAGTACAGCTGGTTATTAGTATTAACCAAGTAATTCTATATTTAAATTACATCTTCTAATTGTGTGTTATTATCAGTTGCTTTATGAAAACATGACAAATTACTTGAGTAATAGTTCTGAACTGTGGGTTAAGGAGAATTTTATTTATGTTCATGAAAATAACAGCTATTTATGAACAAATACAGTGAAAACGTATTTTTACAGTTGAAATACACTGAGATATCTTATTTAAATGCATTAGTATTCTGTCTTCAGTATTTCCTACAGGTAAGTCATTCCTGAAAATAATATGATTAACAAGCTTCTACTCAAGCTTGCGTTGCTAAGCAGACTAACAGATAACTTTACAAATTCCTTTTTAAAAACACAGTTGTTTTAAATGAATATTTCAGAACTGTCAGAATACCTTTTTGAACTTGATGCCCAAACTAACCTAAGTCCAACAGCAACATTAAGGAATGACAGTTTTTCAATATCTTTCATTGATCAGTGTTAAAATAAAACTCTCCTGGACCTCAGAATCAGTCAAATGACAGAGACCAAGTCTAAGTCTTGCATGGAAAAAGATAGAACAGAGGTAGGGAGTTGTTCTGTCATAGCTACATATTTTTAGGGGACATCTTTAGTAACACAACATGGAGTACATACAGCTCTTTCATGAGCATCTTATATGCATACTACAGGCATGATTTTCCTGCCTTACATGCAACACTTACAAGTAATGTTTGAACACATGAGAAATCTCATGAGGTCAAAAATCTACAGTGTTACTAATTATTCACCAGTTTGATCTATCATTTAAAATCCAAGACAAATCTTTTGGCAGCTAATTAGCATTCAGTATCTGGTTTAATTTAGCAAAGAGGCAAGAATAGGTTGAATTTAAAAGGATCCCAGTTAAATAGATTATGACAATTAGAAAATACTTCTAAATATACAAACTATCATGATAGAGCTTGATCCCATGAATTATGGCCAAATCTACAAAAATCCATAAGCAATGTGCTCATTGTGCAGGCCCTTGAATGGGAACACCAAGAAATTCCACTTCCAATTAAGACGACTTTGTTTATTGTGGCACTGCTGACCTGATGCAAATAAGGCGTTTTCGTGGCCCATTTGAAAGATGTAAGAATTTTCATTCTGAAACTAAATTGCCATTTTATGTGCACTGTAGTTTGTCAGTACTTCTTACTCTTAGTCACTGTGTGCTGCTTCCTTGTAAAATAATATAAAGATAACAAAGTCATTGTTTATTCAGCAAATTTCTTGCATCTCCAACCAACTTGTGTGCAGCCAAGTGTCTAAGTCACCACTTCCTACTTGGTGCCTGTTTTCTATGCTCCTACACAACCAACTTACACTTTCATGGTTATTCCTTTACAAATCACATTTTTCATCATAGTACTAAATAGCTGTTGTTTTTGTTCTAAGTGTCTATCTTCAAATCTTGTCAGAGTTCACAAGACAACTATGAAGTCTGCCTGTGTATAAGGCTTTCCTTCCAGCCCAGCTTTCTAAAACTTCCCAGATTTATAAAAGGATTTCTCTCTGACCTCTCTGGACAGGTCTGAGATTATTTTCCTATGTGATTTCAGCTCGTGAACGTATAAATCAGTAATATGGAAAGTTGATTCTCCCAAAGCAAGTAGCCCAACAGTATCAGTTCTGAAAGGACTGTAATTACTTGGTACTAGGGCACTAATTCTCTTAAAAATCATGAAATATTATATTAGGGAGAAAATCCTTCTCGAAGCATTCAGTCGTCTAGGCCAACATTGCCCGTTTACTATGACCAAAGCAATTTTTGGTAGTATTAGTAATGCTCAGGAACAACAGAACTGTTTTCTGTCAGGAAAAATAATGCATGCAGAGAACAATGCTGTGCTGGGAGATGTTCCCTGTGAAATTTCTGAAGGGCTGAAACAATCACAAAACTCATGGGCTTTTTGCTGAAATGCATAATGGATTTTGACCTCAACTCATTAAACAGCAGTACATAATACATGATGTTCAAAACCCTCAGCTCACAAAATGAACATTTTACAACACAGTAAAAATGGAACAGAGAAGAATAGGAATTTTAAAAAATCCTATCTTATTATAAAATTATATGCTTTTGGATATCATTCTGGTTGAAATGTCTAAAACATGCATGTGTATGCATATGAGAAAGTGATCTTGGGCTCTCTTTCTTTCTTTTTTGATGAAGAAAAGTTAAACACATCTAGGGTGCAGTTCATTGGATGTCTAAAATTCACATCTAAAATAAGTCAGATAAATAATTCCCAGCGGGGATACCTATCTCCATTAACCATAAAGGGAGTCTGGTTGACTGGCTTAGATATTCAGGGCTAAATATTTCATATCTAACATTGTGAGATGAATTCCAATGTCAGAGACCACTGTAATGAGGCTGCATAACAGCTTGAAGATGTGAGAATTAATTATTTCTTTGGCAAGTGATCTTTCTACTGCAAAATCTACCTTGAAGATGTAGGGAACAACACAAGGAACAAGCAAAGCAGTCTGTCTTGTGAAGGGGGCATGCAAGAGAGATGAATGATTCACACACGAGAGCTCGAGCTGCCAACACCCCGAGCACTCACCCATGTCCAGCAAGACTAGAAGGGACCCTTTCACTCCCACCACCCCTTGCACATGACCTGAGGTGGTATAGGATAACCTCAGAGTCACAGCCATCCTGGCTGCTGCAGATATTAACCCTCTCTTGGCAAGAACCAGGATATAGTTGTACTACACATGGACAAGGACTGCACAGGTTATTTCTCAAAGTATATATCTGGGTGTTACCAGAGAACTGCAGTAACTGCATCCTATTCTGTAAGTTATAGGTGTTGAGAAGAAATCTGTGTGGAAGCGAGAGTAAAGGTTTGTCTAAGCATTTTATGAAACCCATTGTATGTATGAATGTCCCAATATCTCATGACAGATCATGGTAACAGACGTCTAAGATAAGGGGCAACTTCTGTTGGGTAATATGGTTTATTATGTAATAATTAGGTAAAAAAAAAGAAAAATAGTATCAACTCATACAAACAGTATTCTATAATCAGTACTATCTGCTTGAGTAATACACAGAACTGAAATACATAATTGATTTTTTAAACAAACATAGTTCATGTGGTGAATATTAAGTAACATCTTGCAAATCTACAATGTTTCACACTAGTATAAAGCCAAGTTATTTGAGAATCTATACCTTTTCAGTAATAAATCATTATACTATTTTCAGCAATTAAAAGTTTTATATGCACAGTCCATGAGCAACTGATAGCAGAAAAAAATTAGAGTATTGTACCATAATGGCTGTAGCAAAGTTACGTTATCAACTGCCAATGATTTGGTTCACTTTTTGAATGTAAATAAACAACAAATTAATTCTTTTTTAGTGGAAGTGTAGAAATAAGATGACTACTGCATATATACAAAGAGATAATGCATGGACTTTTGTTCAATTGTAAACTTCTATTGCATTCTCCATCTTGCTAGGAAGCTACAGGAACAAAAGATGACATCTTTCTAAATATGAGGAATAGAACTGAGGTTCACAAGCATATTACAGTGTGGGTCTGCAGGAAACTTGAATAGAGACAAGGATGTAATTTGATCATGTTTTGAAAGCTGTGTGAGCAGTGTATGGTGATCTCATTTATAGGAGGAAATTCAGAATTGAGAGGAGACCTTGTGTGAAGCCTTTCTGAAGGCACTCTCGTTTGGGAGCATTACATTGTAGGAAAGTGGACCAGTTTTTAGTTGTAAGATGCCTGTGTACATACTTGGCCTATGGGAAGAGCTTGAATTTTCAATACCTATTTTCTTTCTGCCATCCATGATTGGGTTGGGGTTTTTTCACTTAGGATCAGTGTAAATGAGATAGATATTGCCCACTGTCAGTAAGCACCTTCAGCTGCTGCATTTTTCTTCTTTTGGCTACAATTGTAAGGTTTAGTGAATAATTTCAATTGTTGTCAATCTCTGTGCTGTAAAAGTGGAACTTAATTAATATTTTCATGTTTTAAGGAAGTGCAACCTTGTAAGATTCCTTTAAAATCAAAGAATGCTTCTTTAAGAACTATAGTATAAAGTGAAGTTGCTTAAACCCAGTAGGCAATGTTTTTATTGCTGATGTATCTTTAAATATGAATATCTGATTAATTGAGAAATTATTTCCAGTACATTATAAGGAATAACTTCATTTCTTTACATACGTAATCTGAAGCTTAATACATATTGCGTTCCAACTGGTATACAATTGTGAGCTGTAGATTGATATGATCCCATGAAATACTTTGTGAGGGCAGAATTGGAATATTATGACAAATGGGAGGAAAGTGTTGCCATTCTTTATAGGATGAAATAAATTTAACAGAAGTTAATGCATTCACATATTAAAACATCACATTGTGTGTTCCAAAAACTAAGATGTAAGGTGAATGTGGCATGATGAAAATGCTTTCCAGCTAAAACTTCCTAAGGGTTTATAGTTTCTAGTAACTTGTTATTACAATTATATCTTTATATTTTCCTTGGAGTTTTTTTATAAACTTTGTTGTCGCAACACTTTGTCACTTAAATTAAGCAACTAAACAGCCCCCTTTTTTTCCCCTTTATACAGCAGATGGTACGTGAACAATACACTACAACAACACCAGGCACTAGCCTAGAGAGGCCGAAGAATGAATATATCTACAAAATTGGAATTTATGGCTGGAGAAAGCGCTGCCTCTACCTGTTTGTTCTCCTCCTGCTTATCATCCTAGTTGTGAATTTTTCTTTGACAATTTGGATTCTTAAAGTGATGTGGTTCTCCCCAGTAAGTGTCCTCTTCATTTTCCATTCTTCTCTTCCCTGCCTCACCACTTGACTTATTTTGTATATAAACCAGCTTCTCTGTAGGTAATAGATAGTTCCTTTTTCTTTCTTCTCAACTGTGATTTGTACTTTGGTTGAAAGTATGCAAGAATTATCTATCTTTGAACACACTTCCTCTTATGTGATTTCTGTATTGGTAATAATTTTTGAAAGACTGAGGATGTTGATGCCTTACATTGCAGTGAATTATAACCATTCTATGAGAATGTATTTTACTGTTGTCTCATAGGCTCTGTTTAGTTGATATTTTATAAATGTGTTTGCTGTAATTTTATCTCATACAGAATTCCTTAGTGTTAAAATATTGCTGACAGCTGCTGTGGTTTTTTTAGCTTCCTTCTCCTATTTATCAGCATCTAAAATTTAACAATTTATTTGCCCAATTAATTGCAGTTCAGAGGTAATTATCACTACTTCATGCTTGAGGCTAAGCAACTATATAATTCAGAAATAAATTTAATAACTTTCCACTGTCATATATATTTTAATATTTATAATGTAATTTTGCATGTAGTAGATTAAGGGGTAAGTTTCAGAAGTCTGTGAGATATTACTTAAGTCAGAATGCAATAAAATGCATCAGTGAATATTGAAGCTGAGCTAATTTGTTCCTCATGCAGTTGTGATACACAGATTATTTTAATAGACTTGTTACAAGAAAAACAATAATAATAAATTTCTACAGCTCTGCCCTGGCTACTGAAGAAAGTGTTAAAGTTTCTGTTATCTATTGTTATTACACCTCTGTCACTAAATGAAGACCACTTTATCTTCATATACATATTTCTGTACTCATTATAAAGCAAGTATGTTAATTTTAAGTCCTACTTACTAATACAGTTTTCTCATGCTTGAATTCCCATAAAGTGTCTTCCCCCATGTAAATTCTTTACAGCAATGTTACTGTGATACAGATTACAGTGCAGAACATCTTAGATCACATACAATTTTTCTCTTATGCAGTTCACATGGAAGAGACGCTTTTAGTGCCTGCATGTCATAGATCACAGAGAACATGAAAAACTCAAAATTGTTTTCCGTGTGGCTCAAGGTTCTATTTTTAAGGAGTTTTAAAAATTATTGTATGTTGGTTTGACTTCTACGTATGAGCCTGGGTATTTCTTCTCTGATACCAGTCAGGACTAAAAAAGATAACATTAGAAAGTCTACTTCTAGGAATGCCTATCTCCTCATAGCTGCCTGTGTGGAAAATACTAAATGCCTTGATCTGTTGAGGGACAGAGTCCTCCTGCTTTTGCAACAAGAGCAGTGGAGTAACAGCTCCAGCAGTGTAGACACATTCTTTCAGAGTGGGCTATGAATGCCACACTTACAAGGAATTTCCTAATTCTCTGTTAAAGAATCTGTATGCCTGACATGCCAAATTAGATAGTGAGTTAACTATAATGCCTTCATTAAATTGGGATTGTTTTAGGAAAATATCTAAATTCACCTAAATATCAGCTATAAATATATTTGTACAAAACGCACATGTATGTCACAATCCCCAGCAAAAGTAAATATGATGTCATTAAGAACAGAGGATTTGTCTTACTGGGTATTGTTCTACAGTCAAGACAAGAAGTAACCCTGAAAACACCAGAAATACCAGCCAAAAAATCATAGAGAAGCAATGCTAGCCACTTAGTCTAAGAAAGAGTGTAGGTAGTTACTGCATGTTCAAAGTCTGGAAGTATAATTGAAGCATCACAATACTTTCCTTTGTCTAAGGCAACACCTTTTGTAGAGAATTAGTGTAACAGTCATAGAAATTACCAACACTACCATAAAACTCTTTTCCTGATGGAATTAAACATTTATTCCTCCAAGGTTTTTATTTACAGTTTGAGAAAGAGAGGGATCAATATAGTGTCAGAATGAGATTTTTATGATTCATGAGTTCCAAGCTTGACAAGTATTTGCTGTTTAGAAAATGAGTTGATTCATATATATCACACTTATCCAATTAAGCATTCCCATTATTGAGAAGAGCTTAAAAGTAATTATGAAATAGCATCCTATCAGTTATTTAGCAAATATTAGTCTGTCGGCTGTGATAACACTTCTTCTATTTATTAATTATGTGTTCTAGGTATATTGTTAAGAGATTATAGGACTGTATATTTAGGTAATACTTTAAAAATATTTGGTCCTCGTTTTAAAAATATACATTAAAATATTATCGCTCTTAACAATGTTCAAATATTGATAGCTAATAAGGTATTAACAATTTTTTTCTCTGTAAAATAATACAAGAAACAAGTTGTATTCTTACCAAGATAGATAAACATACTTAGGAAAAAAGTGAGAAACATTTTAAAATATGTTTATAGTAGAGTCCTGAAGAGAGTTTATACTCAAAGAAAACTTTAAACATAACCTAACTGTACTATGTAATTTTATTAGGAAAATAGTTTTTCAGTTGGCATTGGTGCTTTAGTGATTGATTGATGGTTCTATAGGACAGCCCTTCCATAAGCCCACTCAAAGCTGCCAAACTTGTTATTTAGACATCACAGTTTCTTTTCTAGTATAAAGTGTTCTCTTTTTCTGTAAAGCATCCCTGAATCTTTTATTAAATAATAACTTGCATTATACAAAAATCACATGCTATGTCTATTCAGATGTCCAGATTTAAAAAATAATGAAATTATGAACACATCTTCAACAATTTCTGGCATCCAGTTAATGCATGCACACCTGTCCTGTCTTAACCCCCATAAAACCAGACAGTGTAATAAATGCTAGCAAAGAAGCTAAGCTGATAAAGGAGAACATGAACCAGGCTAAGCTGATAAAGGAGAACATGAACCAGACATAGATATGCTGAGAGATGAATAGATTTTGATCTCCTTGTAAGAATTTGGAAGAATGATGAAAGACAGAAACTTTTCTAAGCTCTATTGTTTGAGAGGCCTCAGCATTAAATGTAGATGACTAAGTTGAACAGAATTTCATTTTCTTTCATTTCATAAACTCTAGACTAAAAGAGAACAACCTGAACAGAGAATATGTTCCTTTTCTCATAGTGCCCCAATTAAAAAACATATGAGCATCTCCAAATTGTGCACATTAATTCACAGATATCAGATATGTCCCATTCCTTTTTTTTTCCCTTTTCTCTCTTGGAGTTCAGAGGGACAGGGTCTCAATTTTTTTTTTTTTTTTTTGTGGGGATGAGAGAAGAAACCTGTGAATTCATTATATTCAGCTGCTTCAGAGAAGACATTCAAATAATTATGCCTTGAGCTTGGTGAATAAGGTGAAATAGAGTAATTTGAAAACTAGCATTATTTTTGCAAGAAAATCAGTTTGAAAAATAGTGTTTTTTTCCCCTCTGGACAACATACCAAATTTTGTAAGTAATAGAAATTCCTGATTCTGTTTTTAACATAATGAGGTTTTCTGAGCACTAAAGGGGACTGCTAGATGTAAAGTTTAGAAACTAAGAATCTTAAGGGATTTAGGACTGCACCAGGGCAAGTATGTCAGAAGTCCTGTGGACAATTCTGAAGGATACAGTAGGTCTGAAAGACAGGAACTTTAATGTCTCAGATATATGCTGAAAGACAAGCATGGCAGGATGGAAGCAGTGACGGTTGCTAGAAGGTGTCAGCAATAACTTGTGGATAGGAGAGTTAAAGGTGGCACACAGCTGGGTCTGCTACTCACAAGATCCCATAGGAGGCAGATCTGAAGGGTAAAGCTACTCAGAAAAGCTTGATCAAGTTTAAGGACAGTATCCTCCAGATGCGGGAATGATCTCTTCTGATACTCAGGAAGATAACTATCCTGCCTTACCCAGGGCAGGTTACTTGTGATGGAGCTTCAGTGCAAAAAGCAGTATAGAAGAGCTGGAAACAAAGAAAGGCTACAATGAAGAAATTTAGAAACATTATCTGGGCCCAGAAATTTCTGTGTTGGGAAACCAAAGCTCAGCTTCAATTAAGAATTACTAAGGGCAAATGGCAACAAGATGGTCTGCATCCATTGGTGCAGAGAGAACTGATTCTCCTGCAGGGTCACCCTCTACAATGTTTGAAAGGTTTTGGAGACTGGGGAGGTCCTCAGTGACTGGGGGAATACAAATGATTTTTTAATTATTTTTCAAAGCTTTTTGTAAGACAATAGCAATTTTTTGATATTTCATTTAATAAGAAATGTTGAAAAGCAAATTTTATATAATCTTCCCATATGTATATATTAGTTGGCTGATGATACTGATTTAAATCTATTAATACTACATGTATTTTGAAATAAAGTAATTTTACAATCAAATATTTGTATAAACAACTATTTAAACATTTTACAAGTTCAGGCACTGAAGATGGAAGGAAATATAAAAATATGAAACTGGAAATGTGATGAATTAAGAAAGCAAAATTTTAACAGAATCAGGTAACACTTTCTGACATTGAGACTTAATAGGCTGTGTAACAGCATGGCTTATTAAATTGGAGATTCTCAATCACTTGGAACATCTAAAACCAGACCAGACAACGATGAAAATGTACAGTAAAGAACACTTACTCACAGCAAGAGTTTTCCTTCACTGCAAAGACGTGCATTAGTGAACTTGTACAGCCTTTCCATGCATTTTGTGATTAACAGTGGGTGCTCAATGGAATTACTTGCCATTTTGAGAATGTTGCATTACTTTAATACTCAAATGAAATAAATTATTTAATTATTCACAACTTCACATCCAAATTCTCATGTCAGAACATCAATATTCCATAGTTTCTATTCTGAATAATCCTGAACTGCTGTATTTTGCTGTTTTTCTATTAAGTTAAATAAAGTTTGCATCCAATCAGACTACAGTCATTCCCATTGTCTGTATCAGACAGTGAATATTTAAGTATTTTATGCAAAGAGTAATAGTTGAATAGAAAGACTGCAGAAAAGCTGTTACCAGAGAAGGAAGACTTCTCAGCAGTGATACATATTTTCATATATATAATTCATTGTAGTGAGATTAGAGTGTACATTCAAGTTTAAGAACTAGGTTTAAGAAAATCCTTTTGACAACCTTTACAAATCAAAGGAAAATATTTAATTCCATCTCTGTCGCTAAGTTGCATAATTACAAATGTTAATATAATAAAATTAATTACCCAACTTATAAAAATTTTATTCCTGAATAAATACATGTAGCAGTGGGAGTAGCAGTCTATTTCTTAGTAGTCTATTTTTCTAACACAGATGAATGTGTAGCAGGAGATGTAATGCCAGATATAATGGCACTTTTAAATGTCTGTGCAGTACAGAACCAAGGACAGAATTTGGTCCTTGCTGAACAAGGAAATTAAACTGGAACTAAATCTGCTTTGAGAATATATTTTTTTCCTATTGAGTAACACTTGTTTTAATTAATACTTTTCTTTAAGTAAGGATGTCTTTATTCTATATATCAGGACAAAGAGGACCTGAAAATATCTTGAAAGTATGTTTCTTAAATATTAATACTATTTTATGAAAGAAATGTTATCAAAAATAATAAAATATCAATAGCATGATTAATTTGCGTATTTCGTAGCTGTTTTCTTACAAATCTGTTGACTTCAGTGTGGCCATCTACTTTTCTAAATCATGAAATATTATCTACTCACTTTTAGTCTTGTCTATAAATGGTGCTTTAATTTGCGTACAGCTCTAAGCTAGGTGAGACTAACTTCTATACCGGGAGTGCTTGCTGTTGCTAAGGGTTCTGATTTGACCAATGTCTTTGACAAAAAAAGACTCCACTGTCATCTAAGCAGATGAGTCAGATAACCTCTGTCTGAGCCCAGCAAATGGAGTCCTTGCAACAGAAAATGAGATGAGGCATGAGTAGTGTTATTATACCAAGCACGTACTTAGCTCCAAAATTGATATTGTAAGTCAAACAGAGAGTTTCATCAGATTCATTACCAATCCTGTTTTGCTGATTGCTCTTTAACAATCTCTACCCACAGTCCTATTATCTCAATGAAACAGTACACTCTTGTTTGCAAAGCAAGTTCTCCAAATAGTAATTGCTGCAAGAAGGATTGCAGTGCAAACTGGATCTATAAAGACGTTAATTGAACTAGCTTTGGGGCACAACAAATGATGTCTTGGTCTGAACTTGCGAAGATCTTTCCCTGGTCTGGCCTAGAAGTAGGATGTAAGGATCCTACAAGAAAGAAAAGGTGTTAACTGAGTTGAACTGCTGCATCCTCTCTACTCTGAAGTTAATTTCATTCAGCCACTACAGCTTGTGTGGACTTTTAATATTTGGAAAAGTTGAATATTCAGGGAGCACATATTGCATATCAAACATGCTTTTAACTCCTGAGACAGAAACTACTTGATTTGAATTGAATATGTGTTAAAGCTGATGTTTGAATCAAATTCGAGAACTTTTTTGCTGTAACCATGCTAATACATGGTTTGGCCTGTCTTTCCAGTATTTGATCTCTCCCCAAAAGGAGAAAATACACATCTTTCCGTGCAGCTGTTAACTGATACACAGGCCAGAAGTTCAATTTCTCTTGTTTAGAGGAGTCTGAGGACTGCATTTGAGTCTAATGCTGAGAACGTGAAGACACAGTGATGATGTGATGTGATATGGTATTACAGATTATATGAAGAGTGGTTAACCAAACATAGTGAGTCCACGTGTATCAGTTTCAATGTTGCTAGGAAAATAGAAGTTCTAGTTTTTGATTGAATTTAGGTGACTAGAAATACTCAGTGTAAAGTGAAAGAATGTTTCCCATGCCTCGTGCTCATTTCTAAGGGCCATATGCCTACAGCAGCAGACCTACATTGTCATATTATTGGGAGATAAATCCCAAATAAATCATCTGCTGCTCTTTTGCTTCCATGTGCCATAGGCAGCTACCTGAGAGCAAGTTACTGTGAGTGCAAAAGCCCTAGAGATACATCTGTTTGTTTTCCACTCCTAGCAGTCTAGCGTCTGTGTTCAGATTTTAAGAAAATGATAACACTTCCAAGATGTTCCTTCCATCCAGATGGTCCATAACACAATGTGTCTTACCTAGAATTCTGCAGTGGTGGCTACTCATTTCATCTGATTTGGAGTATCCCTATGTAGGTAATTCACTGAAAAGCTAGCTGTCAGATGTCTTTTAGACCAGGATTTCTCAATCAGGGAGCCTTTTTATGAACTTTTATGAGGCTTGAATCCATTCAGAGCTTGAATTTTTTGTAGCACTTACCTGCTTAGGAGCATTTTCAAATTATGAAAAAATGCTGCTACTGCAGTTGAAGACATCCTGTTGCTCCAGTTACAATAAGCCAAGCAGTTCTGAAATGAAAACTGGTCACACCTTTGTGAACACAAATGCTAAGTTGCACTTTTTGTGCATAAGGGTTTGGTGGCTGCCAGCAGTTTCTGCACTAGTCAACTCCTTGCAGCAATAACAAAATCTGATTACTGTCTGCAGAGATGCCATTTCATCCTTCTCTTCTGTACAGCTGAGTCCCTGCCTTGCTGAGGGCTTTGAGTAATTAGAAAATGTGAGTCTCATCTATATGAACAACAATGTGTTCCAGCTCAGGGCCAGCAAACTCAAGCAGGGACAGCCACCTGCATCAGGACAACCAGAATGCAAACTTGCCATGTATCTGCTTTGTTTAATGAAACACATTTTTATCCCCCACCCTAATCAATAGCCTCCTGTATAATTGCATCAAAGTCCACATCTAACTGATATTTGGACCTTTTCCTCAAGTCAATAGAAATATTTTCATTAAATTATTTGAATAGGAACTGAATCAAATCCTTGAAACTGAAAAAAACTGAAAGGTTGTTCACCACTGAAGCAATCACAATACTCAGTAAATAGTAATTGATAATGTAAGAAGCAGAGTGGTTGTTGAGAGAACATTATGTGTAACTATTACGCTCTGCCTTTTCATGAAACTTAGCATTGGATCTGAGTGCATTAGGATGGTTGTTTATCCTAAATCCCTCTGGTTTATATTCCATGTAACTTCAATTTGTCAGTTATAAAAGGGACATAACAGAATTTCCCTTTCTCACAGTGCTGCATAACTCAATACTTGTACAATCTTAAGATGCTCAAATATCATGGACTAAGAACATAATAATTGTTTACAGTCACAAAGGTAATATAGTGAGGATCATTATATGAAATCCACATTTTTATTTTTTGCATGCATGTTACAAAGTTTATGTTAGTCAACACAGGTAGTCATTTTTGCACATAACCAAAATCTAAATTTCCCCGGTTTTACACTTCCCAAGTGATCAATGAGAATGGATAATGAGGCTCTTAGGCAAATACGTGAGAATGTGAGCTTTGTGTCAATGCTTAAATTACATATCAGATGCAGAAAATAGGGCATACTGGAGGACATACTGATACAAAGTAATCCTGAGTGATATGACTGGATTTACTGAAAAATATGAACTTTTAAATAAGTTACAAGTGGTAAGTTTTGTCATATGACATATTATTCTTTATGTTGAAGGCATTTCTTTGTTTATACAGTGTTTCTAGAATAGTCATTGCCAAGAAACCTGAATCCATTAGAAAGAGTGTGCTGGTTTTTTGGGGTTTTTTTTTTGTCTCTACTAAAATTTTTTTCCTGCCAAAGGCAGGATACAGATTGCCACCCAGGAATTTGTTGATTGTCCCCAGTTTGCTTCAGAACAATAATTAATTGCTTCTTCTTCCTCTGCCTTCTTTAATTTCAGGTTTGTCAGTGTCACATTTTTATACTTACTCTATAATATACTACTTACTTAGTTCTTTATGTTCCATAAAAATATGCAAACTCTGTTTAAACCTGGTTAATAGTACAATCTACTTTCACCTGAAGGGGGATGAGGGCAGAACAAATAATCAGACCCTAAATTTGGTTAATTAAAGAAGAGATGCTTGTTGGTGGTATTTATTTAGAATACCCTGATATTTAATGTCATATTTTTCAAATGTGTTTGTCTTAAAACCTATGTGTTTTTATAATGTTGGAATGGTGCAGGTTTGAAAAAACTGTTCATAATCTTTCCGAGAAAAACATATTTCTAAATTAATCAGTACTGGCTAGGAATTGTCGTTATAAAAGCTCATCATAGGTATTATTTTAGTATTGCCTTATGGGATGTATCAGTATATACTAGGTATTTTTAAAAGCTGTGCAATGGTCTAGAATATAAAAGCTGTATCTATTTCCACTGAGAAAAGTAAGTACATAATGTATTTCAAAGCACTAAAATATTTGACCCTGAAAAAGAGATTCCATAAACAGCTATTCTAAAAGCCTCTTTCCTGAAGCAAATATTGCTGAGGAAGAATCATAGTTGTACTCTCCAGTGGAGTGAATTAATATTTCTTACTTTATGTAATTTAAGCAAAGTTTTTTTCTCTCTTTGTCTTTTTCAAGCCTGCTAAAAAAATAGCTAGGATTTTTCACTGAAGGTTGGTTTGACATGTTATTTAGCATTACATACATACATAAAATACATAATCTGATTTGTCAGAACATATGTTTGAAAACAATTACAGTCTCTTGTAGTTATAACTTTTATTAGTGGTAAGCATAATTCCTTAGATGAACAATTTATTGATGTATAATCAGTGGCCTGTTCTGTATCTCTTCTGGTTATGTGGAGAACAACCTGAAAACTATTTGGAGAGGAAATACTTTGGGGTATATTGCTTTTTATTTAGCCCTCCCACCTACTCCTTGTACTTTGCAGCAGTTGTCTTGAAATATTTTCACAGGTGGCCAAGCTGGAAGGCTGGAGGTTTTTTGCCAAGTTTTCTGTCACTTTTTATGTCAAGGAAAGGAGTGAATACTTTACAAACTAGGTAAATACCTGTGAAATGCCTTGCAGCTGAAGCCTAGAAGTCCTCAGATGCATGTACTGAAGTAATTCCTCACTCATTTTTCACATTATCAATTCTATGATAATGATGGAAGAAAGTAGAAAGAAAGAAATAAGCTATCAGCTGGAAAGTATAATTGGGCTAAAACCAGGAAGGAGTGGCTAAGAGAGAATGAGGAAGCTACAAAAGCTGAGAAGCAGGTGACAGAGAAAAAAGGTTCGTGATAATGAGCTATAAAGCCTTGACCTACAATTAGAGGAGCAAAAAATTAAACCAAGGAATTAAAAAGAATTACTGAAAATGGAAGCAAATAAAAATCCCTCTTTGCCTCTTCTGTAGGCTAACATTATTGATAGAGTAAACCCTGAGATAAGATTTGTTTTATGTGAGTACTCATATGTAAAAGTTTATTGTTCATTACATTTTTAGAGGGCAAGTACAAAAGCAATTTCAGCACAGCCAATGAAAATGCATTTCTTTTTAATTTAATGACCGTAATACTCTATCTTTACCACATTCCCACCACCCCCGCCAAAAAAACAAAAAAATAACCAAAAAAAAACCAAACACCAAGTTTAATAATTTCATGAAACCTGTAATTTCTCACAGAAAATTACTCCCGGAAGAAACAAGGAATTCTCAAAATCTTAAATGCATCACTATTTGTGTCATTATCAATAGACTGGAGACAGGCAACTCTGGAAATGTTCAGTTCATGAAAAGAACACAAAATTAATACTACAACAATAATAAAATGTACATAATTCTCACATCTTCTCCTCAGACTGGAATGGGACATCTGCGTGTTACAAAAGAAGGCCTTCGACTGGAAGGGGAATCTGAATTCTTATTCCCTCTTTATGCCAAAGAAATCCATTCTAGAGTGGTAAGTGGGTAATCTTCTCATAATGCTAAATACTATTAATGCACTTCTAAATAATTGAACTTAAGCAAACTCTAGGCATCTGTCATCAAAATATATATGTATCTGTGTGTGTGTGTGTATACACGTATTTCTGCATACTGTACAAGGTCAGTGTTATGATGCTCTGTCAGAATTAACATTTCTCTCTTAGGCATGTGATAAGTAGCTTGACAGGAATTATAAAGGTTATCATATATAAGTAATGCAAAAACCTTAAGAGTGTGTAGAAAGATCTTCATTATTTTTACTGGGATTAATTTTTAATATAGGCTTTCCTATGAATTTGCTTCTTTTGTTTATTCATCCACTACAGAATAGTTTCAATATCTGTAAAATTAGTGGATCCAAATGGAAAAGTTTTGATTTCCCTAATAAATTCATGTTTTGTCACTTCAAGGACAATGCTATCAAATGTATGGCATGTTTAGGTATTTATGTATATAAAATTTATAAGTCTAAATGGAAAGACTTAGTATTTAGTCTAGTTTACCTAGACAGAAAAGTTTGTTGTTATTATATACTATTGAGGTAAAAAAGGAAAAACATACTTGGTCAAATATTTGTCAGACAGATTCACTTTAAAATGTCACTGAGAATGGGAATAGTATGGAAATAGTGGGTTTAGAAAAAGGAAGAGAGAGAATCTGATTTGGATTTTAATTGTCCAAGGGGACTCTGAAACTTATTCAAGTGAATTTTTTATAGAGAGAGATCTGCTTCTGGCCAATAAAAGGAATATTTTTCAGAACTGTTGTCCATAGTCCAAACTCTCACAAAATAAGGCCTTGTTTTATGAACATTATCATCAATCAGTGGGACATTTAACTGAATAAAATCCTATTCAGTGACAGCAAAAGTCAGGTATGGCTCTTTCATAATCTTCCAACGTGTAATTGAGAAGAAATAGCCAGCTGCGACATTTTTCTGAGCCTAGGGAAAAAGTTAGTGTTTGTATTGCTATAGCAAGAGAAAATGTAAATAAATATATCAGAACAAGGTTGTTAGCATACTTGATTACTAAAGTTTAAGCAATGCCAGCATATTTTACTTGTATTAATCTTTTCTTTTCCTCTCTTTCTGCAATTAGTTTTTCCAGTATCAGAACAGTGAAATTCCATTACTGTATCTGTTTCCATTTTGTTTGTTATGTCTTTATTTTATTCTGCCTCACAGGCAGTGGGAAAACTATTTTTGTGCTTAGATGAATTTCCCTTGAGGTTGTTTATCCAGTAAGACATGTAACTTTTTAAGACCAGCATAGCTAATACTTAAGAACTCGCTCTACTCCCAAAGATCGTTATGCAATGTTAAGCTACCATTTGTGCTCTCTTAATATTCCTATCAGCTTTTAATGCATTTAGTACAATATAGGAAAAGGAGGTGTGGCAGCATCTAATATAATCTTAGCTGTCTAATGACCCATTGTGATCATTAGTAGCATGCATTAATTAGAGCCTTCAGGCTATTGCTTGTCTCTGCCTACTGACAATTCATCAGCGGTTTTTTGTTTATATCTTTGCTTTTTAAGTATTTGGACTCTCTAAAGGCTTAATTGCCTGTAACTTGATCTCTTGAGTGCCATTTATGTATTTATTCTCATAAAGTTACTTATTTGTTATGCTTTCTTTTTCAAAGTTTGTCTTGGAGAACTGGGCCCCTCCCAGATATCATAGCTGCTTTCTCACTTGCCTTAATAGTTTTCTCCTTGCAGTCTCCTTACAGGTTTTGTCACCTAATGAGGTCTCCAAAGTGATAAGAAAATATGTAGCAGAAAATGTACTTGTTGTGCATTGTCTCTGGAGCCTGATACAAGTTTATGCCTTCATTATGTGTCCAACACAGAGCTATGGGCAAGACTGTTGCATCTTTGCTAAAACATTTTCATGGAAAGACAAAAGACGAGCATTTTTAAATATGTTACTAGATTTTAATTGGTCAAAACCACTTATGTGGAAGCTTCAGGTCTAGAGTACAGTTTATTCACATTTTCATTGGGTATCACAAGTTATTAAATTATTTTTTAACTCAACCAGTAGCAATGAAATAAATATAATAAAGATGCCTAGATTTGTGGGTCATTTAGCACATTTACTTACATGTCCTATATTTACCCAATCTCCAATCTCTATTGACCTTCCTTTCCCACTTCATACTAACTTGTTACCGTTAATATTCATTCTACTTCACTTTTTTCCTAAGATTTTTCATTATTTGTGTTTCATTATTTCTGTTAGCTTTCACATTTTCCTGATATAATTTACAAGATGAAATTCATTTGTTTTGATCACTTTATGACTTCTTTTGAGAGAGCCTGTCTTCCTACTTGTAAGATACTGTGGTTTCTTGGTTTTGTTTTTGTTTTTTGTTTAAGTTTGACTCCAAATTGTGTGTTGCTTGTATTTATTACTTTTTAATCAGGTTGTAATTGTTTGTGGTTCTGTTACTAGATAAGTGTTTGTAGTAAAATTCATCACATAAAATGTGTTCAAAATTCTCAGGTTATCTCATACTATGAGCATTAAATTACAAAGAATACACCTTGGGTTAGCCCCTCCAGGTGCTGCAGGACTCTCTGTCAAGTCCAGAAAAAGTACCAGAAACCATACCTGTGAAAGAGACTGATCTTTAACAATATTCCAGTAGTTAGAAATGCACTTATTTACCTAGGAATGCGTATTTCCTCTGAGGTCACAAGCAGGCAACTTGCCAATACCCTCTTCATATCATGTATTTCCTGATACTTTGGCAACTGAGATCCATTTGGGCACCCTTATCAGTTACTAAATGCTTGTCCTTCAGACACAAAGTATGCCTCAGTATGACAGCACCTTCTGTGCAAAAACTTCTTTCTCTCTTTTTAAGTCTACCAGTGTACCTGCAATTTTCTGATCCAGATGAATGTGACAAGATTTTGTGTCCCCAGATAATTTTCTGATACTTAATGTCAAATAAAGACAGTGGCCATTATGATACCCGTGAAAATCAGCTGCACGACAAGATAATTAAGGTGATAAATTAAGTAAAAACATTAAAAGAAACCACTTTGCCTTCCTCACAAATGTTTAGTATACTTCCAAATGTCCCCTTCCAGGTCTCTTGCCATGTTTCATCACTGTTTGTATAGACAGTTTCATCACTGTTTCATCTAGTGTGAGGGGGCACAGTGAGCATCAAGGTCTTTCAAAACAGTTGTTCATCTGCTCTTCAAGACAAGGAGTAACCTGGGGAGGCTCCAACGGGCCTGAAGCACACAGTTTGAGTGCAAGGTCAGGAAATAAGTAATGAAAATGGCACATCACCAGGGAGGAGGTCAACAAGCACAACAAGAATCCATAAGTTTACACAGTGGGATGTTTTGGTATTGATGAAGTAATTCCACACTGGCTGCAGCCTAAGAACGACATGAAATTTTGAATTGCCTACCATAGCTACTCTGGATTGTGGTGAGGTGTGTTTGGGGTGAATGAGATACCAATTACACTTGCTTGGTGTACCCTGGCTTCCCCAAGTAGCTCAGGATGATGGGTGGGCATGAGGCTCTGATTGCTCAGCATCTGTCCCAGCTCAAGTCATGATTCAGGGATGTGGACAAGCAGGTGATGCTGTTCATTCCACTGACATACTTCTTTCTGTCATCCTTTAGCATGGCAGACTGGGAGACAATTTAATTTAGACTAACAGTGTTATTTGTACTGTCAATGCTTACTGTTAAAGTAAGCATTGATCTAGTCAGCCTGACACTTTCTCTGTCACTCACTGTTGGAGCTTCCTTGCCAGGAGAGTCAGTGCCAGGTGCCAAAGTTAAGCCACAGACTGTGTGGACCATTGAGGAAGCAGAATGCACATGCATGTTTCTCACCAAGTTAATACAACAGTTTGAATTCTCAAAGTGGAGTGTTCACGCTCAGTTAAATGGCTCCCTTCTAGAAGTCTCAGGCATGTATGGAAAAGTAGTAAATGTACCACTTAATAATTTTTTTCCAAAAGATAAAATGGTGGCAGCCATGTTCATTGGTCCAGTAACACAGATTTTATTCACATGAAGTATTCACTATAATTTTTTTTTCTAATTTTGAATCCGGTATCTGAAATACCAGATCAGAAATAGTAGTAATCAGAAGTAGTAATCAGAAATACCTGCCTGCATTATTTGATGACATCTGTGGGTAGTTTTGTGGCTGCAAAGATCTTTCAGTGACTGAGGTGATACCAACATGATACTAAATTTTGAAAATTGTTCACAGTTCTTACCCACTCTTTTCTTACCTACTCTTTTCTTTTTCCATACTTCAGGACTCATCACTGCTTCTCCAGTCTACTCACAATGTAACCGTGAATGCTCGCAATTCAAATGGGGAAGTCACAGGCAGATTAAATGTGGGTAAGTCTAAGTGATTATACTTTGTTCTCTGCTTTGGAAACATTGTAATGAATATTTTTTAAGAGATTTGAGAATATAAAGCACTAATTACTTGATTATTTATTACTGTTATGGCCATATTGACTAGCCCAGCTGCCACTCAGTAGGTAGCAGCAGTATATTTTCAGTCTTTCAGTTAAGCATTAATTCTTTAAATATTTGAAGCATTTCTTTATTGCAGAGTTATGCAAGAAAGGTCTTTGTAAAACTTTCTCTTTTTTCTTGTGTCAATATCTGTTGGTACTTGCAAATCAATTTCTAAAAAAATGCAACAGAAGAACATGGCTAGAATCTCTTTATTTCCTTATATTCCAGAGACTAATACATTTAAGCAGATGTCCTAAAAAATCCTAAAAACAAGTTCAAAACTTGGAAATTTATAGCTTTTACTATCTATGGTAGCAGTAAAATACATTGGTTAACTGAGTGAAATCAATAGATCTTGACAGATGTAAGTGAGAGATCTTGGCAGCAAGAATAAGCAGATCTTTAAATCATTTTTTTAAAGCAAGCATGGCAACAATATGTGTCAGCTACAACAGAATTTTTCTTACCTTTGTTACTATTTTTCAACCTTTATTTGACTTTGGAGAAAAATGTAAGGATTTATTAACTCATTTCTTGTAAGATCCTCAGGCAGCAAAGCATAAATTCCTGCTTTTTTAACTGTAAACTAACCTGATATGTTTAAGTAGTTTGCTAGACTGGGACACAACTGAGCATTGATGAGCAACTTTTCCACGCTGTTGAGACTGTGTAACTTCTCTGACAATTCTTGTTAGAAGAATTACCATTTCAATTCATTAAACTTTTTGCAAACTTCATTGTTTTTAAACAAAAGGAAAAAATACTAAAATGCATAAAGGAGCCTGGTTATTTCCCTTAAAAATGTGTAATTATACAATTAATCACAATTTAATCTTTAAATGTTTTCCAATTCCTTTTTTTAATTCAGTCAGTGATAAAGATCTGAATGATGTCTTAAGAAAATGCCCCTAAATATTTATCAAAACCTGATAGCAGCATTCATATCTCATTTTGATCATAGAGTATGAAATGTACAGTTTCATATTATTCATAGTTATTAAATAGTTATTAAATCAGTTTGTAGTAATTAGGAATTCAGTGACCATGACCAAAACCAAACACATCCATGGTCAAATTTTCTGTGACATGATGCATATGCTATTGATTTCTGTCCACTGAGTACTATTTGTGGTTGCCCCTCGTGGGACCACAAGTGTATCAGCACTGTGGCCACATGCCCATCCTGTCTGCTGAACTCCATTCAGCCATTGTATTTTAACATGCTCATGATGCCCTTAGGAGACCTTGTCCCAGTGCAAATAAGGCACCTAGATATTTCAGTCTGGAAACATGAGATACCTTTGCAGGTGGAAGGTGAATTGCTTATCAGGCAATGTTTCTCCATGAACAGAACAGTTTCTCCCAAACTTTGTTGGGGGAAAAAATGTCGGCACTGAAGTGTGGTGTAGATCAGTTGAGTGTTTGGACTTTGGCACCTGCAATGTAACTGAGGTCCATAAATGAGCAGTCTGAGATATTCACCCATAGTATATCTTTCCTGTTAACAAAGAGAACTGCAGTGCTGGAAACAGTGCAAATTATTCATTTTATTGAAAGAAACCAAGAGAGACTGGGATGACAGTCTGTTAAATACATAGTTTGATATTTTTAGCCATTGTCCTTAGCCAGTCATAAAATGTATGCATGTAAGATGATGGCCCTTTTTAAGGAGTGTGATAAATAAGTGTGTGGTTTATTTACTTTATATGCACAAGCCTTTGCTAGAGTTAACATCTTCCACAATTGTGAACATACTGGAATTGTCTTAAAACTCTAGTCATCTTATAAATATGACTAGTTGCAATTGTGAAGGAGCTGTATAGATAAGTTTGAGATTGTTCCAAAGATTACAATATAATAAAGCATCACTCACAAGATTATAACAAAAATACATTTTAACTCATGGAAATTTGGATTCAAATGATCTGTTAAAATAATTTAAGAGGTTACTAAGAATGATTTAAATACTCAATTTTCAACAAAAGTAATTTGCAAGAGAGACGTGAAACATATCTTTACTTGAGGAGTTTCTGTGAAATTCCCCATATGAGGATAACAGGCATATATTGTGCATTCCCTCAGGAATCACAGATATACTAAAAAGACATAAAATGGGAGCAACTTCCAACATGATCACTCTTACTTTAAAGCTTCTACATGCCACTCAGTTCATCTGCATGACATACCTCTTTCAGGAGTTGTCTGGACATTGTAGATTTTTAAAACTAAATGCTGTAGATGTTGATTTTCAGTGTTCCATAATTACACCAATTTCAGAAGCCTCACTAAATGCAAATATTTTAAAATGCTTGCCAAGAAAAGAATACTTTCAAAATAATAGGGATCAAAATCTAAAAAAACCCACAATAAACAATTCTATGCTTTACTCGTTTTTGGCTTAAGTATCCCTCTGGATGACAGAAGTACCTATTTTGTTTGAATTAATTTTTACAAACAAATGAGCAAGAAAGCAAGGCTAAAAAGGAAGTATGGACTTTATTTAAGAGACTGGGGGAAGTGATTGCTTTGGTAATGTTTCTAGGAGAAAGGGGAGTTAAAAGGATGTTGACTCACAGAAAACAAGGAAGGAACCTAAGCAAGACATAGTTTCAGAAAGGTACAGGATTGGTAGTCATAGGGAATTAAGAAAGCTGTGGAGAGAGGCAAGGCAAGGATGTCTACAGAACAGATGGGAACTATTTTCCTTAGAATAGCTCCTGTCTTTAAAATCATGAATAAGACTCAGGCGTCATTGTCACACCTTGCTTATCAACCTTCAAAACTGAAATATCTAGAACTTTCTGTGGTAATCCAAGAAAGCTGCTAATTATCATCTCCAAGATTCCTATTCTTAACTGCTTCAAAACCTTATTCAATCCTAGAATAAAAGAGCAATGCTGCACGTTTGATTTATAACTTGAGCCATAATAAATCAACTCAGTGCAAAAACTTGTCAAACTTTTTCAATAATGAGTGATGATAAATATATTGTATATAAAAGAAACACATAGACTATATAGTCAATTATCAAATACTTAAGAGCAACATTGGTATCAAATAGTAAATGGTGTTTCTCCTCAGATAGGCTTCTTTGAACAGCTTCTCAGCAGATGAATGTAATACAGTCAGCTTTCACAGTCGTGTTCCAGTCCTGGAAAGTAAGTGCATGAAGAGCAGCATGTTTCCAAATGTCACTACTGAAAAGTAGGACCAGTCTTTTAAGATATTTGTTTTTCCAGGGTCATGTAAGGAGGCTTCAACCTACAGAAGACCCTAAATTCTGTTTGTAATATGACTTTTTCGGGAGAAAATTTTAAAAAAGAAACCAAACCATACCAAAGGAGAGAGGTTTCCAAAGTCAGGAGAGGTCTGTGAGAACAGATTTCAGTAGAATGGATTCCTGATCCTCCTCATAGTTCAGTCATTTATACCAAGGAATAGTAGCACCAGTAGCTTCAGGTCAGTGGTTCAGTTTAAAGTATTTAAAGCTTGAGGGAATTTATTTAGATAGCTGGATTATGAGGTTGTTCTGCATTGTTAAGCATGAAATCAGCTCCACTCAGAAAGCATTGGAATATGTGAAAGTCAAAATGGTTTATGCAGTGTGAAAACAGAATTAGTCAAAATTTTGCTTAAAGACTGTTTTCATGTCTGTGACATTAATCTGAACAGCTGTTACAGTATGTGTGCTATCCCACTCCACTTTTTTTCGAACAGGAACAACATTCTAAGGAACCAGATCAGTGTCAGTACCTAATATATTGCTTTAGCAGTAATAATTGCCATCTAGAAACCTACTACTTTCCAAAGTCAAATCATGTACAGTTTTCTTATCAGCATTTTAATATTTCGTTTTCAAGTGATGGTATTTTTTCATCAGAGACATAGGAGGAAGAAAACAGTATTAAGGAATCATAATGACTCTAAGAAGAGTTTGATCTTGTTTTTATAGGGAAAACCCTGAAGCCAGTTTCATAAACTTAATGGCATTGTAAAATCATTTAGCTTTTCCTTTTTTATTTTTCCCAGAAGTCTTTCATTAAAAACCCCATTTTTGTCCAAATAAGTTCTTTCTTATCTTTAAAATAAAAGGCAGAACATACTTCTTGAAGATCTTTGTCTGCAAGATGATTATTTGCACAACTTTAATTGTTGTCCAGCTGGGTTATAAGAAGGGAAGGTACGACATAGGAACAATTAATAGGAAGACAAATCTGAAAATTCATGGAAGTATTTTTGAGTCAATTAAGTCTTTCTGTGATCAAGAATTTACAGTATTTATTCCAAGGAGATTAAAGTAGGGATGTTTACTTCCTAAAGTATAAAAATTTTAGCTATCAGTGAATCTGATCATATCAAGACATACATGCTAGTTTTATTTTAAAGTAAAATTTAGTTAGATCAGGCAACATTTAAAGAACGCTTAGGTGGCTGCTAAAACATCCTACAGACTTTTTAACCAATTCTCTCTTTTACTTACCTGTTTTAATCTATGGCAGATGTGTTTCTGTTCTATATTAAATGCATATGCTTTTAGTCTTTTGTAAGACCGTTCTGTATTTAAATGTATATCATGTTGAAAAGAATTAAAACAGATAACAGAAAATAGTAAGAAATATTTAAGATACACTTAAATTAAAGCTAGCTAAGCACATCACCATGAAAACTTATTTAAGAAAAAAGTAATTTGGTCATTACAACTGTAGTTTAATATTTAGACTCAAATGAAAAGTATCCTCTTCTGAAAAAAAAATACGTTATATCTATGCACCACGTAGAGTAAGGTCTTTTGCATAGCAAGTTCTGCACAACCTGTCCCCAAATATCTTTATGAAGAAGTATATGTTGGTATTCACAGCCAGACAGGCTGACTTAAGACAGACTTAAAACATCCTCTAGGAGTTAATCAGATAGTTACTGTGAGGGTGGTGAGGCACTCACACAGGTTGCCCAGAGAAGTTGTGGATGCCCCATCCCTGGCAGTGTTTAAGGCCAGGCTGGATGGGGCTATGAGCGACATGGTTAAGTGGCAGGTGTCCCTCCCCATGGCAGCGGGGTTGGAACTAGATGTCTTTAATGTCCCTTCCAACCCAAAACATTCTATGATTCTATGATAATGTGTATTGCCAACTTGATCTAAATATTGACAGCATCACATTAAGGGAAAATTTAACCTGGCCAAAGGGATTTGAATTCTATGCTGTCACTTCTCTTCTGACTGAGTCTAGAAGAAGAGAAAAGTCTACAGAGTTTGGCTCTGGGAAAAAAAAGCTGATGTTTGGGAAATCATTTTTGATTTGGAAAATTTAATTAGTGGATACCTGTCTCTCATCAGAGAGTAATTACTTGTCTGTAAGTAGCTTCATTCTCCATTCCAATGGAAGAATATAATTCAAAAAAAGTGAAAAGAGGGGAATTATTAAATATGTTATAACATTCTCGACTTTCATGGTCGCAGAAAATTTACAGTCCCAAATGTATTTTGGTTCCTATGGTACAGTAATCATAAACATAAGTAATTGGATGATAATTTCAAAAGAATAATAATTGCTTGAAGTTCCTGCACTTCCTTCCTGTAAAGTAATAAGAATGTTGGATTATTTGCATTGGTTAGTGCTAAAAGAATTTGCTAAGGTTAGCTTAAAATAGCTGAAATTTATTGTGACTATTATCTATGATAGAATTTGGATAATTAGTTACATCTAAAATCCTAATCTGTTCAAATGTAACAGTATTTTTGAATCCTGGTGATGGTTAGTGCCCAAAAAAGGAGCTAGATCTTTATCTTTTTGCAGCAGGTGTGCAGAGGACACCCCCAATCCTGATGGACCTGCAGTGTACCCTTGTGGCAGTGAGCACTAATAGCACATTGGGATGCATCATTCCACACCTGGGATACTGTTGAACCCTCTCCAGTACAGCCGAGCTGTGAGCCAGCTGAGGAGGCTCACACAGGGAGATGGTCAGGGAGAGGAAGCACATGAAATCTAGGAGTCTGAAGAGGTTGTGTTTGTTCAACCTGCAAGAAAAGGAATATTAAAGAGGGCTTCTAACTTACACCTGATACTAGTAGGGCTAGAGACAAAATAAATGATAGAATCATTGAGGTTGAAAAATACCTCCAAGGTCAAGTCCAACCGAATGCCACCATGCCAACTAAAACATATCACAAAGTGCCACATCTATTTTTTGAACACTTTTTAGCCCACTTCCCTGGATAGCCTGTTCCAATGCTTAGCCACTGTTATACTGGAGAAATTTTTTCTAATATCAAACCTGAACTTCCTTTGGTGCAACTTGAGGGCGTTTCCCTATGCCCTATCACTAACATGAATCCAGACTCAGGGTACACAGCAAAAGGGCAAGAGGCAGTGGTTGTGTGTTGCAGAGGCAAAATGCAGCTGGATAGAAGGGGAGGGGGAGAAATATCGCTGTTAGAATGGTTAACTTTGGGAACTGGTTGCCCAGGGAGGCTGTTAAATCCCCTTTCTCTGAGATATTAAAATTTCACCTGGGCAAGACCTGAGCACCTTTATCCAACTTCCAACCAAGCTGACCCTGATGTGATTAGAAAGTAGGACCAGGTGACCTCCAGAGGTGACCTCTGGCTTGCATTCTGCTGTGATTCCATCTTGCCCAGTCTTCAGCTGACACTCTGGAAGGGCTCACATTGCTTACAGACTCCATGTCAGACTTTCTAGTCTGATGCAGAAGTCCTAGATACTCAGGACATCTCAAATAAGCTGAAGGCCAGGCAGAGAACACATAGAATGCATAATGGCACTAGACAAGTATGCTGTCAACTGAGTCATGCCCCATCTATTTAACTGATCCTCTCAGACTGTCCTTTGCCTGGGTCCACTAGGTATGCTTAGAATATTCCTGAAACACAGTGCAAGAGTTAACCTTATGAAAGTACACTCATGGCTTTCTTTAAAAAAAAAAAAAAAAACAAAAAAAAACGAGAAAAGGGGGAAGAAGAATATCCATTATACAGAAGATAAAGCAGCTCAAGTATTCGCTTAGGAATGAGAGACTCAGATCAGCTATCTTCTCTGCATACAGGGTTTCAAATTATCATGCCTCATCTCCTTTAGTATTTTCCTTTTCACCTTATCTGTCTGAGGACTGGGCGTTTCACCTTTTCCTGCTGAAGTTATTCATCATGCAAGAAATTCTGGATTCATTAAGCCTGAGAGAAAAGGTGACATCATAACCTTTTTTGTCAAGTCACTGTGAGAGACGATCTCCCATTCCTGCCATGGTTTCTACATGCAGTAAACCATTTTAAAGTTAAATAATTCATGGGTTTATTGTTTTTATATTTAAATAGAGTATTTTATAAGGCTAATGCCTAGATGGATAAAAACATTGAGTTAGCTAAGTCACTCTGAGGGTGGAAAGTACTGTCATCTAAATACCTAGAACTAGTTGGGTTGCCACTGTCTGCATGATCAGTGTCTGCAACCACCTTTCAGAACCAATTTTTTAAGATCTCTAGACTTGTGTTTCATCTTAATTAACAACAAAGTATAAACAATGGTGACAGTAAGGCATTCTTACTTCAGTGAGAGAGGACATCATTGTTTCAACCATTGCATAAATGGAGAACTGAGAGAAAAAGAGGAAACAGGTGCAACAAGCGTTATTATTGCATTATTGCAATATGCAATATATGCACTAGAGTTGTTCTTCAAAGTTATGAGAAATGTAGGATATGGACATAAAATGTATATATGCAACATGTTGCATATTCTCTCTAATAATGCCTTTGTTCTAATGAAATACCATACCATTTGATATAAAAATATGGCTAATTTTACATTTCTGGATGTAATTACTTTACATTTATTGGTATTGTAGTCTATCACTCATAGAATGAGAACTGAATCTGTAGGAGTATTACAGTTTTAATACACTTTTAATGAGATCTTATTTTAAGTAAGGTGCTTTAGTTTAATCAAAATTAACTAAAAAGTGAAATTGCATAGGAATACCCCAAAGCACTTATGATTTTGGTTTATATTCAATACTTCAGTAATTCTAGGAGGTAGGAGAAGAGCAAAGCATAGAGAGTAGCTGACAGACATAGGTTATCAGAAATGATGGCTAACAAAAGAGAGTAAGAAAATAAAAGATATGAAATTACATTATAAATCTGGTGTTGGAAAGCCTTTTCTTCTGAAAGATCTAAAGACATACTAAAAATGCTTAGTATTTGGCAGAACTAACTATTTGAAGAGTCTGCCTACTGGTAACGTAGGCAAAGTCTTCAAATTTCAGACTCCCAAAATTTCATTGGTATTAAGCATTTGTGGATATTTATTTTATAGCAGGCCTTGTTTTTGACAGAAGATCTTTTGTTCTCTGGTACATCTATATTTTTATTTGCCTGGAATTCAAAGGTTGGGCAGCAGTAGAAGGCAGTTTATTTAAATGCTTTTCTACTGAAATGTAGTCTCTAAACAAAAAATATTCCTTCCCTAGAAAAGCCATGAGGCAGTCAAGAGTGAGGAGGACAAATGAAAAGGAAGACTGGGTAGCAGTATGTCAGTTGTTTTTGGAAAAAGATTTCCTCATTTAAAGCAGCATCCTCAGTGTCAAGGGGTATGTGATGTGATGGTTACATACAAGGTCTACTTCAGGCTGCACATTAAAGGAGGAAATGTAAAGAAACAATGGGCAATAATCAACCTGATTAATAAGATTAACCCATTTACCTGGAAGTTGAGGTGACACATCTGGCAGCAAGTGGAAAACAAATATTTTCTGTAACCTGCATTCAGTCAGGTTGCACTTATAATTGTAGGATTTTATCAACAAATATGATTGTATAGTATTAGTTGGTTTACATGTAGTTTATATATTAGGGTGGTAAATAAAACATGTTTAGGCATTAGGAGATTAAACTTTCAGATATTGAATTTGGCTGGTGTTTATGAGTTGAAAATTAATCTCACTGGGATTACAATACAATTAGTGTTATTGCAACATAGCTAGTATATGGGTATGGTGGAATACAACTAAGAGAAATTAATGGCTACTTTTTATTACATAAATTTATTCCCATTTATGTAAAAGCTTATTATTCCTTTTTGAAACTTGTTCCACATATACTGAGATATCTCATCTCTAGTATGAATAAAACATATGCTTGAATTTTGTTTACCCTAGCATTCCCTCTAAAGATTTAAAACACATCAATTATTATCCATACCATTCTCTGATAATGAAGATTATCTATGGGATAATCCTTGTCCCATGTTACTGCCGCACTTTAGTTAAGAAACCTGTGGATCTGAATATTCTTGTTAAAGATTTATTCAAGTATGCAAGGCCCAGGATCAAACAGGAGAGAAATTTGGATGCAAACCCTGCATGGGCAAGGCCATGAGTTGTAGTTTCAAAGAGAGACAAGTTAAGGTACCTTTGGAAAGTATGTAATGTTCAGTCAGTGCTCTCACATGCTTGCAGAGTTTTTCCTTAATTAAGTCTAGCTTTACAAGTCATGGAGTTGGATGAATGGGAAGGATGAGGGCACCGGTAAAGTTGGCAACATCCAGTTTACTCAGGCCTTTGATTTGCTTGAATACACAAGGGTCTAGCTACACTTCATAAATGGCCAGTTCATTACTGGTGCTGGGCACTAACATGAACAATGAATAACAGAATCATAAAATGGCCTGGGTTAGAAGGGACCTTAAATAAAACCTTAAGCAAGATTTTCTAGGAAACAATTGACAGGGCTCCATCCTCGTCTCACTCAGAATTGTTTCTTTTGCTGTAAAAAATAATAATTAAAAAATATTACTGTTTAAGACCTTTTCCCTTAATGAAGATATTTTCTGTTCTCACTTTTTGCAGCATACTTCTCAAAAATAAAGCCATGGGCTTCAGGATGGCTTTAGAGAAGAGCCCAGTTCAGGTCCATAAGGCTGTGCTTGGGTGCACGCATGCAACAGAGCATAACAGTGCAGAGCTCAGCCCTCTATCCTGACCATTTTCAAGTAGAATCAATATCGGGTTTTATGCCTTAAAATTGTTGCCCTAGTTTAGGACATGATGGCTTCTCTAAATCTTCCTGTGTTTAGCAGGCAGTTAAAAGCAATGCTTTGCATCTGCTGAGTGAAACAGAGAGCAACTTGTATGGAACTTTATGGTGTGCACTTCTTGCACCAGCTACTATGCAGATTTTGTGTTTTTTAACAGTATCAGTCCTCTGCCACCTAATGCCATTTTAACATAAGATCTAAAAAAAAAAAAAAAATTTTTTTAAAAATTCCTATTTCTTACGAGAGTTACTATCTGTAATATCTAATATTATAACATTTATGGCAGCAGACATGGTAAAGCAGGTTCTTAATGGGAAGGAAGCAGTTCAGTGCCTCTCAGTCCTATGAATAGTGTGTGAAATACATTTATTAAAAATTGCTGAAAAGGAGCCTGAACTTTCTTGACTATTCTCTGTAATTTTAATTCTGAATATAGATTTATGATGACAACTCTATGTAATAGATATTCAGACTAGGTGTGGTGTGAATTTTTAGTTGATGAGGTTGTTACAAGAGGAAATATTAGGGGTTTGATTTTTATCTACTTACCAAGCCAATACTGTAGAACAGGATGTTTTAGTGAATTTAGGATCTGGAAATATGCAAAGACTCTCTTGCTCACAATTATTTTCTGGTGTACCAGAATCAATTGCAAATATTCTCCTAGCATCTTGAAATGTGATCAGTAACATTTGTTAGATACATGGAGCCAAACTGGCATTTTTTATGAAGAGCTGAGGGTCCTGCTCTTACATGAGATGTTTGTAATTTTAAAGCATTGAGTCAAAAGGGATGATGCTGCAGAGACTGTGAAAATTAGTTTCTGTTTAATAAAAAACAAAGATTCATACTGATCAAAGCAGTTTCAACACCAAGAACATGAATGTTTGTCTTGATGAATTCGTGTTGGATTTCCTAAATTCCCTGGAAACCCAACTATAACGCAAGACTCCAGGCACAGTTTTGGAAAACAGATTAGATCATGTAAATAGACTTACTCAATTTCAGGACTTAGAGGGCCACTATCCTTAGAATATCTGGGTGCTTTATGAACTTTAATGTACTTAAATGAGTCATTACATTATTAAGATACCAATTAAAATTATTAGTAATTTACATAGAAAATTGAAGAAAGCTGATGTATTTATTCCATTATTCCGCTGTGCTTTGCAGGTCCTAAAATGGTAGAATTCCACAGTCAGCAATTTCAGATCAACTCAAAGGATGGAAAGCCACTTTTTACAGTGGATGAAAATGAGGTTGTAATTGGCACAGATAAGCTTCGAGTCACAGGTTTGTAATGGTTTAAGAAATGCTGAAATAATACCCATAAGAAAAGCACAATAAAAATGGCATTTTAAAATATGTCATTATGTGTGAACACAAGTTCTGGTTTTACCTCATTAGGAAACAGAAATATGAAGATAATGTGACCTTTTTCAATAAATAATCAGTAAGAAATTTTAATAATAATAATTATGTGTATATATATATATATATATATGTAAATATGTCTGTATATGTGGGTTTTATTTTAAAGCCATGAGTAATTGGAACTGTGCTG
The DNA here is from genome assembly GCA_013398175.1 of Climacteris rufus. Taxonomy (NCBI): domain Eukaryota; kingdom Metazoa; phylum Chordata; class Aves; order Passeriformes; family Climacteridae; genus Climacteris; species Climacteris rufus. Next base: position 798,083 of record VZRZ01005152.1, on the reverse strand, counting down.
GTGCATGTTTTTCTGAATTATTTACTATTTCCAGTGCACACTGTCTAAGGCTGAAAAAATTCTAGATATTCCAGTCTGAGTTGTAATGAGTCTGATTTGTGAAAACTTTAGTCTCTCTCTGATATTTTTATATGGTTTTATCTTTCAAAGTGAAAGCTACTGTATTTCTATTCTGTGAGTAGCACATATGTCACAGGATGATATTTGTAGTATATTTTAAATGTCATCTATCAAGAGACAAGTTTGTCTTAGGCTATTTCTGCAAATCATCAAAGTACTCATTTACAAAGTTATACATCAAAGTTATCACATGAAAAGGTATTTCCTTTCATATGACCTGATAAAGTCAACCTCCATTTTGTAGGTGTAAGGTTGCATTAAAATAGATACATCAAGGTGTGATTCGTCTTTGAGCAGAAGAATCCATCAAAGGAGATACTGAAATTATTCTGTAACTTGTTTTCAGTTGCATTTTTAATATTTTTACATGACTGCAGCTAACATGTTTGACTTTTGCTAATTCCTGGTCCTCTGAAATCTTGAGTCTTAATTTTAATTAATAGATTCATATAATTTCACTGTCAAAACCATAAATATGGTAGTAACTATACAATTAGTGATTCAAAGCCAAAGTTAAGTTATAATAATTGGGTTAATAAATTTTGTTTATTCCTGAAGGTCTTATCTTAAGGTTTTTTACTTTTTAACCTAATTGAAATTACAACTTTGTTTAACCAGGAAACTATATCAAATAGTTATTGTTTGCCCAAGGGATGCTAAACTTTAATAGAAAAACATGTTTAACAAAGATATGAAAAACTGCATAATTGTTAACTGATTTGGAAAAGGTCCATCTCTGCTCAAAGTAAGTAAAAATCATTCATACACGAGTTGAAATTGTTATGCTAATATTAATGAATGACTCATGCAATATTAATCTTTACAGTGCATTAATAATTATTTACTTCAGCAGATATTGTAGACAGACACATTGCTTGTTTCTTTTTTTACACTGTAGTAAAATTCAAAAGCAAATACATTAAAGTCAGTGAGGTTACTTCAGTGTAAAATTAATGTGAGAGGAGATTCATGCCTACTTTGCTTCAAATTAATTTATTAAAATTGTGATTTAAATGATACTATTAGCATGAAGAATAAAGTGGTAATACTTTGCATACTGAGATTATTTTTAAGCATTTTAGATAGAGAACAAGATCAATGTGAAATAAATTTTGAAAAGTTCATACCATAAAAAACAGATGACCCCAGGCTTAAAATACACAAAGAACATTTTGCAGTTTTTTATGTGCAGTGTAGTGAACTATTTGATTTTACTTCTCCTTGTTTATGTGAATTATGAAAAGCTCAGTAATGACTTTTAAGAAAACCTGACAGCTTTCAACTAAAATATAATATACCTGAGAGCAATTGTCTATGATTTATGATATTTCAGGACAAAGGAAATGGTCTAAGAATAAGATAATCCAATCCAACTCCTCAAGAATTGTCATTTTCCTACAATTTAGTATGTTCCAACTCATACTGTTTTAGCAAGACATTTACTGGCCCATGTGGTAGAATAGAACAGTGCAAATGGAGGAAGAACAAAAGTCAGGGGAAAGCCACAATGAGCAAAGCGCCTCAGACCCCTGCAGGCTCACTGACAGGTCTGTGCCCATGATCAGGAGGCTGCAGGGAACCTCGGCGAGCACAGCCAGCACACCTGGAGCACGGGAGAGACACCGGCACCTGCCCCGGGCAGAGCTCTTGTGCTGACCAAGGGCCATTTTCTGCTTTGGGAAGAGCTCCAGGGTGTGTCCTCTCCCATGGGTAGAGTGGATGATGGCTGAGCTCGCATGCTCAAACATCAACATCCAGCTGTGTGTGAAGCACCTTGGGGTGTATGAGGCACCGTGATACCGCTCTGTCTCCAAGAGGTGCTTCTGTTGATCGTGGCAGCTGGAGGCCAGGCAGGATGTTCAAGGGTGTTTCAGATGACATTAAGTACATGTGATTAGGCAACAAAATACGGCCTCTAGCTCATCTGTGACATCTACATCGCAGACGCTTAAATGTAAGTGTATGAAACTGAAGCTCTGCTTAACCCTTCATGACAATCCCTGCTCCCGAAGGAGCGTGTACTCCAACTACATCCTCTTCAATATTTTTTTGGTAATGACCCACATTTTTCAGACATTTATTATGTTGCTGTGGAGGTACTGAATGTCAGTGTTTTGTTCTGGTAGGGTTTTGTACATTCAGTTGGTATTGGTGACAGTGAAATCCACCTTGTAACAGTGTACTGGCTGGCAAAGACGATTGCTTTATAACATTGTCATGGCAGACTCCTAGAAACATAGAATTGTAAAGGTTAGAGATGATCTCTAAGACAATCAAATCCAGCCATTAACACTGCTGTGTTCACCACTAAACCACATTCCCAAGTGCCACATCTACATCGGTTTTTCTCCTGAAGGAAAGTTGGCAGGGCAGAGAGGATCAGTATTTTTATGGAGAAGCATATTTGTATCACCCTTTCTCCAGTTTACTACTTGTCCTTCTGCTTGTTTGTCTTTTGTAAGAATCTCCTAAAAGTATTTGCTATTGTATTTGCTATTGCTAAAAGTATTTGCTATATAGTATTGTCTATAATTTTCTAGTGCTCTGTTTTGTGCAAAGGTTTTCAATTTGTGCAGCTAATGCTGAAGTGCAATGTGACGTTGTGTGTTTAATTTAAACACTTCTGCTCAGAGGGTGAGTTAAGTAGGAGGCAATTTGAGGGTATGAGTAAACATTCTGTTAGACTTCGAGGAGGCAGATGGTCCTTGCCTGATAAGGTGCATGGGGTGTTGATGCATCTTGCTGACTTCAGCCCTCATTGAGAAAATCAGTATCTTGTTCCTATGTATTTTAGGATTAAATTACATTATATTCATAAACAGTAGGCTATAAAATAGTAAATATAGTCATGGTCATATCACAGTTTAAAGGATAGAGTCAGAAATAAAGGCAAGAAATCAATTTAGGGCAATTTTCTAAACAAAATTGCTCTGAAGTTTTTTTGTTTAAATTAGTAGTATACTGTTCAAACTTCATGCTGTTTGATGAAGAAGTGTTTCTCACATAAAGGCAAGGTTTTACTCTTGCTTGGAGGTGACAGCTCTAGAATATGGAAATAAACCTTTTCATTAGTTCTTACGCCACCCACCCACCACCACTCAGAGCATTAACACTGATGTTTCCTGTTGACTTCCTTCCTCTATTTCCGTGAAAGTGATATTATCTCTGTTACCACTTACCTGTCTTTGTAGAACCATAGAATCATAGAATCCTTTAGGTTGGAAAAGACCTGTAAGATCATTAAGTTGAATCATTAACCAGTACTCCCTAGTCTACCACTAAACTGCATCCTCAAGTGCCACATCTGCACTTTTGACATATCAGGATATACCTGCAAAACATCTTAATTGTACCAAATCAGCATTTTCTGATAAACATTTTTAATGCCTTTAGCTGTAGAGTGGGGTGTTTTTCATCACCTTCAAAGTGCAAGGCTGTCACCTTGTAACACCCCCCAGGACAAATACAAGAACAGGAAAATAGTTAAGTATGTACATCCAGACATTAGGTTTTGCATTGCAGAAAAATATTGATGTTAATGAAAATGAATTGAAATGTTAATGAAGCAGGGTTGAAGCTCTGTCTGAATTAACAAATTTAAAATTTTCTGGTATTATAATCATGCCAGTTTGTAATTTACAGAAAGATTAATCTTTTTAAATTGATGAGGAGGATATCAACAGCTAAATAAAATTTAAATACAGGCTTAGTAAATTGATGCCTTCCTAAAGCAGTGAAGTGATTTAATATGGTAATTCTTATATTTTGTGTACTTCTCTTCCATCCAAGACAAAGAGATTTCATTCTAAGGAATCATGCTTTCAGCTAAAACTCTTCTCAAAAAGCAGCACGTCATGCTTTCTTAGGACATCCTGAGAACTTTCCTCCAGCCCTCATGAAGTGACGGTCTTCCTATAAGTTGTCTTATTTTTATGTATTCATTTTAAATGGGTTTTTTTCTTGATTTAAATTGCTTTTACTCTGTTCTCTGAGGTTGCACAAGCAATTTTTATTCCTTTTCTTCCTTTATACCACATTTAATACAATCTAATACCATATCTATACTATCTACACCATACCTTCTAATCATCCATTGCCATTCTCTGTCTAGATAGGGTCCAAATCCCTAACTCAGGGCTTTTTACAGCCCAGAATTCTTTCCATAGTGTAACGGATTCTATTTTAACTCAAAAAGCAGCCAGAAAAGTCACCTTGAGTAATATCCTAACTATTAAAGTATATTGCCTTACTACATACTCACCTGATAAGTGCTCAGATATGTGAATCCTCAAAGCCAGAGAAGATCCCTCAACCTAAGACCACTCAAATTTTTGATGAATAGGTTCACAAAGCCAAGGGACAGAGGTTGAGAGACTGCACCCTTGCTGTAGATGGTGGTGTTTAGCTGCCTTTAAGAGCCATCTCTGTTGCTGAGGGGCTTTTGTACTGCATCAGGCAGTTCCCTGACCCTAGTGGAGCTTGGGTGGGAGATGGTCACTGGGCTGGTGATACTGCACTAATGTTAATACTCAGGAGAGCAGAAATGGAGGTTCTTGGGAGAATTTCAGGTCCAACAGGGAGACTCCTGGTGAGATTGGGTGCCCACTGTTTCTTCCTCATTGGAATGAAACTGCTCTTATTTAAAGAGGTAAACTGTCTGATCCCATAGTCATTACTATTTTGCATGCATAAATACCATTTTTTATTCAGCAAGTCTACTTATAAATAGGGGAAATCCTTGATGAAGCTATATGACAGAACCCATGTTATGATAGAACAGTCTAAAAGAAATATGATTATTTAGAACTGTAATATTTGCAAAGGTTTTGTGGGGTTCTAATTATCTCTATTAACTGTAATGGAAGTTACATTGTTCCAAGTAATTTAAAATTTCTCTGTCTTCAGACTTTTTGGATTTCATTTGAGAATTTACAACTGTACATGTACATTGCCTCTGTATTGTGTTCCAACCAACACCATAATGGTAATGATGTAGCTGTATTTCAGTTGTCTTTTAATTCTGAATGCATGTTTCCTTATCTTAATTTCTGGTATCAAAGTGGCCAGATTGAAAAAACCAACTCTTGCTATTTTTTTTTTTACATTTGAACTGTTACATTATAGTATTTTTATTGGTTTTTTTTTTTTTTTTTGCAGGGCCTGAAGGAGCGCTTTTTGAACACTCAGTAGAAACACCACTTGTGAAAGCGGAAGCTTTTAAACAGCTTAGGTAAGAATTTATACATGAAAGCATAAATCTAATAAGTAAATGTTATTTGCTATAGATACTCACATTTTTTGAACATATGATTTTCAACACAGAATTACTAATAACTTTTTTCTGGTTTACGTGACAAGTTACTGTTTTGAAGGAAAAATATGTATTATTCTGCAATTTTGAAATGTATGAATTTATTGCTCATGGTGAATATTTAAAACCAATGTGAAAAGATTTTCTATAAACTTCTATTTTTCAGTTTTGAAACACTGAAATATGACTTTTTCTACTTTGTTACAATATAAGTTGCTTGTCTGCAGCAGGTCATCAACCTGTAATTAGTCAAGATTTTTGAAAACTAATATCAGTCAGAAGAAGAAAAATTTGGAAATGTATGAAGCTCTGTAATATGACTAAAACGCAGTTTGGGCTGAGAAAATCATTATTAAGTTTTTTGTATTTTTCAGAGCTCCTTAATTTTGTGGTAGTATTTCTTTGTGCATTATTCTATTTAATTCTGAGTATCCCGAATTAGTTTATAATATGCTGGTTATGAGGCGGTAATAAACTCAAATTATATTATCTTCATTAACATGTTATCTTTCATTTTATAAGCCAGTTCAAAGAAAGATTTGAAATGAATGAGGATCCCTTTTAAAGTTATATTTATGTCCTTTCATACCTTGGCAGTTTGATTCTTTCTATCATAATTTCTCTTGTTGGTTTTCTTCTCCAATAGGGATAACTACTAGAGAGTGGTGGAAGATGATTAAAGCTTTCGAAAACACTGTCTGTATCTTCCTGATTGAATTTTCAAATTGAGAATGACAAATGAGAAGGAGACTATTAACATAATTCTTTTGATTTCCTCATTTATATTTAAGATTTACATGCAGTAAGATACCTTGTGCTTGCATTAGCTCAAGACATTATTTTTTACATGTTGATATCCATGTTCAAGAATGTGTTTCTTGTTATGGTAGAAGTTGGATGTGACAGAATTGGACCAATATTCCGTGTTGTAAGTGTACATTGTCTGATTTTGTAGTGAGTGGATTAATTGTGTTGTAAATTTGTCATTGTGATTATCTCAATTTTAGTGAAGTAGGAAATTAAATTTTTGAATTGCAGAGTCAAGAAGCTCTCTGCAAATTTTAATTGAATACATATCTATTATTTTCTGTGGTTGTTATTTTGCTTCAAATACATGATCAATTAATATTTTAATAAGCTTAAAGCTAATAGTTTCATTCTACATCTCTTATTTTATATTTTCTTATCTGCACTTTTTTTTAACAACAGTTGCATTGTTTCTGACTACATACACCTGTTGTTATTATAATTTTTCCACCTGTTTTTGAAATAGGATAACATTTGAAGGAAAACAATGAGCTTAGTTCAAAGCATTCGTAAAGTTCTCCAGCATGAATGAGTTTATCTCACAGCTTATTTGTTTAGTGATTTTTACTGTCAGCTATAAACATGTTTTGATGTAGAATGTTGCTATGTGTTAGCAGAGCTCAAGTGGAATATTTGAAATCTCATTCAGTTCTGTCTTCAATTAGCTCAAAATAGTGGGAAGTACAGACTCTTTCAGAATTAACAGAAATTTTCTAGTAATTATTGTAGTGTCAAGGAAGGACCTACATGGCCACTGACACTTGTGACTTGTTAGCATTTGACATGAATCCAGAGCTGCTAAACACCTGTGCTAGAAACTGACTGAGCTCAACCCTAAGAAAACAGTATCAGGGCATGCAGCTGTGCAGTGTATGCACTGCTCACTTGTGCCATCAGAGAATGGTTTGACTTGGAAGGGACCTTAAAGAGATCACCAACTTCCAACCCTCCCTGCCATGGGCACCTCTCACTAGGCCAAGTTGCTCAGAGCGCCATCCAACCAGGCCTTGAACATCTCCAGGTATGAGGCACCCACAGCATCTCTGGGGAACTTGTTCCATTGCCTCACCACCCTCACAGTAAAGAATTTCTTCGGAATATCTAATCTAAATGTTTCCTCCTTGTTCTGTCACTACATGCCCTTCTAAAAAGTCCCTCTCTTCTCCCCTGTCCTGGCAGGCCATTACCCAGAGCAGTACAAAATGCCTCAGTCCTTTAATTTTAATTTTTCTTCTGTCATAATAAGTGTTAAGTTTGAAAGCAGAGATGGCAATGATTTCGTTTTTTCATGAAGGGGTTCTGGGGAGGGTTAAGACGGAATGCACTGGTCTGCAGTGCAGATGGTAAGTTAAAATGTAGGCAGAGAAGACCATTTTGTCAAGCTGGAAAAAGGTTACCTTCAAGAGTAATCTTAAATGTCAGTGTAAACAAAATTCATGTATTCTGTTTTGAAGGAGCACTGACAAGTGTACCAAGGAATGGCTATTTTGTAACACTTCATAAGTATTCTGTTTCATTCTACACTGTTAAATACAGGAAGCTACCTACTGAAAAGCACTTCAACATAAAAATTTAAAATGCAATTTTAAGTATTACTTTTCTATTTTAAATTTGAACACACTTCCTTTTCAGATTAAGGTAGTGAGTACCAAGTTAGAGGTAATATAACATATTTGCTCGCCTCAAGTCTTATCTCCACTCTTTCACCATCTATTAATCTTCTGCTATCTTTCCTCAATTTTTCCTTCAGTGGTTGTGCTGTGCCATGTGGATGTGATATGCTGGATGAATGTGTATAAAGTGCCATGGTCTGCAGCATTAAATGTAGGGAATACTGTTTTGAGAAAACCCATCCACTGCAAATGTAGTTGCACGTTTCAAGGAGCTGACTGGAAAGCTGTTGATGCTCACAGCTTTCCAGCTTGTGTCATGTGATTGGAGGCCATGTTCGTTCTCTGTCATTCAGATTTAGGATGCAGGCAAGATTTCAAACAAAGCTGACACAAATGGCCTCTGAATCACACATTCTTCTGGCTTTCTTGTCCAAATGCTGAATTTCAAGATAGACTGCTTTTCTGGAAACAAAGAGATGTGTGTTAGAACATGTAGTTTTATAGGTTATGGAGAGAGAGCAATGCAGTTATACTGTGGTCAGTAACTCTTTTCATTTGTAATTTGAAGGAAACTTATAGGGTCCTCTTCAGTCTGATAGATTGAATTTGACTCACTCATAAAGAAAAGGAGATGTGTTTGCACTTCCAACTGGTAGGAAGAATTTAAACCACAAAATCTACATTTCAAAATTTTAGCTTTCCCAAGTGTAAAATAACATTGCCTGCTTTTAAATTCCTTTAATGAAATTCTTATACCTAAATAAGAGACATAGTTTTCATTTACAAAATTTGTTAAGACTTTAAGGCCTAGTGGACATCTAAAAACAGGGTCTTATTTGTAATAAGTGTCTGACAATACCATGTTTACAGTCAACAGGGAGATTTGGATCTATCCAGGAAATAACCTTCCCAGACAAACACCACTGAGGAAGCACATGGTTGAAACCAGCCAATTATAATTAGTGAGAACAGAAATATGTCTGGACTCCTGTATGCAAATCAGTTGCCTGATACACATAACTTCCAAATGCAGGATGCTTCTTTGACCACACGCATCCATCTGCTGGGTCATGTCTCCTCCCTTTGCTACAACCTGTCCCTCTGTATGGTCATGGAACCACGGGAGAGCAAACAAAAGGAAGCACAAGCTGTTCTTCTGTTTAGGGTATTCAGCCAGGAATAGGATACCAGGGAGTTTCAGTTATGATTTAGAAAGTAATCCTCACTGAATCCTCCAGACCATGAGGTAATGTCCTGTGTAGTTGCTCTGTTTCTTGACAGATTGCTTGGTTGTGCAGAGGGTGACATTCACTTCAGTGATTGTTGCAGCCCAGCTCTTTATTCCTGCCAAGCTATTTTGTAGTCTGGTAAAAAGAGGTAACGAGCACATACAGGTTTAATTCCCCTCAAGATGAGGAGGCAACTGAACTAATGTTTCGTAATTCCTTGCTGAGTAGCAAAATCAACAGGATTGTAGAATATGTAAACTAGCATTATATGTGCTATAGTAGCTATTTTTATATATATATATATATATATATATATATATACACATATATATATATACATATATATAGATTATATATATTATATTATTTAGAATGCTGTAAAAAAGTGTTAGCCCTTTCTTGGCTCTTCATGAGGCCTTGTACTTCAGGGTGTATTTGGCATATTGAGAACTTGCCTCCATCAGGTCTCCTAGGGCTTCCCTAGAATTTATTCAGTTGCCACCCATAACTGGATCACAGTAAAGTTTTAATGGAAAACAGTTATCTTTCTTTTCAAACAAACCCTGAATTTAAATAGAATTAGAGAAGTTCATGTTCAGACACATATCTTGTGACCCAAAAAAATCTGTAACAGCGACTACTGGAACTAGATGATGTAGACAGAGACATCTATAGCAATTCTCTAATAGCCATCTTCTCTCCAGATTCCATGTTAGGTACTGGAAGTAGCCTCTTCTGATGCTATCCAGAGTTTCATGCCAGGACACATACCCTTTTATATCTCCTGTTATCAAACAACATTCTCTGGGAAAACTGGTGTCTAAGTTTAGGCATTTTTCTAGTCTGATGCTAACATATTTTTCTGAGAACTTATAAAAACTTAGAATATTATTTAGCCTATTACTCTATTCCTCCTAAAATTTGTATCCTTTTATAACATGGAGCTCATACATAGTTTTGTCATTTTAACCCTTCACTTCCTGGGATCTACATGGCTTGTGGTTTTCTAAGGGAAAACAGTGGATGAACAACTCTTTAAATCTCAAAACAATGTTTCTGAACTAAACATTTGCATTTCCCAAACTTACAGTTTTGTGCTTACAAATATGGCATCTTTCCCTTTGTCACCTAACTGTTTATTATGAATAATGAATATAATGCTTATGATGAGTACTATCTTTGTTTTCGTATTTGCCATGTATGGCTGTCTGACAGCAAGCAACTGTGCCTTCTGAGCACAAATCCTGTGGGAAATCACTTTTATCAGTCAGCTTGTAGTATTCTGACAGTCCTTTAACTGAGGGTTTACATCCAAGTTCAAAATCATCCACATCATTCCACCACTCTTGATTTTGAAAAGCACTGTAACAGGGATGATATCATGTTCCAGAGATTCAACATTTGTCAGAGTATGGTTAGAAATATATATAGATAGATATCTGTGTTACCAGAATACAGATATATTAAATTGCTGATAGGTATATACTGAAAATATTTCAGTATTTCCCAGGGAAATAGATGTGTTCTAAAAAAATGTTGATACTGATATTGATTAAAACTTTAAATGTGTAATTTAAGAAGCATTGCTTTATATTTAAGTGAAATACCTGTCGAAATGCTTAAAAGTGTAAAAATATGTATTTACTAGTATGTGACTAACATGTTACAAAATATGGATAATTTTAAGGCAAATTATACATTTTCTAGGTGTCTAAATTGCTGTAGTGATGGAGGACCTTTCCTTATCTATATATTCATAATTTATATATACCCTTTAATTTTACGTCTCTTACGTGGCATCCAATAACTCTTCTTATGGAGTTATGGCTTCTACTTCTCTCTGATTCTTTATGAAGTCTTAGTTTTATCCTTTGCATTCCCCATTGATAATATGGTTTCCTTTTGCACTTGAAGTATTTGATGTGGTTAAACTGTGTAATAAGACTGAGAGAAAGCTGGAAACTGAAGTTGTGGAATTTTATGGCTGTATGAGTAAGAATTATGAAGGAAGTCTAGAAAGAGATGTATAGAAGCCAACCAGGGTAAAACCACTTGCCAAATAATTGTTTAATCATACTTGTATTACTAATGCTTACATGCTAATTGCCTAAAAATACCATCTAACTAATTGAAGTACAGTCATTTTGATTTGCATTCATTATGTAAATCAAAAACCCAGTCAGTCAAAAGAGAACGAATTACATAATGGAAAATAAGATTACAGTTATGATTCAGTGTTTGCAAGGCACCTCTGCTCCCTGACTAGTGAGATATTTCTCCTGCAATGTAAAGTTATGAGCCCTGACCTTAATTTGCTAGATATAAATTTGCATTCATATACTTTACTGCAATCAGGTTAACTAAGAACACCATCAAATACTTCTTTTGGAAACTTTAAAGAATTTCTTTCTATTCATCTGATGGACTCAAATGTGTGAAAAGATTTAGTTTAGAAGGATTGGATGATACAGGACATCATGTTTATCATCTTTTCAGAAGCATTTCTGACTTGGATATTTAAAAAAGCTCTATTAGCAAAGTCTTGTGTACTACATCACACCTGGCTGTCTTTTAATCAGTGATTTTACCTGTAAATATTAATCCTAAAGTGAAAATAATTTTGCAAGCACAGTTTGTTTCCTCTGTCTTGTGTTACTACCATTTTGTGTGCACCCATATTCTTACAAAATCTTGTTCATTGCAGTTTAGATTACAAACTATAGCGCTTCACCTGCAGGGCATTGGTATCATTTTTTGTATGGACAATATGACCTTCAGAGATAGATTTACTCTGCTGATTGGATCATCCTGCCTCTTGTAATTCTGAGTCTCCAAAGGGGCTCTGTCCTGCTGTCATGGAAGATGTTCACCTTCTGAAATAGGAGGGACATTTGATGTCTTGTGGAAGCAGATATTCAGGTCTCTGAGTGAGCCTATTTTCACGTGGGTGTGTTGGCAGTCAGAGCTGCACTCCCGAGCACCTAAAACATGTTTTCTGTTTTGAGGGACTGCTGGCCCCTGGAACCAGTGAGAGATTAGATAGATAGACAGATAGACAGATAGACAGATAGACAGACAGACAGACAGATAGATAGATAGATAGATAGATAGATAAACAGATAATTAGATAGATAGAGAAAGGGGGATGGGGGGGAGAGAGAGAGAGAGAGAGAGAGTGAGAGTGAGAAATCTCAGTAACAGGATGAGAGGATATCCATGCTATGATGTTAGAGGTGTTTTTGCCAGGAAAAATCTCCCTGAGAAGAAGGGAGGAGAAGAAACAAGCCACATTTCTGTCCACTGCCATAAATGACTTTCAACTTACGCCAGTCATGTGGCTGATGTTCTTCCTAAACCTCTGTTTTTCAGAGATGTCACTTAATACATTAAAATCAATAGAATTTGTTTCTGCTGCTTGTATGGGACAGTCATTTAAGTATTTTCCGTGGCTGCTTATGTCAGTAGTGCAAAGACCAAAGTTGTAACGATGAATACACCTGTTGAACTGGGTCCCTGAAAAAGTCAGACTGCTCAGTGAGTTTGCTAAAGTGAAGTTGTCTTCAGTGATTACAGCATATTCTACCAGAGCACAAGCCACCATGAAAACTTCATTAGTATTGTCGCAGTTTTAGGCACCTTGCAGATGACCACCTGGAGCCTTGTTTGTCAGCCTGATTGTGCTGTCACTGATCTAAGTTGTAACACTGAATTGAGCAGATCATCCCTTACATTATCTTTCACTTACATACCTACCTATGGTATGTATATCCAGAGAACTGGGAAGGAGGCATGAAACAGGAGACACCCACCATAAGGTGATGCGTGTGGCAAACACTGGAAAAAGAAAAGGAAGCATCTCCTGATAACAGCAAGTTTTCCAACATACATTGCACATGTATACCATCACTACTCACTCTTTTTCCTCTCCCTCAGACTGTGTGCACAGTTGTGATACTTCAGTTGTGAGGAATCTGATGACTGTGGCATATTCAGCCACTGTACTAACAAATCTCAAGAAGGGAAGGGTATGACCTGCTTTTCAGCAAAGCCTCTTCACTTGAGTGTTTGTTTTCATGGAGAACATGACACTATGAACAGCATGTACTGAAGACCTCCAGTTACTTGGAATCCTTCTATGCTTCTGCATATTAAATACAAAATTGCTCAAGATACATATAAAAGAACAGCATGGCAAATTTCAACCTGGAATATAATTTTATGAAACTACTCATAATGAAAATACTAACCACTTTTTTTACAACAGTGATGCAAATGTTGTTATTACACGCTATTAAAAATTATAAAACAACATGTTGTTTTATAATATTATTAAAGTAATTTGAAAAATATAGCCATGCTGGAAACATCTGTGATGTGCCAGATTTAATAATATTCACTGGGGCCTTGGCCATTTTTAATTACCTGGAGAGTCAGCACATCATAAAATTGAGGTCATCCCAGAGACCTCTTTTGAATTAGCTCTTACCACTCTTCATCACAAGTGTCAGTCTTGAGAGAAGGTTCTATTTTAATCATATTTCTTTATTTTAATCTGTAGTCTTCATTCCTTCAACAACTCTGCACTGAGTGACAGTGGGCAAACAAGAAAAACACCTCGATATTTAAAATGGATGGAGAACTAGTAAACAAATAAGTACACTGCAATAATCATATCTGCTATGTTTTTGAATACATTATAAATATTGTTTTAAATTGCTTTTATAGTCTTTTCAAAGTACATTAAAACCGGGATCTGTTTAATTCTCTTTTTAAGAGAACATGTAACTGCATTTGTCCTAAAACTTTGAACACTTCTTTTATGTGGCTTACATTAAAAAAATTCTGTTAACCAAAACCTTGGGAGCTGGAAACATCTGTTATTCAAATCTGGCTTTGTAATTGTGCTGGTGCATAGAGATCCCCCCTAAGCCATAAGCAGTGTTAGTGCCTGCTGTGCTTATGCTGAACAATTCCCTTGAATCCAGAATCTCATAACTGAGCTTTACTGGAATCATCTGCTGCCACACATTTCAGATTTACAACATAAATACTGAACTAACTTGGAACACAGGCTATTTCAAGAAATAAAACTATGATAAGAATCTTTTCTTTAAATTAAATAAAAATATGCTGAAGAACATACTAGCTGACATATTCAAGAGCAGCAGATATTCCCAACATTTAAGAATGGCACCAAAAAGAATGGAGTGCCTTGGGGTTCTGCCCTTGATCATTATCCTTGATAATTTTTAGCATAAGATGAAATAAGCTAAAAAAACCCCAATAGATTTATTTATTTTAAAATCAGTCATGCTTCCTTTGCATATGGAGTAGGGCTAAAAACTGAAAACTGAAAAAACCCTTCATCTGCATGTGTCTAACATTTTTGCTGATTCTAAATTATTTCTTCATTATTCATGCATGTGATATAGCTGATAGTTAAGCACACACTTCTGATTACTGTGCAGCTCCTATATATTTAGGCTGCATTCATACATCTGAGGCCAAACCTAGAGGTCCTCTGTGTGCCCAGAATAAGCAGATGCATCTCAGATGCCCATCCAGATTTAGAATACTCCTCTCTGCAAGCAGGAATATTCATTCATTTGTTTGTTCGTTTGTTCATTCATTCGTTCATTCATTCACTTGCTGAAGTGGGAGGAGATCCTCCCACAAGTCACCCACACAGATGTATTTCCAGAGAGACTCGTGTACCTGGAGCATGGCCCTGGGGTTTACAACTGCTTGGACAGATGTTTGGGTGGAATTGATTCAATTCATTGGGACATCTAAGTGCAGATACCTGTACCTCATCTCATAACCCCTTGGTGGAAAGCAACAGATACTGTGAGGGCATTTCACAGAGATATCTAAAATAAATCAGATTAGTTGTGTTCTAGCAGTGCTTTTTTTCCTTCTGTGAATTCTGAAGGATGCACAGAGGATCACCTATACTCCTTTCTTTAGGTAGCTGCATTTTTTTAGAGGAATTGTGCACTTGCCAACTACACCATGTTGGTTTAAGGTCTGAAGAAATGAAAATTTATCATAAGAAAAAGGCACTGTTCTGAGAAATACTGAAATTGCAGAATAAAGCTTTTCCACTTATCACCCAGTATTTTATAAATTCATCTAAATTGCTAATCATAGTTTATATAACCTTTTAACTAGGATTAGAAAATGCTGCCAATTACTGGCTCTAGTTTGATATCAGGCACAACGTAATGAGTCCTTCCAAGCTAATAATTAGCTTAGAGGCCCAGGCCATGCTAGAACTTTATCTTTTTGGAAAAGTCGTGACACCATCATATCTACCTAAAAGTATCCTTTCTTCGTTGGTAAAATTCCATAATTGTGTACTCACTAAAGACTTTGAAAATTTCAAATACAGTGTAAATGTTTTCATTGCTATCAAGTTTTTGAATCTCTTCTTTCTTCAAAACCTTCTCCATAACTTCTGCATCAAATTCAGACTTCTTTTTTATATTAATCTTGATAATTGTGCATCACCTTCCCATGCTTGTATTTGCATTTATATTTATTATCTTCTACAGTTGTTCCATTTACTCCAGCAATTCTCATTGTGAGGATTTTTCTGGTTTTCTATCCTACTCTGCACAATTCATCTCCAATATCTTCCCATAATTGACTTATTTGTTAAAGCTTATGAATATTCAAATATGTATCAGGAAAGTAGCACAGTCTCTCTTTTCATCAGATTGCCCACAGCCTGAAGCACAAGAGAGGATGAAAACCTCTAAATACAGAAGTCATTAGAGGAACACAATCCAGTTTGGTTTCCTGGGTCCTTCATCTCTAATGTTGGAATATTTAAAAGTCGGGTGCCCTGATGAAGCCGTAGGACAAGTAACAGACTTGACTCCATATCAAAGCTCTTTGAGTTGAAAGTTTGTAATAAGTCCATGGATAAAATTATTTAAATATAGGAATAAATAAGGATAAATGGATTCATTTATCTATGGAAAATTGAATTTACCATAGATTCTGATTAATTATTATTTTATTTTATACAATGATTCTCTTAATGTAAAATGCACAGAGTCTAAGATCCATTAGTGCAGTGGCTTATTATTCTAAAGGTCATTGTAATGCTGTTTTAGCTTTAGAAAATGCATTCCCTATAGGTTGCTTATTTAAGCCTAGTGAGTATTTGTAATCTGACTTCTTGGTTTCTCCGTTCCATGATTTTATCATTTCACTGTGACTCCCCTTCCAGGCAAGCACAATAAGCCCAACTGTGTCATGTGTGATGAAAACTACTTCCTGAGAGTTGGCAAAAAGGGAAATATGAAAGTGGTTCCGTTTGGGTATTTTTTCCCCTCCAGAGATGAGAACTCAATCCTGAAATGGTTGTGTAATGAAGTGCTTCTAGCCCTTACCAACACTCTGGGAGGGGAATCTTATAAACACAAAATAAAGGATCCTGCAGCAATATTATACATACCCTACAAAATTCCTGTACTGCTCTTAGTAATAACTTGCTAGTGCTTTGCACATTAGGACTGTCTGTATATGTACCTGAACGTTATTTTCCAAAGAAAGAGGGCTACCACAAAAAGTGGAGCCTACTACAGCACTGTGTAGTTATTTCAGGGTAGTTCTGCTGTTAAGTATTTGGGATGTTTCAATGCATTACAAGGTACATTTCTGTCTCTTTTCAGAGGTCAGAGATCTTGCAAGCTGTCATCAAAGCACAGCACATTTTTATATTTTCCCAAGTGATTGGAGACAAAATGATGGACCTTCCAAAATGACATTTTCATTAATGTGTTTAAGCAATAAGCAGAGGAATCAAGAAAAAAAAGTGACTTTTGAAATCAAATTATAACAGGTTGCTCTATCATTTTATAGGCCCTATGCAACATAGGGCCACTGAAGGTTTTTTGAAAAGCTTTGTAATTCCTGGAAAAATGAGATGCTTTATGAACAGCTGCTTATATTCCAGCCCAATAATTTTTCTCTAATGGAGTTCCTGTGTACATACACTTGCGTCTAAACAGATATTTTCATGGTATGTTTCTCTGAATTCAATTATGTTTTCTTATAATGTTATGAGACAACTTTTCTGTATTTTCACAGGAGACAGGTGATCTTCTTTATTACTGGCACAAAAACTTTATTTGAATTACTAATTTTGGCATAGTTAAGTTGAAAGTACAGTTTTACTATTAAGCTGTCTCTTGTGCTACTCTAAGTTTTCCTGTAAATTTTTCTGCAATGAAAGAGCCAGATTCACTTGGTAGGAAAATAATAAATGTTCTTTTTTTAAAATCAGGGTAGTTGCTGTTAAATTTTGATTCATTAAAAGCATACTGGTTTCCATATTACATTTTATTGCAGCATAAATAATAGATTAACTTAGAATTCAGTGTAAAGGAGCTTTAGGTATTGACATTATTCTTACTGAAATGGCCTATGCATCCCAGGGCAGGCAACTCCCAGAGGCAGTAACCCTTGGAAAATGATTTCTTTGAACGAAGGTACAAAAATGGGGAGATATATTATAACCATTGACCAACTGTTAGGCTTGACAAGGAAAAAGGGATACAGTTTTTCAGTCAATTTTTCTCATTATGTTTCATTTAGTTTAACTCAGTGAAGTTCAGACTTTGAATATAATAGTGAATGAAGGAAATATGGAAGACAATATCGTCCAGGTGGGAAGCAATTATTCCACCTATAAATGAAGGAATTCAATATGTGTGATGCAAAATGAGACATTTTAGAAAGAAAAATCAGTCAGCATTTGAAAGATTTATAGAAGTTACGTCAAATCAGAATTTTGTGCTAAAGCTTGACTAAATGACTGCTGTATTTTCATTACTATGCAGAAACTGATCGGGGCAGTCATTAGTATTTTCTATTCTTTGACATTCAGCAAGAGCTATCACAGTTTACTGTTGAATACCAATACTTCCGTGTCCTTAAGATAGACATGATTGCTGGAACATGCTGTGAAACTCATCTTTCCTCTTTCAAGGAGATGTAATTTCAGGAGCCATTCCAAAGAAAATACTTTTACAAAATACAGAAATGAGGCATATACCAAGACTGAGATCTCAGTTCTGTTGTTTTGTCCTTCTCTGCCTTTGGACCTTCTGGCAAGCAACCAAAAGTCACAAGGCAGAACACCAAGATCCTCAGCTTTGGGTAATCATGTTCTTGCTACATCCTGATCACCCTTCCCACTTTCCTGACCTCAAAAAAGCAAGCCTCTGAGAGATAAGTTAATATGGGTGGGAATTGGCAGTTGGCATTACTCTATGCCTGCTGCTCACTATCCACCTCTAGAATTCCAGCCCAGTTTTACTCAGCTTGTGTCAACAGGAATCCAGCTTCCTCATAAAGAAAGGATATGGTTTGAAATTGTGTATATTGCACCATAAATAAATGCTGACAATCTCTTTTTCCTGTGTGACTAGTGCATGCTCTGCCTATGGTTTACTCTCTTACAATGTCTAGCTGCATTGCTGGGGAATTAGACTGCTTTCAGACTAAACAAAAAGTCAATATACTCCTATTGTCTTTTAAAGGTTAATGTGCATTCAAAAAGCAGGGCTCAAAACAGACATCTACAGAGAACCAAGGCCAATTAAGTCCACAGAATCCTCTAGGTTGCTTTTTTTCCTTTCAAAACATTAGTTCCTTGACAGGTTAAAGATTTTCCTTTTTTTTCCCCCTTTCTCCTCATGTGTTTTTTTTTCCCCTTCATTTCTTGTATTTTCTATTCTTCCTCTGCTCCATGACCTCTAGTCACTGCCTAATTTAATTTCTATTCCCCTCTAACCTTTACAAAGTCAAACCTGACCTCTGCGGTAGGTGTTTATGGCAGGACTTCTTTTTGCATGCCAAGGACATATGAGGGTTTCTTCCTTACTTAATAATGTGAAAAAGATGTTTTGATTATAGAATCAAAAAATGGTTTGCGTTGGAAGGGTCCTTAAAAGCCATCTAATTCCAACCCCCCTGCAGGTACACCTTCCACTAGACCAGGTTGCTCAGGGCCCCATCCAACCTGACCTTGGATGCTTCAGGGATGGGGCATCCTCAGTTGTTGGGTGCACCACAATTTTAGAGGCAGTGTCCAGTTACAGTAATCCTGATCTTCCTCAGATAGATGCTGGGAAGAATGCATGTAGATGGGGAACTTCTGTCTAAGGTCACACTAAGGAATTCTTTTCCCATGGAATTCAAGAGAGATGATGACTCATGAGCTGGAAAGGTCAAAAAGGGGTCAGAAGGAAAGAATAAACAATTACCCAAGAGCAACCTGGTTCCTCTGTGCTACTCTAAGGGTCAAGCAACCCCAAATTGCTGTAGTAAATTTGTGGTACTCTTTCTGCAGTGCTAGAAGCAGCTTTCTGGTGCCTTGTGGTACTAACAAGATCTGTAAGGTATCCTTCTGACTCCTGCCAGAACAGGATGAAGAAAGAGATCGATATTCCTGCAGCATGCACAGGCAGTGTCAGCTGCTTCTTTAGCAGAACTGCAGCAGGCTTTCACTTACCCTTACATCCTCTCTAACAGCCAACTGAGTAATTTCTGGTCATTTGGTGTCTTCATGAGTTAGCAACATGCTTATAGGAAAAGGGGAATCTCCAAGCCTTTAGGTTGTTGGGACAGTTTCAGGTCCAGAGCCTGGATGCTGTCGAGGTTCTCTTGGAATATTTTTCACACAGTCCTTCATTAATTATTCAGCACACCTCAGCACCAAATTTCATTGGCAGCCAGACAAGACATTGTAGTCGACTCCTGGAACTGTCTTACCAACAAGTAAGAAGACAGCAATGAAAATATTATCTTTGCTGTAATTGGTTGCTTTAGTTGCAATGGACTATGGAGGACCAATACCCAGCAAATGACAGCGCTATAAAATATTAGCAGGAACCATCCATTCCCTCACCCTTCCCTGCATTTCATAAGCTGACACGGTGCAGTTTTCCTGACTGCAGGGATGGGAATGAAGGAGAGCAAGGCAAAATACCTGCTCTGCAAGTGGGCCTAGGGATGGCTTGCATTACCTTACATTCCGTGCATGTGTCTACTTCGGTGTCTTAATTCAAATTAGAAGTGAGCTTTTGAGGGAAATCTCCCAATTGCCTGCACTCTCCACATCTTGGTTTTCATTGTGGAACTGTTTGGGGTACATGGACATGGTGACATTTGGAATAAAATTAACTTAAAAGCTGTGATCTCTTGGAGAACACCTGATGTGCTCCAGCCTTTCTGGGTGTCCAGTTGGTAGGGTCAGGCGACAGCTAGTCCAGAGTACTCCTCAGGGCATGTATGATGGGGTGCCAGGTCCTTGGCATCAAATGTTGTGCTGTCCAGCTCAATTTCTCTTGCACCACACCCCTTGCTAATTGACCCTGGCAGCTACCACAGAACCTAGAAGCTACTCGTAAGTACAGAATCCATCTTCCCAACTGAGATACGGGCTGTGGCAGATGTCTCATTTAGGACAGCACATTACATAGATTAATTCCCCTAGAAGATAAAGATCATTCATTCTATCCTGTTAAATGTAATGTATGTGTCTATAATTCAAAAAAAAAAAAAGATAGAGTGCCTGATAACAATATATTCCATCATCATTCTAATGCACAAATTCAAACAGACACTATAAAATGACCAAAAACTCTAAAATGATCAATTTCTGCTCTATTACTCTCCAAGCACCCTTCAGAATCAGCAAACAAACTGAATTCTTGTTTTGCCAGGACACTGAGGGATGCACATCAATGTGGGGACTGAAAAGGGACATTTAAAGTCAAGGTTCAACTCAGTCACGCTGTTTCTTGATTATGTGCTTATTTCCCTTTGAATACATCTGGACTTCAGACACTGAACCTTTGAAAGCTGTACAAAGAAATACATCGTTAGTGTTATTGACTGTTGCCTTTGCTAAAATCTCATATATTACAGTTCACGTCACTGATTCACTGCAGTTTGCATTGCCAGGAAGCTTCAATGACGTGCTTAATTAGGCAAATCCATGCTTAGTTAATCTAGAAATAGGACCTGTATAAAAAGCAGAAATTTAGGATTGTGATTAATATAGCAAATGTAATTCTGCCGTGTAATTTAAATTATATGTATGTCATCTCATAAATCTGTAAGTGCTTCCGAAGTCTGTAGGCTTCTTGCCAGCATTAATTTTGGTAGAAAGTAAGAAATATTCCTCCCGTGTTTGATTGCTTTTCAAACTCCAAGTCTGATATACTCTCAGAAATCTGTCCCAGTCTGCCATTTTGTGATATTCAGTAGAGTTTAAAAATAAAAATGTATGCCTCTGTATAGATTGCTTACATAGGTGCAATACTTTACAAAAGAGCATGAGCTATTTCAATGTGTATAGCTTTTTAAGACAAATTACAGCAAAGTTATATTCAACTACCTTGCTACTAACTTATGAGAATATATTAAATTTTAACGATTGAAAATAGAAACTTTGTTTAATTTTTCATTATATAATGCATGCAAATGTGCATTGAAAAGTATTCCCATGAAGCAGACCTCCCATGTAAATCACTCAGGGAAAAACTGATTGTCCATTTCACAAAAGTATAAATCTAGTGATCTAAAGCAAAAATTCATACAAAAGCTGTTAAATCCCAAACACTGTTTAATAGAGATTACTAATACTATATTAGTTGTCTGATGCAGAACAGACTCATGCTTATGCCCTTGTACTAAACACAATCATGACAGAAGTTTGTGCCATCTCAGATCCATGGGATAAGGTATCAAACTATTTTATGGACACGGTTGCAATATGGAACCATGTTACAGTTGTCCATTGTTAGTATTTTAAATTATCAGTCTGCAGTTTCAACTAAATGAATGTGATGAACCCAGGATGTGTCAGGGAGAGGCAGATCATAGAAACATAAAGTCATAGAGTGGTTTGGGTTAGACAGGATCTTTGAAGATCAGAGAAGATAGAATCTTCTGCTAACTCTGGCCAGCAGTGATAAGCCAATATTGTTTGAGCTATTTTCAGATTCGAGGATAAAAAATGAAGTTTCAGTGACTGTGCTTAGATATCATGGATTTAGGTTTTAAGTTATCAGCTGGATTTAGCTTCTTCAGAATTTGAAGTTACAACTGAACTTTCTCACAAGCACAAACTGCCTTCTTTTAAATTCTGGTTTTAATGAAGTAAGAGGGGGAAAAATAAAGGAAGAATTGAAATAGTCTCAGTAAATTAAACCCATCAGACAGGGTTTAATCCAACAGGATTGTGTGTAAAATGATTTAATTCCTTTAGCATGTGATTGGCAGTCAGGGTCTGGACTCACTTCCCAGTGAGTAAAGGATTTCTAGTAAAGGACCTGCTGGGGCACAGCTTCCACTCACCTGGCAGCTGTGGAGCACCTGTGGAGCCAACACACCATCTGCTGGAAGTGCACACACACACAGCCACCCCCTCACACACACACACCCCCCCTCTACATTTCTAGAAAACACATGAGAACATGCAGACCGGGGAACAAGGATGTGTGTCTGTGTTCTGCAGTATGGATGATATGTTCTTTGATATGTGTCCTGGGAATAAGAAAGCTAAAACAGATGTAAACAGGGACCACCAGTTGACTCACTTTCTTCAGCCTTCATATTCACCTCTTTAATGGTGGCTGGTGTAAGCCAATATTCGGGATCAAAACCTAATAAGTATCAATTCTGATCCTGCAGTGCCTCCATATGAAGCAGTTCTAGGTAATGGTGAAAAGAAGCAACACAATCACTGACTTGTTGCTAAGCTTGAGCTTTTTCTTTGCTTCTTATGATTTTTAATTAGTCCCTTCTACTTAGCACGGAAATTATATCAAAATTCTGAAGAAACAAAGCCTTATCTTTTGAAAAATAAAAATCATTAATCCTGCACAGCTGATCCGATGAGGTGATTACTCAGAAAATACAGTACCTTCCTGCCATCTTGTGGCACTGCAGTGTTTTCAACTCCCTGGTTGTTATATTGTATCATTTTTATTTCAACATAAGTTAATAGTTTTTAAGTTTCAGATGTCACTAGTTAAACAAAAAAGCCACAGACACTGAGTGAAATCTTTATCCAACTAATGGCAGTGTCAAAATTCTCATTGATTAAAAAATTTCAGACTGCATTTATTGTATTAACTTCAATGTCTTATGTAAAAAATGAAAACAAATTGGAGCTAAATAATGTAAAACTGGGTTTCAGTTTAAAAGATCAAATTACTGTTATACTGGAATAATCTGTGATTATATATTAAATAACATCTTGCATTTGTATTATGAATTAATCTATATTTTTTATTTGGGATGCTTTGGTGGTTTTTGAAAAAGCTACCTCCTTTTTCATGTCTGCATGAAGGAAAAGGAAACTGCATCTTTTATACTACTTCAGGCAAGAGCCTGCAAGGGCTTATTCAAAGTTTACTTACTTTTCAGAAATAAAGGAATGTATGAGATTTTGCTACTGTCCGATTTTCTGCTCCTGCTTTTAGGCTGGAATCACCGACTCGGTCTTTGAGCATGGATGCACCACGAGGAATTAATATCAAAGCACAAGCTGGGAATATTGAAGCTCTTTCCCAGATGGATATCAAACTACACAGTAGTGATGGTGTGGTGAGTACAAGCCCTTCTGTTTCCATAACTGGTTGATTTTCTGTGTGACTATAACTTCAAGTCTTTTTTTCAAGTTCTGTTAATTTAATTCCTCAGGTTTTAGGAGACAGGATATTAAAATTAGTAGTGCCAATAATAAAACTTTTATTTATGTAAATAATAGTACCAGTTGACATAATGTTGTATTCGTTTACAGAAATGCCTTCTAATAAAACTTCAATAAGAGCTTAGCTTCCCACTAGCACAGTGATCCCCAGGCACTCCAGTGGGGAATCTTGGCCCAGAAGCAGACATTCAGCCCCAGAGTGGCAAAATTAAGAAGCGATGCTCTGCAGATATCATTAACCGCACGCAACATGCAGCAGCCTATTTATCCCTTCTGCAAGGCTGTAGCATGCCAGTGTTTCCACAGAGGAACTACAGACCAACCCATGTCTGGCTCAGCGGTGAGGCCTCAGCACTCAGGCCATGACAGACCTGGGTCCAGCAGCAGCACTCGTGTCTAGTCCATGTATGGGCAGGGACGCTGTCATTTATCTTGGAATCATGGAGTGAATTGTGCTGGAAAGGACTTTAAAAGATCAGCCAGTTCAACTCCCCTGCCGTGGACAGGGACACTAGACAAGGTTGCTCAGAGTTCAATCCAACCTGACCATGAACACTTTGAGGAATTGTTGCTCCACAGCTTCTCTGGGCAACCTGTTCCAATGCCTCACCACTGGAAAAAATTCTTTTTTGTATCTAATTCAAATCCATATTCTTTCAATTTAAAACCAGTATTACTGATAAAGAGTCCCTCCCCAGCTTTCTTGTAGGCCCCCTTTAAGTGCTGGAAGGCTGCAATGAGGTCTCCCTGGAGCCTTCTCTACTCCAGGCTGAACAATCCCAATTCTTTCAGCCTTCCCTCATAGGAGAGGTGCTCCATCCCTCTGAGAATCTTCATGGCCCTCCTCTGGACTCACTTCAACAGGTCCATGTCTTTCTTATGTTGGGGGCACCAGAGCTTGACACAGCACTCCAGGTGGGGTCTCACGAGGGCAGAGCAGAGGGACAGAATCCCCTCCCTCATCCTGCTGGCCACAGTGCTTTGGATGCGGCCAGAATGTGATTACTTTCTGGCTGGAAGCACACGTTGCTGGCTGATACTCAGTTTTTCATCCATCAATATCCCCACGTCTTTCTCCTCAGGGTTTCTCTCCATCCATTCTTCGCCCTGCTTGTATCCATGTTTGGGATTGCCCCAACCCAGATGCAAGACATTGCACTTGGCCTTGTTGAACTTCATGAGTTCTCTGATAATGGAGAGGATGGGCACCAGCTTATCCCTCTCCTGTGTTCATGTCTGACAAGAGCCTAGGTCTCGGAGAAATTTTGTATGTAACAAGTCTGGGTAGAAGGCCATTCTGCCTAGCCAAATTCAGCTTGTCTTGTGACACGTTATTGCTTTATTATCTCTAATGAGCCCATTTGTCCTGCTTTTTACCACGCAGCTTTTGCTCGATGCTGAAACTGTGCGACTGCCCAAGCTGCCTGAGGGTGCAAGGGGTGGATCGGGTATTTCTCAGGGGCTCTATGAAATCTGCGTGTGTCCAGATGGAAAGCTCTACTTGTCAGTGGCCGGCGTGGGCTCCACTTGCCAAGAATACGGCCGAGTCTGCCAGTGAGGCGCCCGACAAGGCCGCACACCCCCTTGCGCATCTGAGTTTTGTATTACTGCTAAAAAGCATTACCGAGAGCATATTTTTCAGAATTTTGAACACAAAGTACTTCAATTTAGGAAACAAATCCGTGTCTACAATTCTGGACTACAGGGTGTAAGGGGAAGAAGAGCACAAATGACATTTCAACTTCAGAAGAATGACTTGAATCGAATTATGTGTTTTGTCAGTAACACTTGGAAAACAGCCTTACAGAGAGCATAAAAAAATAAAACAAAAACTTGTCCTTGCTGAACTATTATTCGGTCAGATGATTGTCATTGTTCATATTTTTGAGATCCGTGTTTTTTTTCTCTCACTACATGTAAACACTTACTTTATTAGTGGGTGAAATGAAATTGAGTGAACTACTTGAACTATTTGTAAGACAAAGCATTATTTGGAGAATTAAGAAAGTGCCAGCAAATGGTCTATGCAATTTTGTTCTTGCAATAACACAAGATATAAAAATGTGGTATTTGTATAAGTTCTGTGTAAAAGGTGTTAATTTGCTAATAGCTTTCTATTTTAATTTGGCAACATATATGCTGATTTGCTTATTACTGAGATTCATATAAAAATAACTAATGCAAAAAGCTCCAGAAGTCATTAATGCCTCCCTGTGTCTCAAATCCACTAGACAACAGAGAAATATGTGAGTATATTTTATAATAGCAATAGTTTGTTCTACTGCCTGTACCATTATATTCATTTAAATACTTTTTTATTTTTGGACATGCTAATTCAACAAGGCAATTTGTTCTGCCAGCTGGACCAGTAAAAAGAAAATAATGTGGCTTCAGATTGTCTGACACAAGTAACTACTTGGGCAATGGGAAAAAAATCCTTTTATGCAGCCCACAGGTTTCAATCAAGAGGAATATTTCGTTTCCATTTGCAGCTGTTGACTGGTATTTTTGATCCTGTCAGAGTGGGACTCCATCACAAATGGAGAGAGTAAAACTGCTCTTTATTATTTTTTTGCATTAGGACTTTGGATACAAAGCAAATGCTCACCAGAGTTGACAAACCATTTATTGGCCTTGTAAAAAAACACAACAGCAGACCCATTCACCTGTACAGTGTTGCACTGAACACAAATAAATTGTTTGCACACCTCTGGGTAGCAAGATTTGTATGTAGTAGTCTGTTGTTTAAACCTCACGCATTTTTAATTCCTTTGATGCTGTTTTGTATATATATACTTGATGATATTATTATCCAGGAAGGAGCTGCTATCACATAGTGCCTTGGTGTCTATTTATAAAAGAATTTTAACCCATAGTTGTTAGTAAACAACAGAACATCCATCTTTTGGAAAAAAAAATAATCATTATCCTTGAAACCAGAGAATCAGAACAAAATAATTATTAGCTTTTTAAATACATGCTACTTTAGCTCTGGTGAACAAGGAAAGAAGACCAACACTCAGTTAAGATCCCAGGTGCACACAAAAGCCTGAGCTGAGAGAGTCCCCAGTTAAAGTTTTCCACTATTATTGTGGTAAAGCCCAGGGCAGTCGCTGCATCAAGGGCTGCCTTTGCAATTTATCCAAGAGTCTGATGTACAGAACTGAAACTCAGCAGGGTGAAGCCCTCAGCAATCAGGGCAAGCTAGAAGAGCTTCAGTGGGCAAGTAGGAAACGTTTAAGGTGAGCTTAAGCAAGTGAAGCAAGGTCTCACATGTTACCTGAGAGTGCTCCAATTGCTGTTATGTTGCCTACGGGAGAAGTAGGAAGCCACACACCTTCCATATCTGAAATTCCCTTTTCTCAGGCATAGACTCACTCACTTAGTCCTGTCTTCAGGACTGCATCAAAGGCTGTTGGCCATAAGGAGAGAAATATGTATCTCTACAACTGTATCTCTTGCCTATATCTGTGTCTACAACTAAGCCTTCAGCTGAGGCACACCTTAACAGAAACCTGCCTTCAGTGTTCCTTTAAAGTCAGTTTAGGTGGTTCCAGCTCCGTGCACAAGCTTTCACAAACAAACAAAGTTACAAGCAGAAGTAAGTGTATTAATTGGATAGAAAGTATGAGTATTAAAATAAAGGTCAGCAAATACCTTTGCATGTGCCACATACCTAATAACTTCTGCTACAAGTAATTTGGAAGACTGTAATGTCACCAGTCTCTTACAGGTGTAGTACTAACAGCAAAACTGGGACTTCAGTGCTTAGAAATTTCAGCCATTGTTCTGACATCAAGGAACCCACTTCCATTTGGTAGCAAACTAATCATTCACCTAGTCTAATTCCTAAATGTTAGCCACATACTGCAAATTAGTTACAATCTGCCTGTTCTTCTGACCATGGAAGCACAGCATTTTAAGTTACACATTTTAAGCTTTTGTTTTGGAGGCACATTTTCAAATGTGATTTGCCAGTTAATACAGAGCAAGGGAATGGAACTGAGGCTTTCCAGGCAAGAATAACCTGACCCCTAAGGAGCTAGGAAAATCAGGGTGGAGTCCCTTGGCTGGTAACCCTACTAAGCATTATGGCACCTCGTTTAGACACTGGAATAACTACCACCTTGTTTGTGGAGATAAACCTTCTGGACTTGCTTTAGGCCACAAGTGGATTCTGAGTAGTACCGAAAATTTAACAGGTCTGCTGTACCCTCAGTGCTGCCATCACCCAAATCACCATCACCCTTTTTATTACTTAATTTTTCTTTTCATTATGCTACAATATAGACATCAGAAATATTTTTGCAATATAGATGTGCACATTTTTTACAGCATGGATGGCAACATCCTGACACTGAATTTTTTTTTCTTTTAGTAGAGAAACAAGATTTATGTTAAAATTACCAGAGTGTAATCAGCTGCTGCTACAATCTGAATTGCTGTTAATCTCAATGTAGTTCATACATCACTAAATTATCATTTCTGGTACCTCCATATGGATGTCTTTCCCTTTCTCTTTAATACTTCAAAATTACTGTTTCTATTTGAATCAAACTTCAGTAAAGTTACAGATTAACAGAAAATTATGGCACAGGGAAGTGAGAGTATGCAGTTCTGTAGTTTATTTCCAAAAGTATTATCCAAATGGAGAAGAGAAAAAAAAATCACTACCAGCATAGTGAAATGTATTATTTGCATATTTACTCCCTCAAAAATAATTATTTACATCAGTTCTTGTAACTGGTTGCAGTTGTTACACAGTGGAAAAATCATAGTAAAACTTAATTGATGATTGCCCAAACACAACCCTTTTTGTTTCCATTTTACAGTCCTTTAGTATTTACATTGTCTATATAGCTTTATGCATAAAGAAATTGCAAGAATTGGAGACTGAGATCTTGAATAAACTTTATACATTTTGAAAAGTCTGCTGCTCCTTTTGTATTCAAATGAAACACAGCTTAAATGAATGTTTTCATTTTTTAAACAAAATTATCTTCCCAAGACTAAGAATGTGAAATATACATTATTGAAAAATATGAACAAAAATCTTGGTCCCAACCATAAATGTACTTTGCAGAATTTAGAAAATGCTTTACAACTAGGTTTCCTTAGACATCTAGAATTCCTTTGTCTTAATCAGTAGTAGGTGAAAGCAAACAAAGAAGTTATTCCAATGGTACTGAATTAATCATCCAGAAAGCAAATCAAAGATAAACAGTTTTGATTAAAAATTGACAAATCCCTTCATGTGACAAAAATGTGTGTCTTCTTCAAATGAAAACATTTACTTTGGCTGTCAAGTTTAATTATTTTTGAACTATTAGTTCCGCCTTTGTTCCACAAGACCAATCCAGCCACAGAATATCTCAAAGGTGATACAATTCTCCTCTACTTTACTGGAGAATTTACAATAGATTTAATTACAGCCTTTTTTAAAGCAACTCAAATACCAGTACCAAATGAATGCAATCCTTATAGTAAGTTTTAAATCCTTTTTCACAAGCCACTACAGCAGCTTTACTGACAATGACTTGAGTACAAATATTGCAAAACTGCATTTTTTACAAAATAAACCATTTATTTTTATTCTGGTAGTCAGCTACACAAAAATCTACTTCCTTAACAAAAAAACAAATAATAAAACAAAAAAGAAACATAACAAAAACAGAAACAAAACCTCCCACAACAAACAAACCAAAAAAAGGCATTTGTCTGCTGAGGCAAGTGTCCAGTGCTTTTTAGAATAGCTGTGTATGTCATTGTTTGCAAGAAAAACTTTTAAAGCACAAGAAGATAGTAACAAGCCTGTCAAGGCTTATTATAACTGCAGTTCCTTAATTTTAAGCTACCAAATGTACAGTTAAATGAGTTTCCTGTACCACTGACTTTTTGTAAAACTTCTCAACTGTAATCTTGGAAGACAAGACTACTGAAGCTGCTTTTCCTAGATAAACTGCTGGTACCTGTGGAAGGTAGGACATAGACCTGAATGAAAAGATATTTTCTCTAATGAGAAATTGTTTAATGTGCAGAATTGCTTGTCAAATGTATTTTTGTGGAACCTAACATGCTAACATGTACTTCTACATACCCTTACTATGGACTCATCACATCCTAAGCTTCACATCACTGTTCAGGCTTCCATACCCAACTTAGGCACATTACCTATTCTCCCAGATGAGCCAAAAGGAAGAATCAATTACGCATTTTATTTATTTTTAATCAGGAATTAAATAGCACTTAGAAAATCATGTTCTATAAGAATATGGTTTCCTGGTGTCACAAAGCCTCTTTATTTAGGCTAGCTGTTACAGTAGGTTAAGCAAGTAAGAAAAGAAACTAAGAGACTTCCTATTGAGACACCACTCTTGCCTATCCATCTGTATCCATGTGTAAAATTTATTGTTAGTTTCAATTAATGAATAATAGAATAAAATAGTTTTCTGTGTCGTTCAATCTTTCTTTCTCAACTTGGTTTAGTATTTAAAATTGTTTCAGACCATTATTCAAACCATCATTCCTAAGAACTGGGACCATTTTTTTTCTCACAGTATCAGCACTCAACAATAAATATAAAATAAACAAAATAAAAATTGTAACAATAGTTTAGTAGTTCTGCCCAGACAGTTTAACAGTTCATAATAATAATACTGGTAACGCAACATAAGTTGCTTATAAAACACAGTTATACACTTAAAAGATTTTCTTCCTCAAGAGCTCACATATAAACAGGTGCTGTTACTCTTTTGCATGCTGCCGTGATACCTTGTGTTTTAGTTCCATTTAAAATGAAAAGCATGAGAACTGTTTCCTTTTCAAGTATTTTGCTTACCCTGAATACTATTCATCTGAATTAATGCACAAAGCAAGAACCACAAAGGAATCTACTTTAAAAACATAGGGAACTAACTAAACTGATTTATTTCATGGCACACCAGGATTTGTGTTTTACTTACATGCTCTTTATTGCAAAAAATCAGCAAAATGTACTATTTCTTTGAGAAAACTGCAAACATTTTTCATTGCAAGAAAAAAGCATGTGTCCTTTTCAACAGTATTTTAATGTTTGTATAATTATTTAGAAATAATTGAAAAGAGATTGTGTATTTGCCTATCTATATGCCTTCAAATAATAGGTAAAGTTAGCTTACAATATCAAACCAAAACACATTAGACTGAAATATATGCTTGAATTTTTCTTTATTAAAATTATGGCACTTAATTTAATAGCAGAAATAATAATAGGGCTCCACAATCAGAAGCAGTATTGTTTTCCAAACACCACATTTGTTCGAGAACAAGGCCTTTATAACTTACTCAAAACTGAAGCAGCCCTCATTGTGATTTTTTTTTTTTGTATTACAACACTATCACATCTGGATCAGCCCTGCAAGTTTGCTGTTGTTTATTTTCCTTTGTATTCTGTAAATTAAATTGCAGTTTCACTGTGCTGTCAAGTAGACAATTGCAACAGCATGCCACTGGAAAATGTTTAACATTTACATTTAATGTGGCTGACCCAGCAAAGAAAAATCCTTCCATTTAGCATTATCTTTCCCTTTTTTTTTTTTTTAATTTTTTTACAAAAAGCTAAGGTTGAACATACTGCATGACATTACCAAAAGTTTTCCAAACTATAAAAGAAAAAGTATGAACTAATAATCAGATTTCTCAAGGGCTGTAGTGAATAACAAAATAAAAATAGCATTACATTGCAGCACCTTTAAACATGTAACAAAAAAGTGCTCTGTGTACACCAAAAATGGGTTACTGACTAGTACTATTACCAATGTTTGTGGAAAAATATATATATATATATGTATACACACAAAGGCACACACGCACGGGGGGAAAAAAAAAGAAACTCAAGCATTTACACACGTGAAAACTGAGTTTTCATGTTAAAAAAAATCCTAAAATACCATATAATCATGTTCACAGATTTTATATCATTCACATGCATTTTTCATTAAACAAAAGACAGGCTCTAGAAAAAAAAAGTAAATTAAATACCTCAATTTTATAATAAAGTAAATGCAATCAATGCATGACATGACGTGGCATGTTAAATCAAGTATCATTATTCAGCATTAAAATAACTGTACCAGTTTACAGGTACAGGTACTAAACTATCCTTTAAATGTTTACAATGTGATGCTGCAGCAAATTTATAATCAGATCCAGCTGATAAGAGTATTACTATGAGTGACATGAATGTCCACAGAACACAAAAGAATACAGATATGCTTTGGAGCAATACCTCCAAAGTTATTTTAACTTCCACCCCATCTCCCATTTCATTGTATGTCCAGTCTTAAGAGTAGTACATTGAAAACTGATATTACCCTTTCAGAAACATTCTATTAAATGAAATAAATCTAATAAGGAGTTATAATTACAGGCTTCATCTAATAGAAAGCTAAGCTTTGGTTATATAAAGTGCAGTTCAATAATAAGCCAATAAATCACAATGTTGTGCATACATCTAATTTTTGCAGCTCAATTTCCTTGCAAATTCTAAAAAATATTCATGTGTTTCAGTTTGCTTAACAGCAGGCTCAGTTAAGAAAAAAATCCTGTTTAAATAAATTTCAGTTCTATGTACTTAGGTACTATCCACCTTTGTGCACTACACCTCTAAATTGCTTGGCAACATGTAACCTCTTGGACGTTCCATAATCTGCACAATTGCATTTGTATCCCATCCCATGAAACACCTAAGCTCTTGACAAAACAGTTCCCTAACCTCTTCAAATCATTTATACTTTTTGCTGTATGAAGTTTTCAAGTTTTATTATGATACAAGCAGTACATTCCATCACTCTCATGGCAACTTCTGAAGTAAATCTATCATTGGGAATCTGTGGAAAAGGAAGTAAGTCAGGATACCTAGTTTTTAAGCTATCAACTCCATAAGCCTCCAATGTCTGAACATCATTTGTAAGTCCTTCAAGTTGCTGACTGTACTCCTCTATTTTTTGTGCAAGGGCTGCTGGTTTTACATCTTTGTCTGACTTGCCCTTCACAGCATAGTCAGCTGCAATCAAGGCTAGTTTAGTAGAAAGGTAGCATTTAAAGCACACCCATTCATTGGCATTTTTATGAAGGTCGTTTCGTGCAGCTGAAAAGTTGGCTCGGGCCTGCCTAAGCCATCGACGAGCCTCCACAGGATTGCCAACGGACCTGAATGTAGGTGGGACAAAAAAGCGTTGCGAGTAAGATGGCCCCGTGGAGGAGGGACACTTTTCTTTATACTGTTGCCTTTCAGATTTGTGGCTTGTTGCTTCCTGATTCCATGAAGTGTAAAATCTCTGAAATGAAAATTTATCTGACTGAAATCGGGAAGCAGAGGATGAAAATGGCCTTCTTGAGGCTCTGTCCATGTTTTGATCCATGAAAGCCTGTTTTTCCATCCTGTTAATCTCATTCTGTAAATGTTTGAAAACCTCATTAGCTATATCAAGATTCTCTGCATTTTTATCTGGATGCCATTTAAGATACAGCCTCCTAATAATTTTTTTTCTTTCAGATTCTGGAAGCTTCCAAGCCTGTTCAATCACAGATGTCACTTCTCTTAATATTTCTGGCAACGAGTTCGACTTTAACTTTTTTGGAGAGTGATGTTTTGAGGACATTGTTTTGTGGCTCTCTTTACCAGTGAAGATAGGTGGAATTGCCCTCGGTCCATGTGCTGGAAATTCTGTAGGACTGGTTGGGGTAGAAGGTGTGCTATCCCTGCCTTGAGAACTTTCCTCTGGTCTGGAAAATTTATATAAGTCAAGAGAGCTCACAATTTTATATTCACTATATCCAATATCAATCTGGTAAATCTTCCCTAGAAAACTAGGATTTTCATCATCTTCTCTTTCTACTTCTTGCACAATGATTGCATAGGTGTAAGTTGGCTGATATGATCCATATATATCACCACCTTCAGAATCAACAAGGTAACCAACATATTCACCAGGATAAAATACATTCATTGGATCCATAAGAAGTGTATAGTGAATTTCAGCTGGTATAGGAGTGCCAGGTGTTGGCAGTTCTAGTTTTGATGGCTCAGAAGAGTCATACTTCACTCCTAAACTGTCGAGCTTCTCACTGATCCTATAAATATCATTACAACCCAGCATGGCAATTAAATATGAGGTATCAGAAATCAAGTTGTCAGTTGCAGATTTTAAGGTCATGGCTAATGCTAAGAGGAAATTTATGTCTTTGCTGTCAGAATGCTGTATGTAAAGCAGTATTACTGCATTTCCATATCTCTTCAAGAAAGCAAAGGTTTCACTTTTGCTGTGGGGAATAGGAGCAAACCCTTTAACTCTTAATGTTGTTTGCAACTTCTCGAAACAGGAAACTTTCAAACCTTCACGCAAAGCTTTGCAAAGTCTTATTGCTTTTTCCTCATTAGCCAGAAAAGCATTGTCATTTTCATGCTTCATAATCCTAATGAGTCCTGTGATGAATTGTTCTGAAGACAACAGTAACTGTAACCTTCCCTGCAAAGAACATAATGCTCCGAACTGACAAATTTTGGGAGACTCCTCATCCAACTGTTCTTCAAGAATACTGCTAAGTAAGCGAGGCCTCAGTTTCTGAGGGAATAACATTATCAATTTAGTGTGAAAGCCATGGTCTTTGCCTAAGTAACACTGGCTAAGATCAACAAGCATCTGCACACCAATGTTACCTTGGATTCTGCTTTTGTAGTGGGGCGCATCATCAAAAACTAAAATACTAGACTTTACCAACCTACCATCTTGACTGGGAAGATAAAGGGCAAAATCCCTCATATTCTCAAGGTCATTCCTAACCTTTACAGAATCATTCTGAAGACTTTTGAACAGACCTGAAACAACTCTTTTAACCGTGCGCATTTCATTAGGATCCAATTGCTTTCCTTCTGAGTTCTTATATATGCGACCTAGAACTTCAACATACTGCTTTGTTGAAATAATATCTTCAGTACCCAAATGCTTAAATAACTGATGGAAAGTACCAAGTTCTAAAGGAAGTTTGTAAAGATAAGGTTTAAAATCAGATTCATACTCAAGGTTTATTACCACCTCTTCAGGCTTAAGGAGCTTCCAACCTTCTTCCACCATTACAAAAGAAACTCCTCGAAGCTGAAAGCGGAATTCCCTCTTCTCTGTACTAAGAAACTCATAAATGCTTCTTAGGACCTTGGCCCTAGTTTTCACCATGTCCTCATCCAAAGTTGTTATATTGCATATGTTCCTGCAGTTATTGATAACTTTGTCCAGAGGAGGGTCCAAATTAACATTCAGCATGGTTAAAACTTGCTCAAGTTGTTCTTGTGCACCAAGACTGCTCCCCTCTTGCTCTTTGATGCTTAAAGGTGTTGCTTTCTCAGGAAGAATGGGACACGACGTCCACAGCAGCTGCAACACATCAGTCTGTTTGAATTTAGGATTCACCTGTGCCCCATTGAATCGTATAAGAGGAAGTGTCCCATTAACTTCTTGATACTGAGGATGAAATCTCACAAATTCTACAGGAGCTCTTTCAGGGCACAGGAAAGGAATTAATGACAATTCTTTCAGAAAATTTCCTGAAAAAAGGTCAGTTCTTTCTTGAAATATGTGGTGAAGGAGGACATCAACAGTATTCTGTAGTGTTTCTTTAGACCAGTTTTCTGTATTTGCTCGCATGCTGATCTCCTTAGCAAACTGCAGTAATTGCTGCTGTGAAATGATGAATTTCAATCCAATATGTCGTAGAAAAGTTACCCATGATGGAAGAAATGCAGCTTGATTTTTCGGTTTTGTAAGTTGCTCTAGCTTCTTAAAAAAATCTTGAGGTATAAAGAATTTTTCAGGAAGCATAACTTCAAAGACTTTTACGGTCCTGTCATAAAAATATTTTGCAGGTTTTAACCTATTGCTTGCGTCATGAATGATCAAAATGCTTTCAAGCTTTTCAAACAGCTGTTCTTTCATTTCTGAAGCTTCTTCAATGCTAGTTAGCCTATTCTTTAAGTAGATCAAATGTTCTAACTTCGCATCATAAGACAGACCTTCAATTTTTGGCAAAAGATGTTTCAAGTACACTTCAAGATCATCCACAGAGACACAGCCAAGCATAGTATACAAATCTTTCAAGTGAACCTTCTCTTCAAGAAAAGCTGATGAAGTAGACTGTGTCCATCTCTCTACTTCTACTGATGGGATGCTTTTTGTCAAGACATAACACGTCCCATACTTTGAGATGCTGATGTATCGGCCACTAATTGATTTGTAACATGGAAGAGACTTTAAAATTTTTATGTCATCCTGAGATGTCAAATGACATAAGTTACAATTGAAGTACATTAAGAGAGCCTCAAAGTCACTTTCTGCTAACTTTTCAGTCTTAAAAGTTGATGTCTGTACCATATATTGTATGGCTTTCAGGATGCTTGAAGGATTATCTATGTTTGCTGTACGTCCTGACAGCAAAGGCACTAAAGCATTGTCTTTGGAGCAAATTTTGTTCAATGCCAGCTGAATACAGCCTGTTTTCATTAAAGCATGGAAGACTTTATCACTCTGAGCATTTGGAAAGACAGCTATATGCATAATGCTGAGAGGCAGCAAAACATCACACTCTGGCACAACAAGGTGACTGGCTGAGACAGTGAACTTTACACCTGGGAGCAAAGTCCAGTCCTTCAAAGTTTCAATTACACCATCAAATTTTGCTTGCGTATCTTCTTGCTCTTCCTTAATATTTATAGACTCACTGATAAAATGCCAGGCACTTTTAAGCCAAGACTCACTTGCAAAGTTTTCCTTCCATTTCATACAGTTTCTGGTTTTATATTCCCTAGGCAACACAGATGATAACAATTCAGCAAAACTTCTGATATCAAATACTTTTGCTACTTCACTGCTGAGCAGAATATTGTTGTATCTCAAATATAATGTGTTCATAAAGAGATCCTTGCGAGATGGAATCAGTTCATGGTATGTTGTCAAGAACTTTGGTCGCTTTGAATCAAAAACTTGCAAGACGTTGTCAAGAGTAATAAGGAGTGGCAAACCCTCAATTTGGATTTCATTTTCTTCTGCATCTTTGAAACAGTAATCAACCAGGAGTTTGAGGCTATGGAAGAGTTTCAAATTTGTCTGCTGAAGACGACAGGGTAACTTTCCAATGTGACAATTAGAGTCTGGAAAAGAAAATGTCATCAAAAATGATCGGACATCAGCAGGTGTCACATAGGTGACAGGAATATCTGCATCTACCAAACAGTGGTAGAGATTTGCAGTCTCATCACAGTTATATACCAAATTAAATCCAATTTCTAAGAGTAAATGCTTGAGTCTGTAAACATTTTCAGCCACTGTCTTCCGCGTTGTGATGTTGTATTCTGTATTTTTGAGGTGCTGCAATTCATCTTGTAGCAAATTGTCAAAGAATGGTCTACCTTTGTTCACAGTAGACATGTTAACCCATGTGATGATAACAGCAGAATGCAAATCAGAACCATCAACATTTGGAGCTCGCATAACAGGTAAAAGACGCTTCAAATCTTCATAAATACAGCTGTAAACTGCTTTCACCAAACAATACCAATCTGGTTGAATATCAAGTCTATTAACTGGAAAAAAGGATAAAAACTTTTTTAAAGTGTCTTTCACAGCATGAATAGGTGTGTTTTGCAGCACTGATACTGTAGGATCAGTGCCTGGAAAATACCTCTTCTTCAGCTGAATCAGCAGTTCAACATAGGCCGGTGCTATCAGCGCTGTCATTAGACTACTATTCCAGTCACTTCTTACTCCAACACCGTTATCATCACGCCACAGATTTCTTCTTGCGGAGTCCAGAGCAAAGTGTCCATTCACATGGAAAGGTAACCCAGTTTCTAAAGATAAGGGTAAGAAACAGAACGCTCTGTGGGGTTTTTTGTAATTATGAGTAATGCAAGCTGCTACTCCACCACGAGGGAAAAGAGTAATGTCCTCGTTCTTGTGTGCTGAAACCACACTTTTGGATACCTTTTCCATAGCAGAAAAGCCTGACCTGTTACAAATCAACCAAGTTGTAAGATTTCCTTCAGAGTCTTCAGTATCCATTGTGTAAGTAATCTGCTGCACAGGTATTTCACTCAGCTGCTTTTTTTTAGTTACACTGTCAATCACAGATGCATGGAATTGCTTTCGTTTCAGTCTGTCTCCATCAGTGATTTTGCCTTGCACAGAATACAGGACATTCAGTGCTCCTGTTGTTTTTTCTATCTCACAAATAGAAATTTTCTCCATGTGGTTCAAAAACATTAAGAGTTCTGCTCCATCTGTACGCAGCTTATCTAAAAGATTTTGGACCATTCTATCTGAGCACGGGACTGAGGAAATTTCTGATACTTTCGCCATTTCTCCATTTCTAAGAGGAAATCTAAACATTGTACAATTGTCCAGTTTAAAGTGATTTCCTAGGTAGAGGTCCAGTACGTCAGAGAACTGTGTTCTGAAATCTGCATCTAAATCTCTAAACATGCGGCCAGGACTTGTTGATGTTGAACCTGGTGCATATCTTGCATGAGGATCAAAAATACAAAGTATATCATTGCCAGACAGGAACGAAGGGCAATCAGTAATGTGATAAACAGAATTGAAACCTATACCATATTGTCCAGTTTTACAGGGATTTCCTACTTTTGTACCTTTTCCAAGGTTCTGAATTCCCCGAATATCATCTTCTGTAAAAGGCTGATTGTTGTAAACACACAGTGCTGGTCCCTGAAGTGGTGCCCATTTCTCATCAAATATTCTATCGGCTGGATGCTGTCTAGGATCAAACACAAAACAGATCTCTGTAGCTTTTGCATCATCTGCATTCTGAAGGAGCTCTTTCAGCATTTCTTTTTCTGAAGGATAAGCATTCAGAATGCTTTTAATTCTACTTGTCAATTTTTCTTTCTGGCCAAATTCTGTTCCAAGGGTAGTGAAACAGATATTTGATGCATATCTTTCTAAAGCTTTATGGCGTTTTGGTATTGCTCCAAGCTTCACTGCAACTTCTCTTGGAATATCGCCATGACAGTATTTAACAGTTGTGTCTTTAACTTTAATCCATGGACAGTCATTGTAACACAAAGATTTTGCAGGCAGAAGTGCAAGACGAGTATCTGGCAACAAAATCTCACCATACTTTTTCTCACAAAATTCCTGCTTTTTCTCTCTAATGAGGCCCCATATTCCTTCACTAATTATTCTCCTGCAGAGCTGAAAGTTGTCTTCTGTTAGTTGTTTGGTCCCTCTTTCCTGATTTATTAATTCCAGAACCACAGCAAAGTCTTCAACTGTAAAAGCCTGTCTTACACCCACACTTTCAAACAGCTCACGGAAACTATTTTTATATTTGTTAGGCAACTGATAGAGATAGGGTGCTGCTTCAAAATTCAAATGAAAAGACACTTTTGTTGGATCAGCGTACACATTCTCAACCAAAATAAAACTACAGTTTGTCAGCTGTTCAATTATCATGGCTTTTGTTGATTCACTCTCTAGCATTGCTTCATGCAGATATTTGTAACAAGCATTAGTGATATTTTCTTGGTACAATGTGATTCCATCAAATGACTTTGCAACTTCTTCTAACTGATTTATGACTAAATTAACAGCTGGTTTCTTCAGCAAACCCAAAAATTCTTTGACAGCTAATGACAAAGTACCACAACCTTTAAAAGAGTGGGAATTTTCATTAAGAATTGGTTGTGTGAGGCAAACTATATCTTGATGATCAGCAGTGAAAAGATCAGTTGCTGAAAACATCGCTTCAGGCTGAAAATCACTGCCTTTCCAGTGCAGTGAGAAGCCTGCTGGTTTGCTAAGGAAAGGAAGGAAAGGAATGTTTTGACATTTTGCAGCAAATTCTTTAGCTCT
Organism: Climacteris rufus; assembly: GCA_013398175.1. Lineage (NCBI taxonomy): Eukaryota > Metazoa > Chordata > Aves > Passeriformes > Climacteridae > Climacteris > Climacteris rufus. The sequence goes on along the minus strand of VZRZ01005152.1, from coordinate 758,364 downwards.
AGAATCTCTGGATTTTAGCTTTTCATCAATAAGACTCAATATGATACTGCTCCTGAGACAAGCTGCAGTATGATCAGTCTTGTTAATTTCAGCTACTGATTCTGCACGTTCTATCAGATCTTCCCATAAAATATCATCTTTAGCCATTCCCAACTGAACAAGTTTAATCAAAATAACAGGGTTAAGATAATCCTGAGTGGTACCATAAGGAAATCTTCCATCCTCAGCATCATACAACTTTGCAACTCTTCCTTCAGGATGGATCAGTCTTGATGGTGTAACTAATGAATGTCCATCCAAAGAACAGGGAATACATGGAGTAGCACGAAGAATTCCTGAGAACTCCTCAACTTTTTCATTGAGAACGTAACGCATCAAAGGATCACGCAGCTCTGCATCAATCTCCTGAATATTAGGGAAAAATACCTCAGAAAAGAACTGTTTCTCAGAGAAAGTGTTTTCCAGTAATATGTATTTGCATCCCGCTTCTTCAAATCCTGTCTTTACCCAGGATGGGAGATCTACAGCACACAAATTTTTTGAACCAGTTTTTTTAAGGTACTTCAGAAAGATCTTGAAAGCTGATGGCCCAACATCTGGCCGTTTCAGTATAGAGTCATCTAAAAACCTTACATTCTTCATGGAAACCCAAGACGAACCATCAGAAAACACTTTGATCCCTTCTTTGCTTTTCATATGAGCTATGTCCTCATAAAACCCTTGACAAATAACAGAAAAATCATCGTGGACTGAATCGGGGTCTGGCCACACTGCACAGTAATTGTAGTCAACTAGCTCACCATTGATTGCCATGTCACGTAAAACACAAAGGGCTTCTATGTAGGCTTTTACAATAACATGCCTCATGAATACTGTATTCCATCTTCCTTTCGTGTCTGTTTTCCAGATCTCTTTCCGATTTGAAGTAACTGCAAAGCAGCCATTTATATGAAGAGGTAATCCTGTTTTTATTCGCAGAGGTAAATAGCAGAATACTTCACCTATGTTGTTGCAATTGGGTTTCACAATCCATTTTTGATCCTGGGTTTCAGACAGCAACACTCCTACGCCACCACAGGGAACAAGGCCTAGTCTCCGTCCACTTTCATGCAAAGAAAATTTCAAAGCATCGCCAACATCCATGCAAGAACATATAAGCCATGTTGTTGAATCTACTGTTTTCTGTGGCAATTCATCACCTGATCTTTTTGTCTGCCCTGATTTAGCCATTTCAAAGAAAGCAGCTGGGTCATCTTCAGTACCTCTGAAAAGTGGAGACTGTAAATCAGCAATCCGCCTAAACACATGGTGAAATTCTTCTACTACTATCTGTAAGATACACGATGACTTTGGTGTTTCAGTGGGAAGCTTTTTAGTACTGCTGCTGCAGACCTTCATGAGTTTAGCTGCTTCCTTTAAAACACTTACATTTGGTGCAGTCAAGGCTTTGGAAGAACACAGATTTTTTCTGATGGTGACAACATCTTGTGCCACACTGGGATCATCTGCTTCAATTTTCAAGTATTTCAAAACCATTGAATTTACACTCTGAGCAAATATTATCAGTCTATGACCACAAATGCTAAATTCATCCACAAGAGAATAGATGTCTGCTGTATTGTAACAAGCACTGCTGACTTCACTCACTTTGGCTTCCTGCTGAGTCCTAAAGGACAGCCTGAAAAGTGTTCCTTTGTAGCTGTAGGGTGATTCTACTGTCAGTGGTAGCTGGCAACCAAAAACTCCTATAAATGGCTTAAACTGATTTGGAAATTTTCGCAGTCTCTTCTGTTGTTTACTCCAGTTGATTTTGATACCAGGGTTAGATTTATCTCTGATATGCTTACTTATATGGTTGACATTTGGATCAAACATAATCATGAACTCCCGGCTCAAAATAATAGGAACATCAGTGATATGATAAACAGAATTGAATCCCAGTCCAAATTTTCCTACTTTGTCAACTTCACTCCTTTTTAGAGACTCTCCTAATCGAGTTATATTTAGGAAATCAGAGTCAGAAAACTCGGAATTATTGAATGACCACAAAGCTGGACCATGACATGCTGCCATTCCTGGATCCAGAAGGTTCTCTCTTATATCCATATTTCTTCTCATGTCAATCAGGAAATTACATTCCGTTGCATTAGCATCGTCCGCATTTTGAAGCAGCTCCTTAAAGATATCTGAAATGGAAGGGTATTCCTCCAGTATGTTTTTAATTCTTACAGTCAGGGGCTCTCTTTGGCCAGACTGCTCAAATCCCATATTTTCTGGATTAATCAGTCTTGTGCTCAGGCATGGGACATTTAACCACTCTGCAGTTTTCATTGGTATGTCTTCATGCACCAAAATTATGGGTTCAACAGAATCTTCAAGCAAATCATTTAAGTCATCAACTTTGATGTCACAGTAACAGCACTCATGAATTGGCCTCATTACAAGTTTATAAGGAAGTTTGCCACTGTACAGTGGCATGGGCGTGTGCAGACTCGCAGGGATCTGATTGCTGTACAGCCATCTTATGATGCTCAACATAATGTGAAGGCTTTGCTTACTCTCTTGTTCCGAGAGAGACTGCTCACTCTTCAGATATATTTTCTGAATGACCATAGAAACGTGGTCTGGTGTTAACTCCTCAATTGAACCACAACATTTAAACAACTGGTGAAACTTTGCCATAGTTTTCGGCACATAATGTAGATAAGGTTGGAGATCAAGATCAGGAACTGATTTTATTACTGCTTGTGTGAGGGAACAAAATGTTTTACCTGTCCAAACCCAGGGAAACTTCAGGGCTTTAAAAGCTTCTTTGCCTTCTTCTAGATGATCATGCATAAATCCATAAATCTCAAGCAAGATATGCTGAAATTGATAGTAGTCCTCATCACTGAAGGTTTTAGAACTATGCCAATCAACTACCACCTTGAAATGTTTCAAGACTGCTTTTATGCTAGGCTTGGTGGGGATGCCAAGTGCTTTTCCTATATCCAACAGTACATTTTCCACAAGAGGAACTGAGGAGCCAACTAAAATTGCATGTGATATATCACACATTTCTGGTGGTGAACAAAGATTACAATGATCTCCTTTCCAAACTAAGGACCCTGGATAATTTGGAGGCCTTTCCTTACTTGCAGGAATCCATTTTATCTTTTTCATCGCAGCTTTTGTTTCAGACGAGTGAAGCAGCATATGGTTTTTGTTCAAAATTGTCAAGAGAGTTCTAGCTTTTCTGAACAGCAAATCATGATTGGTGTTAGAGTTAGCATGCAAACTTTCAATTTTTTTTGCCACTCTCAAGATATCATTTTCCTCAAGACTGGCTTCATTTTTTAAGCCTATTTGTCTCAATGAATGAAGAATATCTGAGGATGTAAAAATAACAGGAGGGAAGCAACTTTCCTCCTCAGCATAAAACAAATGTTGCAGAAGTTCTACCTCAGGATCAAAGAGTTCATTTGCTGACATGATCTTTTCTGGTGAAATCTTAATAAACTTTAGTGGTGTCAGCCAGTCTATCACATCTGTATTCTCATTTTTGAGAAAAGTCAGATTTTCAAGAACCCATTGCATTATCTGTGCTGTTTCATCACATGAATAAAAGTCACTTCTTATGTCTTCTATAACAAACTTCAAGCAATCTGTGCTCTTTAGCTGTTCTATTTTCAGCAGATTAGCTAAGCGAATAGTTGCTTCATCACTGCTGTCAATTATTGGAACAGAAAATCTTAAACCAGGAGGAATTTTGGCAGTGTGGTGTAATACCTTACTACCTTTTAGCCCAGTAAAAACAGGAACACTTTCATCAGATGATTTTTCAATTTTTTTAAATATTAGCAATTCCTGAATAATATTCTTCTCTTTTTCACTCGCATCTGTTAAACTAGCTAAGAACGCCCTAAGAGCATCTTTATGTGTCGATGGGAATGATGCAACCTGATTGCATAGTTTCTGTAAGGACATTTTTTCCATTATTTGTAACACAGCACTTGGGAGTGGTGGATGCACGTATTTTTTTATAAGTGGATGTTGGATAGAAATATCCAGTTTCTTAAGTACAACTCCACCAACTTTCTGAATAATATCAGCTAAATATTCTGGGAGCTGAGTCTCAGATTCATCTTCCAGAATGATAGGTGATGGATTCCTAAACCTAACCAGTTCTACTGATGTTTGATTTTCCTCCAGCACCATCTTGGGAATAAGCGGCATTTCATCAAACACACTCAAGTCATCAGAAAAATGTATATATAGATTCCTCCAGACCATCTTCAGCCAGGAAACTGATGGGTGCTTTTTTTCTTCCAAACCTGGATACCACTGTACCACCACGTCTCTCCCAGGCCACACGCTGTTCATAACTTCTTTAATGAGCCGGGCAAATCTTTCTGGGTTCAGAAGTTGCAACTGAGTGCATGGCCTCCCTGAAATTATAGCAAAAAGACAAAGCTGTGAAAATCACAGAGCAGAGTTACATAACAAGGGGCTTTGAGGGGGAAGAAAGAAAAAGGAAAATAAGAAAAAAAAAAGTCTAATTTGTGCCCTGCCTTTGTGGGAAAAAAAAGTTTGCTTAATAGGACTGCAGATACCAGCTTCCTTTGCTTTCAGGAGTTAATTAAAACCAACTACATTCCATATTAGTATAAAAATACAAACAAATCAAAAATTATCAGTATGTCATTACATTTGTTAGTTTAACACAAAAGTTCTCAAGCATACATAGCAAATAGAGATTTAGAATTGAAGTGAAAGCCTCAAACATATTTTTTCATTTGGTTGATTCCTTTACCATACTTATTTACCTAGGGGTAAAGAAAAATCTAATCCATTATTTTTCTGTAATTGCAAATGTTCAAATAGGTTTGAGAGATTATTTATTAGATATATCAAAATGGCTCAGGTGCAGAAAGTGCTGAAACTAAGTCTACATGTAGATGCTTTTATTCTCACTAAAAGTTCTTTTATTCCCACTAAAGATGCTTTTATTCTCACTAAGTTCTCACTAAAAGAAATACACTACTGTCTCAATTATCATTAGGACAGTTTATACTTAAAAACTACAGAACTTCTGGGGGTAAGAAAACAGCACAAAACATAAAAATACCACTACCTCCCAACACATCAGAAACAATGACAGAAGTGAAAGCAAGAAATCTATTTGAATGTCAGATCTTCTATTATGCATCTAGATAACATTGCCCTTCTCTTGGAGGCAACAGTCCAAATAAAGATTAAGACCAATTATAGACATCCTTCAGAAAAAGTATTTTTCTTTTCACTTCATGCCTACAGAGCTATGGGTTCTGTTAGCTCTATTGAACAAAAAACAGGTGAACACATCATCCTTGTGGAAGTGAGGAAAACTTGCAGAAGGGCCTACGAAGATAAGAATCTACTTAAAAGCTAAACTTAAGTCCCATATTTTTATTTGAGAACAGAAATTTAAAATATTGTTTTTAAAACTGTACATATGATCTTAAAATACAGGAAATCTTCCTGCATGTAAAATTATTAAAAATACATAAATAAACCAATGAAAATATTGATAATCTCCATGTAACAAATACAAGGTTTTATTCATCAATATGCATATTCCCCTCAGCTGTGATTACAACTCTTTTAACAATTATCTTAGGTTGTTATCTCTTGGCAGCTCTATTTGGCAAGGTTCTTTTGCAAGAAAGATGGGGTAATGAGAATAGCTAGTCACCAAATTCACACAAATATCAAGCTTCAATCCAAACCAGTACATCTTCAGTTAATAACCATACCTGAAAATCCCCAGAGAAGCTGTTGGGCTAGAATATAATCAAATCCATTTTTAGAAAACATCCTGTGAGCTACACATTAATACACTAAGTATAGAAACAGTTACTAACTAGAAAAGTACAGTTCACATTCTAGGAGATTAAAAATAAGATCTGTTTGTCTTTGAACAACACAATAAAAACAGTTGATATCCATCTTCTCAAGACATAATATAAGAATGTTTCTATTTCTGCAACTGTATCAGGAATCTCTCTGATATAATTTCTACAGCTATATAAATAAAATTCTTGACAGATTAATATTTCTAAAGCTGTCAAAACCCCTTCTAATACTTATTATTTTTAGTAACATGCAACTTCTATGGTAGTGCAGTTGTCCTTTACAATTATGCAGAATCATAGTATGAAGAATAATTTAGGAGAAGGCAGAATGAAAAGCAGGACACTTGAATCATGCAAAGGATTATTTAATAATATTTAAGAATTTTTATAAGATTTTAAAAAATACTTGTCATATTTATTTACAAAAATACGTTTGTCTAATCGATGGGAGACATAATATGAAGAACAAGTCCCTAGAAAAATGTCATCCAAAGAATCTGCCAGAGGAAAAAAGAGACAAAAGCAAGACCTTAAATGTGACCAAAAATCTCCCCAGTAACTAAAATGACTAGAAACACTTAATTGCAGCTCTGAGGCCAAGGAAGACAAGGAATATCCTAGAACTCAGTGAGGGATTGGTTTAAAAACATACAGGGTTTATTTCATTTCTGTCACCTCTGTTTTTCTGTTTACGATATATTAAATCACATACTGTGTTTTGTTTTGGTTGTTTCACTCTGTATTTTAATTTAAGCATGCTTTTGGATTGCTTTGTGGCATTCACTTGGAGGAAATTGTCTAGGAAAGTACATCTCAAAAGTCAATTCAAGGTATTATCACACAGAACTGGCATTTTTCAAAACTGCTATTGCTATCTTACATAAAATCTTCATCCATCTAACCTCACTGTGGTTGTCTTGATATTTCTGTTCTTTAAAAGTTCTATAAAACAATAGCTCTTTATGGTTCTATCCTAGATTATGAATATTCCCTCGTTGGATACACAGTTTAAAGTAGTCATTATTTCAACAGTTTAGAATATTTTTAAAAACAGTACTGGGGGAAATTAACAGTAGGGAAAAAAAGATTACACCAAGCATCTTCTAGCACAACAATAAAGACAACATCCATCATATAATAAGCTGACAGGGCCTTGAAAATTCTGGATTTTAAAATAAAGTTTTCTTTACAATAGCTTCAAACTTGATGTCCTTCACATTCAGTTGAAGTCACAGATTTAATATCTTCTATACATTTTATATTATTTTAAATATTTACATGTTTAACTCTATGCAACAAGTCACTCTCAAGTATTTTAATTTTTTTACAGATGCTTTGCCATACTTTAAAAATTTATCATCTTGCCTCAGAATTACCTTATTTTTCTATTGTTTTGGTTAATGAAGGAATGATCAATACATGGAGAAAGGAGGAGCTTTACATCTGAACAGAAAGAACAATAAAGAGAACATTTAAAGGATTGAAGGGGAAAAAAGGTCAGAACACAGAAGAAATAGAGACTGAATAACTGAAGACCATGATAAAGGACATCAAGAACAGCAAATCAAGTCTATGTGTTACAGTATTCTACATCTAGTCCCAATGTCTTAAGTGTAAAAAAGAACTCTGATGAAGCAATTAAAAAAAAAAAGAGGCAACAATCTTTTCCTGAAAAGTACATTTTCTAGGCATTAAAGAACAGCTTATTTTAAAATAGTATTAATATATGGTGAGCTAATGAGTGACTTGGTTTGCGAATTGTGTTTGCGTGAGGATGCTTCTGAGACTCAAGTTTCAAATTTACCGATCAAATGGTAAACACAAGCATGGAAAGGTAAGTGTAGACAAACTCTGAGAAGAATAGCTGCCAAAAGGATTTAATTGTGAAGACAGTTAAACATAGAGACATCTTATCTATAGATGCAACAAACTCCTTCACCAAGCCTTTTGATCGTGATTCAAAGTATTTCAGTAGGTCCACGTTGACACAACTATAAACTATGAATCAAGACTCAAGAAACATGTGATGAAATTATATGATCTACAGTATGCTTGAGGCTAGATACTTAAACTGGTTTAATCCAGTTTAAAACAAATGTACTGAAGTGATCACTTGCAATTGTGAGATAAGAGATGATCCACAATACCAAAACCATGACACAACTATTGCATATGCAAATACTACAAATACAAAACAAAATTAAGACTGTCTTAAGTGGAAGAATACTACTTGAATAAAGTTACTGATCCTTGAATACATTTAACTGAGTACCTATTATTTTATTGCTAATTTTCATTGTTCTTCCTTTGCCTTTTTTTTCATTTATAATTTTCATTTGTGTCATTTCCAATTCAAACAATATAGTCTACCTCTTTTTTTTTGATAACTAACTTATTTATGGCAACTCAATTTCAAGAGACATTACCTTAAAGTTGTGTTTAGAGCTAGTCTGTTCAACCATTAGAATCAATTTCACTATAAGAGAATACAAAAGACACATTACCTCGGCTTTTGGCAGCTTCTTTCAAAGCAGTAAGAAGCTCAGGCTTCAGGTCATCAGAAAGTAGCCTTCCCTCCAGGCCAGGAAAGAGTGATCTGGCACACCATGAAAAAAAAAGGAAAACAAAAACAAAAAGGCCCCCACACTTAAGCAAAACAGCATTTATTTATGTTACTTGTTACTAAACAGACATGACCAGCATGGTAAACATCATGGTAGAATAGCAGCATGCAAAGCAATCCCTTACATATGCAGAGTAGGGCTTTCAGTGGGCATTTTCTGACAAATGAAAAAAATTATACGTTCAGAAGCAGAGACTAGCAAGAAAGTAACTTTTCCAACTACTCTTCTTTTCAAGGTAGGTCTAAGCAAGGTTTTTTATGCTAGGAAAACTGGGATTAGAAAGCTATTTTCGCCTGCTTGTGTTGTAACAAAAAAAAATTAGTTTAAATAGCTAGTTTTAATAGTTTAATAGTTTAAACCTGCTATTCTATGTCTTTTAGAAATTTTGTTTGAAAGTATACAAAAAATACAACACAAATCCAGCATGCCACACAGATCTGTGGATTTGAAAAGATCTGCAGCTTTGAAAATATCTGCCGATTTCAAAAGATCTGCAGTCAATATTTAAAATTATGGTGCCAAGACTCAGTCTCATCCTACCCTTCCCTTACTTTAGAACTTAAAACTAAATAGTTTTTAGGGCTTTGTTCTTCCTGAATTCAAAAATAAATATCCAGCTTAATTCTGACAACAGGTGTGTTCATTAGACATAAACAAACACAGAATCTTACTCATCACAGTTAACAGAAGGAAATTCCCAAGACCTTACTTCACTTCTTAGCAGTCTCCAAATTTGAATAAACAAAGAGCCAATCTCCTAAACTGAAAGTGTTTTAAAGCATCTAACATAAGTAATTTATCATACTTATAACACTGGAATTACAAATACTTGATGTAGGCAAGAACAGAGGTAAAGAAAGCATTACTATTTCCATTTTATCACAGCTAGCAAGGAGATTTATGCCTGTTATTATATGCTTCTGTATCAGTTTTACAAGTCTAATCAAACCAACTCCATTACCAAGGGAACATGAACTGAGTAAGAAATACTGGTATCCTTAAGTTTCCAAAAAAGTATCTGATGACTAGTCTGAAGCAGGGTTCTAATTTATTAGTCTCATCATGGGTATGTTTTCTATATTAGTGTACTGGTTTAATTTCCGGAAAGAATAACAAAGTGAAGGAACAAGAAAGGATAAATCATCTCACAATTGATGCTAAAGAATTTTTCTGTTTTAAACAGACACTAGAATCACAGGCTCTGAATAGTTTTAATCTCCTGATAAATAACCTGAATTGTTTAGCACAAGAAAGATTATGGGTTTATGATTACATGTTTAAATCTATGGAGCTCCTGGAGTGGTTCCAGCAGAGGGCTACAAAGATGACTAAGGTACTAGAGCATCTCTTACGAGGAAAGGCTGAAGGAGCTGCGCCTGTTCAGCCTTGACAAGAGATGACTGAGAGGGGACCTCATCAATGTCTAGAAGTATCTGAAGGGAGGGTGTCAAGAAGATAAAACCAAACTCTTTTTTGTGGTACCAAGGATAGAGGCAATAGGACAGGAGGCAATGGCCATAAACCAATGCACAGAAAGTTTCACCTGAACACGAGGAAGAGCTTCTTTACTGTGCAGTGACCACACACTGCAACAGATTGCATGGAGAGGTTGTGGAGTCTCCCTCAATGATTCAAGAACCATCTGGACACAATCTTGTGCCATGTGCTCCAGGATGGACCACATGACCCATTGTGGTCCGTTCCAATTCAGAATCATACTGTGATTCTGAATAGAATACAGCAGAAAAACAGCAACAGACTTGAAAATAGGCAAACTGCTCTCAAAAAACATGGGAAGACAAGTTATCTGCATTCAACTGCTTTTCTTGAAGATTTGCTGTCTACACGTATATTCAAACCACAATTTACATAAGGACCTCATTTGAAGCACTTTTTACCTGAATACCACCTATATGGGCACTCTCCAACCCACCTCTACTTCCCTTATAAACGGCCCACAGAGCAGTAAAAGCAACAAAACACAAAACAAGCATCACATTCTCTCAAGCTGAGAGTCCGGAAATGAGTGGAACTCTGAGGCAAAGGACAAGAAGGGGTCACTGTACACATACATACAGGTAACACATTGTAAGGAGGAACAGTAAGACATTGGGTATGTCTGACTGACATCAAGCCCTACGTGTTAAGACATTATGTGGAGAACGGTCCAGATTTAACAAACATTTAATATATGCATAAGCCAGTACAGACACAGAAAGCAGTAGCCATGCTTTCTCCCCAGTGACTCCATGCTCATTTATTCCAGCTAGCCTGCTCTTTGTTATCCCCCTACCAGTGTCAGTGTAAGCTCTTTTGGCTGATGAAATGAGAACCAAATTGGAACACTGGTGCAGCTGGGAAATAAGCAAGGTAAAAAAACTAATTGGAGAGGGACTGGAAATAACAAAAGGAGAGCAGATATAAAAGATAACTCATCATAGTATCTGTTTATTTCCTGAAACCAGTTCTTAGTACTAAGCCCTTCACTGAAATTAAGCATTGTGATTTAAAAAAAAAAAAAAAAGCCAGGTGTAAACTCAAGCTTTAAATTTAATAAAAGCTCTTATCATTACCTAATTTAAAGTACTTCTTAGTATGTATGTTTTGAATCTCCTATTTGGAATTCCCAGAAGAAAATGAAATGTATCCTGAGGTATTCTCTAAAAGCCTAGATCACACTTTTCTTTTAGAAAGGGTTAACGGCAAATAGCTGTCAAACTTTTCAAGCGAGACTTATGCACACAGACATATACATATAGACAGAAAGTTGAGTTCTATCTATACATTATTTCATCACAGTACAGGCTTCTGCATACCTTCTTTGTTGATAAGCAAAGAACAGTCTGAAGTTGTTTTAACATATAAATGTAAACAAACAAACAACCCCCCACAGTATTACAAATATTGAGCATACCTGGGATATTCTTCTGAGGTTATGTAAACTATATCCTGTTCTGACACAGATGAGGAAAAAGGAATAAAATTCCCATTCTGTAAAGGCAAAAGCTCCAATCCAATCAGTTCACTGTAGACTCCATCAGAAAGCACAAATTCTAAAAGATGAAGCTTTTCTTCAGCAGGTCCACTGTGACCAGATTTCCTTAGCACTTGCCGCACTACAGAAGGCGTCACTTTTTTCACAGCTTTAGCAGTAGAAATAGTAAGATGCACTGCACTAGCAATATTTGCTGGTACCTTGGCAATCTGCTTCCCTGAATTCTGGAGGTAGTTGAGAACAGATTGTGTGTACTCCAAACTTTCATCCATTTCAGAAAAGTGCACCTGTTCCACCTTTATCCACTGATTACTCACTGAGTAAATAACTGTATGCTGGAGCAGCTCTTTAAAGAGAGGTACTACAATGGGTTTCCAGGGTACCCTGATTTTGTTTTCATCAGGCCATAACCGATAAATTCTTTCAGCTGACAATGGAAAATCTGAATTCTTCTCAGTCTCCATTCGTTTGATAGCTTCCAAAATAAGGGTGGTATATGCCTTAGGCACTATATTTACCACAAGAAGATCATTCCACAAAGCTGCTGGATCTCTCCACTGATCCAGCTCTCGCCATTTGATACTCCTTCTATTGTCTGTGAGACCAAAGAAACCACTAACATGAACTGGGAGTCCAGTTTTGCTTTCTTCACCCGGAGGCAAAGGCAGAAAACAAAATGCTCTTCCTGAAAAGTCTGCGACAGCTCCATTTTCCTCCTCGTTAGTTGATAAAGACATAGCTATTCCAATAGTAGGAACAAATTTCAAGTCATCAGCTAAACAATCCAGTTCTGTACACATTCCTCGACCACCCACACAGTTACATACTAACCAGGATGTTTTCTGTGCGTCCTTAACACTCTCATCTTCTACAACTATATTTACATGGTATGTCACACAGGTTATGCTATTGCTTGGAACTCCCTTACAATACTGACTTATTGCAGTTCCCAGGATTTTGATAGAATTGGGTCTTTCGTGTTTCAAGGCCTTGTTCTCACTGGCAGTTACTCTAAAAACCAGCCTCTCTGTTCCATCAGCTTCCCGAATGTGCAATGAAACATCCTGAACACTCTTCAAGAAAAGCAATACTGTGTCTGCATCGACTCTGAAGGATTCAAACAGTTCCAAAACCTTCTGTTTGTCATAAACATTGCTGCTCAGTTGGGAAGGCTGCAGACGAAGTGGGAAACGAAAAAAGGTACCAGGAAAGTTTCCATTCTTAAAGGTTTCCTTAGTGCTGCCAAATACACCAATGAATGGTGCAAATTGGTCTGTAAGTTCATTTATTTCTTTGCTATCTTCTTTCAGATTCCAACACTGGCCTGACTCATGAGGTCCAAAAAGGGTTTGATGGGGGTCAAGCATTCCAATCTGGTCACCACTGAAAATGCTAGGGACATCTGTATACATAAAAAACAACAATTATTACTAATCCTTAAAAGAACGTATTTTAAAAATACAGTCTTAAGGAGCAAATTTTAAAAGGGCAAGAAAAACATATTAAAAAAATGCAATGAACTGAGTATAATCCCCAGGGAAATGGCTGAGTCACCATCCTGGAGGTCTTTAAAATACACACAGAGGTGACCCTTAGGGACATGGCTTAGTAGTGAATTTGGGACCACTAGGCTTACAGTTGGATTCAATGCTCTTAAAGGTCTTTTGCAACCTGCATGATCCTATGATTCTGATAACATAATTCAGTGCTTACTGACAGGGAAGAAACAAGCACACACCTATTCTGCAATTAAATATATACATACTCATTTAACTATTTGAATTCTAGCAGACAGTGAGCAACAAGAAGTACAATTTCTTTCCACTGTATAATTTTATGTTTCCAGTATTTTCAATAAAAAACCCCCAACAAATTAATTTACTACATTTATGTTTTACTAGATTCATAGTTTACAGATCTTGAAAGCTGGCAAACAGTAATCCTGTACATTTAAAAGCACAAATTCACAGAATTATCAAGCCACAGAATGTATTCATTTTATTCATTCTCATCTAGGTAAAATACTGTTAAAAAATACCATGTGTCTTACTAACTCACTTCACAAGGTAAAAATTTTTATTTCAGCAAAAATTTGCCCCTTATCCTGTATGATCGTAACTATGGAGATTGTAAGCATTATTTATACTGCTTCTCTACCACAATACAACATTCTATGAGAATAATAGCTGAACAATACCAGGTTGTGAAACAGTATGTACTATCTCTTTCAAGTGTAAACGTGCATATACCTCTATTACATAATATCTTTTCTAGCAGTAAATAAAAATCATACTTATCATACAACTTATCATACAAAGAACCTGAAAAAGATTTTCAGTCTACTGAGCAGAACTTTCACAATTCTACTTGCATACCTACCCTATTATATTATGGACTTCTATAACATAAGCATCAGTGTATAATTGAAGTAACAGTGTAAAGGAGTGTTCATTTCAATATAAGGGACTAAGTCCATAATGATGCTAATAGAAGAAACAATCTTCTCCAAAACCTTTCAAAATCAAAAAGCTGCCTTACAGGATTTTAGAAAAATAGGAATGCTTCTTAACTAATTGAACTAATTTTAAAATGCACCATAGAGAATATATTAAATCTTTGATGAACAACTAAAGTAATTTAACTATTTAAAACTTCAACATTTTCATTCTAAAAGAACTACTAGGAGTACCTGTTATATGATAAACTGAATTAAAGCCAATTCCAAATCTTCCAACTTTGAGGGGATCATCTTTCTTCCTGCTTCTTGCTATTTCCTGTATACCATGCCAGTCCTCAGGGGTGAAAATTGCATCGTTGTACGCATAAAATGCTGGCCCTATAATAAAGAGGTGAAGGTTAAAAAGATGGCAGAAGAAAACTATTAACTGTTTAAAATTTCCAGGAAATGAACTCTCAGAGCTGAGAAAGTATTTCTTTGAAGTATGCATGTGTAAATTTAATGGAGACGCTATGACTTGATGTGACACCAAATTACGCCTGGTAATGAAAAGAAAAGCAAAATGCAAAAGGAAAAGCAAGGAGATGGATTTACCTCTGTAAATGGTACTTAGATTTATATTCTGTTGTGGTATTTAATTCTGATGTCCACATTTAAAAGAATGATTCTGAAAAACTGAGCAAAAAACAGAAAACAACAAAACTTTTGAAAGAAGTGTCATGTGGCACAAGGCTGATTAATGACTGAAAAAAGCCAGAAGAAAGAAGTAGTGGATCACCCATCACTGAAATCTTCAAATCATGACTAAATGCCTTTTGGGATAACCAAGCAATATGTTTGTTAAATACATAACTGACCTTTATCACACAAAGCCATATTAGATAAAAACCTTAAAGTCACAAGAAACTGAACTTGCAGTATACAGGAGCAAAGTTTGGCTAAGGGCAAGAGAAAAAGTGATGGGGAAGAAAAACAGAACTGCCTAGACAATGCTCAAATGTAAAGAGCTAGGGTCATCTTTACATTAAAAACTGATGTGCTGGTTTGGGCTCCATGATAGCTGGAGGCTGTGTTTTGGATTTTCACTGGAAACAGTGGTGATAACACAGGGTCGTTTTAGTTATCACTGAGCAGTGCTTATACAGAACCAAGGCCTTATCTGTTTCTCATGTGACCCAAACAGCAAGTGAGCTGGGGGTGCATAAGGAGCTGAGAGGGGACATCCAGGACAGCTGATCCCAACTGACATGCATATAGAAGAATAATGGCCAAATTTAATTTAAAAATTATTTACCCTGATATTGTGCCATGTCCTTTGACCATAAAGTTTCTGTTCCATACTGAGTTTCATCATATAAGAACCTAACCTCTGTGGCACCAGCATCTTCTGCATTCTGTATCAGTTCCTAAGGCAGGAAAAAAAAAAAATCAAAATAAAGTATAATGTAGCAGTGTTGTAGATACTCTAACAATGGCTTTTGAACTTGAACATTAGAAAATAATAAGCAAGTATCTCAAGGGTAATTGTTTTCACACTTTTCAACCAAAATAATTTTATCCAGTTTACCTGAATGGAAATAGATATCATTAAAAAACAAATATTCAGACAAATACGATAATTGTGATTTGAATTTGGAGCTCAAATACCATACAAATGCAGTCACAAAGTTGAGAAATAAGCTACTAAACTGCTGCTACTATATTACCCTGAATCAGAGCTGTAGAAGTCTCAAAACAATGCAATATGTAAGAAGGAAAAAAAATTAATTGTGTCAAAGTGTATTGTTGAGCCCTTACAAACCGTTGTACAACAACAGTGAGACAACAATTCACAAAAGGTCAATACATAGCACACTTCTTTACATCACCTGAATTAGGTTCAAGTTAACATTCCACAGTATGAACCAACCATTCAAGGGCCACGGTACTCACACTTCTAACACCCCTTCAGCAAAGGGCTGCAAAGGAATTCTGAGTAACTCTCTAAGTCATAAACCAACAAAGCAGCTCACCTGTAGAATGAAACCCATAGACTGGAGAGAGAGTTATATCAAGACTGAGGATTTGTTAAATAGCATTAGTAGTGGTGACAGCTATGGAAAACTAAAATGTCAGTAAACTAGTTCTGTAAACACAACCATTAATAAAATGCCTATCCAGGCCCATTTTCATCAGTAGCAGACACGTAAGCGTGATTATAAACGCCCCTGGGATTACAGCTTCACACAATGCTCTATTTACACTGAATCATCACAGTGTATCAGGGCTCCAGACATATCAACACGTGTGTATGTTTATGTGGGTGTCTACAAGCTTGGCATAAGCAAGTATTTCAGCTGAGTTGAAAAGCTACGTAGGGATATCACATGCAATGTATTCAGACGTCATAAATTTCATTCAGTTATGCATCAAAATAAAATACTTGATAGAAGGATGAACTTGTACTTAAAAAATGCAAATGTAAAAAATGCATCAACTAGCAGCAGGTATTTCAGATTAAGTTGCATTCAAATATACTGCTGAGAGTAAAATAAGCTTACTTGTTATCTAATTCTGGTTTCAAAACTATAACCCTTTGATTTTGCAGTTTGTAACAGTATGTTCAATCTATAATGCATATCACATAAATAACTAAAATATATTGTTTATATCGTCACTTCTACATAATTTTGAAGTATTGTGCGATGGCAAGAAATATACCCATAGTTCAGCATAAACAATAAATGTTTAAAGAATCTCTACAATGTATTTTATTACAAAGCCCCTGCAATTCTTCTAAAAGAACAATGATGACAGCTATTCATGAAGAGAAAGATAGCCCAAAGTCTCTAGAAATATTAAATACTAGTATGGAAACCACCATGTAGTCAGACTTGCATTCATGCTGTGGCACATGTGGTAACTGCTACATTCTGCTGTAACAGCTTTGTATCTGAAGAATCAAAACCCTGAAATAAATTTTAAGGTATCAGCAAAATTCCTGGTAGTAATCTCTCCCTAACAATCTGTTAACTCTAAATTGTAAACAATGAAAATAGCATCATTTATACTTTCAGATTTACCTATCTGATTTCTAAGGACATTATCTTATTTCTTCAGGTTGGAATGAAAATTTGTGTTTAAATTGTTGAGGAGGTCTGTTGCCCATTTTCACTGTTAAAAATAGCTAGCTCTCTGTGTTAGACAGTTTCAAGGACGAGATTCTGTAAACATAGTTATGTTATTGTAAAAATTATCTTGTTTTTACATTCCTTTCCCATGGACACAGATCCTTTGATGGACATTTCTTTTAACCACTGTAGTTAAAGACGGAAGTGTTAATTTTCTCCAATGATCTGTGATTTCTAAAAGTGTATATAAGAATTAAACGAAGGTGGGTTCTCCCCCTTTTCCACCCTTTGCTCTGAACACGACTCGGACTCTGGCTCTCATTATTTCTGCGTCTCCGGCAGATAAGCCGTAATAAGCGGCTAATAACAGGTAATAGAGGTCTGAACCCTTCATAATTTAAATGCATCTTACAGATGCAACTAGTACTGGGATATAACAAAAATGTAAGCACCCCTCCTACATACAGACACTGCTCAGAACATGTCCAGGAGGCAGTTTGCCAAAACAGTTGAGGATATGCTTATCTTGGGCACTCCCACTAAGCACAGTCAGCTTCTAGCTCCATGGTTGCAAAGAACACAAGAGACATCAGGAATTGTCATAATCTATCAACATTTGTATTTGTGTGTTTTGTATGTATGCATGTATAGACAGATATCTGTACCAAATCCCAGTAGTTAGAACCTAGTATTCCCATACACTATGGAAATTAAGTTCCTACCACCCATGTGATGAAATATGCTGGATGAGAAGTTTAACACCTAACTAACCACCCCAGATGCTCTTCAAAAAAAAATTCAAACTGCCATTTTCAGACATTAGCATAGCAAGCTATGACAAATCACACAAATCATCTTCTACTGAGCAAACTCAGAAATGTTTAAAGAAAAAAACAAACAGAAGAACCCACACAAAACACACAACTCACTTTGCCTTGTCCACAGAAATGGAAATATGAATCTCCTGTTCTATAATCTTATCTAATAAGATAAAACGACTGCAAGATTTGTGGTGTTTAAGTGTTAAACTTTGGTATTATGTCATGCACATTAAAAGACTTAAAAATACTAAATGTTGTATACCTTAAGAATCTGTCCTCCCTCTGGGTATCTTCTTAATATATCCTTAAGAAAATCAACAAGTGGTGGAGTTGTTTGTCCAAAACGACCTGAAAAAAAAAAAAAAAAAGCTGTGTATTATGCTACTGTGCACTTCATTTCAGATTCAAAGAAATATTAAACAATCACTGGACACTTAAATAATTTCTATAAATTAACTCAAGGCCTGTTACTGTAAAATATTATCTTTCCAAAATCAACTGTGAAAATAGTACATTATAAATCTTTTAATGAAAAATAAAATAGCAGTCTTGATGTTAAAGCCAATGAGCTGTTTCATATCTAGACGAAATAAATGCAGGGGGTAAGTCTTTGCTTCTGTTATACCACTGCTCTAATTACTTGAAGTTCAAAGGTAGCAATTTCTAAAGAACTACTACTTTTTAAGTAGCAGGATAGTACTCCAGGGCAGCAGTGGGTCTAATTCTTATATAGCTAGTGATGATCTCTACTGACAGCTACACATGGGCACAGAACATTTTGGCGCTCCCTTCCTGTTCTGATGTACTGTGGGGATGGACCTGGTAACAGCTTTGGTGTTGCCAGGGCCTAATTCTGGAGGGAAAAGAGTCCAAGCATTAGGAACATCTGCTCCAAGAGAAAGAGTCTATCACAAAATGAAAGCTTCAATGATGTTCAAATCAAACTCCAGTCTCAGACTAAATGGCATCTCCCTAAACTAAACCTCTAAAACATGTGCTTCAAACAAAGAGCAATGATGAATCCTCACAAGGAAAACAGACTCTGATAATGCCCCATCTAACACTTTGTGAGACCAAACAAAATATCTGCATGAAAAGAAGGATTTCCTTCTTCATCCTACCATCCCATTACCATTTATTTCATTGACTTGCAATAAAGTTATTTTTAGAAGAATATTAGTGCTAGAAGCCAAATAAAGTAATCATTACATATTTTAAGTAGAGCATTTCTAAAGATATTCAGGTATGAAGCTATTATAAGAAAAGAAACACTTTCAGGCATTGTTTTAATAAAAATGTAAATAACATACAGAATAAAAAGAAAAACA
Source organism: Climacteris rufus (assembly GCA_013398175.1). Taxonomy (NCBI): domain Eukaryota; kingdom Metazoa; phylum Chordata; class Aves; order Passeriformes; family Climacteridae; genus Climacteris; species Climacteris rufus. The sequence goes on along the minus strand of VZRZ01005152.1, from coordinate 739,155 downwards.
ACCTATCAAAGAAAAACCCTAAAAACAACAGAAGAAATCAAGAGCTTTACACCAGTGTTATTGTTTTTGACATGGTGGTTACCGAAAAGACGTCCTCTCAGTATCTGAATTGTTTTCAAGTATTTCGCTTATTTTATATGAGACACAGCAGGCACAACACTACTGAAAGACAAGTCTTCTTGATTCCAAATGACAGCAATAATCTAAATTATACACATTATATTAAAAAGAAAAAAAAATAAATACCAAGGCACTTAAAAAGAGAAGTTTCGTTTTCCTGGAGCAAAATGTAAAGCACAAGTGACAAACCTAGGACTTACAAGCAAAATAAAATAATTGCTTCCCATTTAAAGAAGATAATTTCAATTAACTCCATATTTCATTAGAAAATACTTTGAGTTTCCAGTTTATAAACAGAGACAAATATTTTCCATACCTCCTCCTTTCAATCCTTTTGACTGAAGCTTCAGAAAAACTTGATTTTGAGACTTCTGAAGATCCACAATCTTTATATCATCAGACAACTGAAAGGAAAAGACAGATCTTGATCAGAAGTTTCAGTTTGTTAGTAACAGGACCAAAACAAATCAGGTGGAAAAAATGGCTATAAAAGCATACTAAGAGCAAGCCATGGCCTCCTGTTTGTATATTTGAAAAAGTTTTGTGTTCTGGGAAGTTCTGGATGCATACAACTAAAGCAGTTATTGTTCTAAGGTGCATGCCCATAAAGAAGATTAACATATACAGGAAGTACATAGTCTGCATACTTCACAAGTACGTATAAGTATGCAATTTTGTAGGGGGTTTAAACTGAGCAGTATCAGTTCAAAGCAGCTAGCAAGGCACAATGTGTAGAGACAAAAGTATATCAGAGAAACACCCCTGAAGAATTCGACAGCCTCATCTTCCCATTACCTCTACATGCAGACTTATCATGATTAAGGTTGAAGGGACCACTGAAAGTCAATCCAACCTCCAGTGGACTCACCAGGAACATCACAGAGAAGAAACATCACAGAGAAACTGAGGCAAACTAAACAACACAGTCCTTAGCAGCCATTGGGAAAATTATTTAGTAAACATAGCACATAATGGTTTTGTTGCAATTTTAATTTCATATGATGCGTGTCTCAGTCATATACAAAGCATAGCTAGAATGGTCATAAATTATGTATTTTATCCTGTATGCCACCACAGAATTATGCAAAATTAGAAGGCCACTGTCCCAATTAGATATAATACTTAAATATTATGTGAAATTATATTATTACTCTCAGTTTATAGCGAAGTTCAGGACTACTTCCTGACTTTGATGGGTAAAAATAAATCACTAGAAAGCAGTTGGTGTTTACAAATAGATGCTCAAAATCTAAGTACATTTAATAAGCAAAAGACAATGCTAGTCCACAGTATATGGTCATTATTTAACAACATTAGTAAGAAAAAAAATTACATTCTTTTTTAACTTACACCAGTTTTAAATAGTGATTAAAATAACAGTGTTTATATCTTCAGTTCCTATGGAAATACTGTACTGGAGTTGATCTTTCTCAAGACATAAAATAAGTTACATTGGGTATGCCAGCTACTCAGGACTCACTGAAATAAAAAACAATCCACAGAAAGCTGCAACCCATCACCAAGCATTAAAGGGATAAAGTAACCAGATTTTCTGTGGTACAGCTTTTGAACCAAAACACCACCAGAAACGTGGACATTGAACAGATCCAAATCAATAGTTTAACACTGTAAGAAATTATGAGAGAAAGAGATACTGGATTTTACTTAACATCTGTAAATTGCACATAGCAGTCCTGATTGAAAAAAAAAATATTTACTGATGAATATTCTACTACTCAGAAAATTAAAAAATAATTTGACCCAAATAAACAGGAGTTCAAAAGTTTATAAAGGATTTTCAAATTATCTACAGCACAGAATAAATATTCCCATATATATTCTCGTTTATTATTAAAGAAAAACCCAAACACAACAGCTATTACAGTCTGCTTACTGACTGTTCCCTGAAAAAGATAAGTTTTCTGTGCCAGTCAGATCTTCACTTACAGGCAAATTTTAGAAAGTGATACAGCGTTTGTCCTCTAAAAACAGGAAGGCCTACAGAGAACAAAATCAAGGGCATGCAAAAGCAGGCAAGAAAACAAAAGATAAACTACATAGGCAGCTTGTTTCAAACCTGAGCCCTCAGAGACTACTTGTGTTCCCCATTTGGTTCCTAAAAGCTATACAACTAACATCTCTATCTTTCCTTGTATCATAGGCTGGTTTGGATTGGAATGGGACCTTAGAAGACCGTATAGACTACAGACCATCCCTCCCTCCCACCCTCACCATAGACAGGAACCAGATCAGGTTCAAAGCTCCATCAAGACTAAATCAAAGATCCATCCAACATGATCTTCGACATTTCCAGTGATGGGGAATCCAGAACTTCTCTGGGCAACCTGTTTCAGGGTCTTGTCACCCTAATGCTAGAAAATTTCTTTCTTATGTCCAATCTATATACCCTTATACCCTCTTTCAGTTTAAAGCAATTATCCCTTGTACCATCACTACAGGCCTTGGTGGAAAGTCTCTCTCCATCTTTCTTATAAGCTGCCTTTATATACTGAGAGGCCACAATAAGGTTTTCCTAGAGCACTCTCTTCTCTATGCATTGGCAAGCCCCCTTGCCCTACTGAACACTAATTTCCAACCTCCTCTCTCTCCCCTTCTTGCCTCTACTCATCCCACCAAGGTCTCCAGGTTCCCATTTCCTGTGAGCATGGCTGGAACCACGCCAAGCAGTACCAAAACACTGACACCAGGCTGATGCCTTCAACAGAACAAGGTCATTCATTCGACTCTCTCCCGTGCCCAGACCCCAGTTTTTAATTTGTCACTTTCCTCTCACGGTGATGTCAACTCTGCTCCTGAAACTGGCCACATTCGCCAGAGGGCAAAACAAGCCCATCAGCGCTCTCAGGTGAATTTCTGCTCTCCCTAACAACACCCCAAAGAAATTAGGATAAAACAGATGGATACGGTCAGGGAAAGAAAAAAGAAATACACAAAAACTCGGATAATAAAAGAGCAGCGTGAGGGTCGTCCAAACGACCTCCGTGTTTCCCACGGGAGACCCACACCTAAGGACAGGCACACACCGCGCTGCCCACGCACCAGAGGCCCCGCAGGACACCCGCAGCCGCCGGGTGGGGGCTTTCCGCAGCAGCGCGGTGCGAGAGGCCGCGGAAGCGCCGCCGCCCCGCCCGTCCCGCCGCCCTCACCTCTCTGCCGCGGTGCCACAGGCGCTGCTCGGCGGGGGGCAGCCCGGCCTCCGCGTCAATCCGCCTCTTCACGTCCCGCACGGCCGCGGACGGCGGCAGCTCGAAGGTCCTGCAGCCCAGGCAGTCATGGAGGACGGTCACCCGGGCCAGCCTGCGGCAACACGACAGACACCACATGAGAAAAGGACTCGCAGCGCCGCCGCCCGCTCGCTTCCCCCTCGGGCACCAGGGAGGCCCGAGACGGGCGCCGGAGCCCGCGGGGTGCAAGGATGGGCGGGCGGGCACCAGCCCCGCTCTCCGAGGGGAAGCGGCGGAGCCGCTCCCGCAGCCTCCCCGCCCGGCCCGGCCCGGCCCATCCCGCACTCACATCCCGCCGCCGCACACAAAGGACCGCTACTCGCGCCCGCCGGCGCCGCTCCCCGCACGGGGAAGGGGTGGAACTGCGCACGGCGGCGGCCGTGGGAGGGAGGGAGGCACCGCCCGGAGGTCGGCGCCGCGGAGGAGGCGGGGGCGGGTGGAAGTGCCGCCCTAACAGCGGCGGCCGTGAATGTGGAGGGGCGGCGGAGCCCCCGGGCGGTTCGTCAGCCTCCGTGCAGAGAGGGAGGGGGTTCCCGGCTCCGCGGCGCTGGGAGGCTCCCCGAGGCCCGGTGCTCCGCAGGGCCCTCGGGCGAGAGAGCCCGGTCGCCTGGGGCGAGGGAGAGCTGCAGCTTCGCGTGTACGGCGTAAGCCGTGACTAAGGGTGGGATCCAGAGATGGCACATCCCTCCTTCGGCAGGGAATCACGCTGGTGTTTCGCGTAACTCACAGCATTCAGGCACCACCGCATGGAGCACACAAAGTTACAGCTGATGAACCTCATTGTTTCTCAAATATGCAAAACACAGAAGTGCAAAACACACTTTTTCCCCTTTCTGTTACAGAGCCTGCCATAGGTCATAGACCCTCCCCTATCTATCTCACAGGGTGTATGGGAAGTCCTTCAAGAAAAAGTGCTTTTGCTCCAGAAAACTTCAAGACTTCAAACTTTGCTCCAGCACTTCAAGAAAGTGCTTTTGCTCCAGAAAACTGAGCCTTAGTGTGCCTGTGATCCCAATGAGTTAAGAGGGCGCTTTGAGAAACTTATGGAGGGGGGCACTGTTCATCATGTACAAAGTTCTGCGCCTGGGACCATGGGCTGAACAGCAGTCTACTCCAAAGGAGCTGGGGCATACCAGACTGAATGTGAGGCAAGAAGAGTGCTCTCTTTACAAGAGTGACCTGCAGATCAAGGAAAGCAAGTGTTTGCTCAGTGCTGATGAGGCTGGATCTAGGACATTGGGACCACAACATAGTGGTGGTTTGGGCTTGCTTGATTCCCAGGCAGAGGATTACTAACACGGTCAGGGGCCCAAAGCACATGACCTGGAGGAGTATGTGAGGGGAGTTGGGCTTGTTCAGTCTGATGAGGAGACTATGAGGTGCAGTGTGGTAGCAGCCTGCATACACCTGAAGGGCGATGAACCTGAGCTCTTCTTAGTGCCTTTATACTAACAAGGGACAACGGCAACAAACTGTAGCTTGGGAGGTTCACATGATACAGCAGGAAAAATCCAATTACTAGGAGACGAGTACAGTACTCGCATGGATTGTCTAGAGGCACTTTTCACTGGGATATTTCAGGGCTTAGCCATGACTGACCTGAATCAATACCGGTGATTCTCCTGCTATGAGTAAAAATATGGACTACAGACCTCCAGCCAACAGTTCCACTTCATTCCAACAGGTCCTCAATTCCAATCCCTGACAAAACTACAACATTTATGACTTTACCAAAGGCAACAGAGTTTCTGTGGGAGGGGGAAAAGACACAATGAACCTCTTTGCATTAAGTGTATCAAGCTAAGAAAAAAATAAGGCCACTAAAATTGAAGCAAGCTTAAACAAGCAATAAAAATCAGGATCCAACATAGTATCTAAGTAGAGAGAGTTCTGCCAGTGCTGCAACAACTGATGTAATTCATCAGTAATATTTGTATATTGAATTTTACAGAATTATAAGAAAATGTTAGAAATATTTGTAGGTCTGATCCTGCTTTCACCAGAAATAATACAAAAACTATTTTAACATAAACAAGATGGCTCTCTTCACTTTTTAGCACTTTGTTCATTTTTCTATAAATAATTTCATCTTTTTAACTTGCCATTTTGTTACATCCCCTTCAGGCTTTGTCATCACAGAATTTTTCATACTATGTCCAAAAGAATGAGAAGGCTGCTTTCTAATCTCTTAATGTTTGTCTTGTATGTCTTGATGCCTGCAGAAGGGTATGTCATGAAGGGTACAAACATGGATGACTGGGCAAAATGGAAGGAGCTGAAATCCAGGGCAGTTCCATCTGTATCAGCTACTAAAACAGTCTCCAGATCAGCTGTGAACCACCAAGCCACACTGGAAAAATCTAATTCTTCTTCTCTGCCTGGGATCACAGGAGTGGGTTAGCATTTTATGAAGTATGCACAATTGTTTGAATGGGACCCTAGAGAGAAACAAAGCTATCTCAAGTGACAGCCACCTCTCCACTTGAAACTTCTCAAATGGTGAGACACATTCAGGGGTATGGACAATCCTGCTATCAATGGTAGGCTGAAGTTTCCCAATCTGTGTCACATCACATTACAAGACAACATTCACAAATTATGTCCTGTGATGATTTGACATTAATATTGGTGGAGGAAAAAACTTTGTGTACCACAGATTCTGTCTAGTATATGCCCTCTGTAACAGAGGGGGAAGAGCTGGCAAGAACTGGTGATACAGAACTGGAATCTTTAAGACTCTGGACAAAGGAGTAGAAATCCTGAGATATTGAAAATTAGCCATGCCTGTCCTCCTCATAAATATGATCCCTTTATTTTTTCCTGATGTCTAAATAAAAAACTCTCTAGAAAAGTGATGATACAGAAATTACACTGACTGAAAAAAAGTACATATTCCAGTTTGCAACAAAATAAACCCACCCCCCCTTTTTTTTTTCTTTTTTTTTTTTTTTTTTTTTCTATCTCACCCCTTTGGAAACAGAACTATGGAAGCTGTGTAATCCTAGCAAAGGTCAGGGTATCACATACAAATTTTTTATGCAGAACTACTAAACATTATTTTATGTGACAATCTTAAATTCATTCCAGTTGGGAATTTTGGAGCCATGGTAGTTAAAAAAACTCCACAACTTTTATACTTTTATATATAAGGGTTGGGTCTGATTTGAGATTTTTTTAATATTGTATAGAAAAGTTCCTATGGTAACATTTTTAGAACCACTTTTCCAAGCAGAACAGGATTTAGCTTTAAAAATACATATGAAACTTTCTCCTGTGGCTATAATCAAGTTCAGTTTGTTTCAGAATGAAATTGTATAAGCCATACAAGAAGGGACTTGTAATAAAAAAAAATTGTAACAGTCTTTGCAACATCAAATTATTTTTATAAAATGAAATTATAGCTATTTTCATAGTTATATTTCCTTGAAACCAGAAAATTCTGCATTCCAGAATCACCTCATATTTTCAATTATTAAAAATAAGGCTGCAGTAGCAGAAAAAAAAAAGATGGATGCAAAAAAAAGATGGACCCTTCCATCCTGCCAATGTGATTAGAAAGATGGAATGGAGTCTACAAAAGGGGTGTGTGGTGTGATAAGAAACAGACATGACTAGGTCACTCCTGCCAGGGGAAACCCGCTGCAGCACAGTGGTTTCCAGTGCAGCAAGTAACATTCTGCAGTGCTGGCTCTCAAGCAGCAGTGACTCAACAACTTCAGCTGGGTTTGAGACAGTGCACACCAAACTTAAAGCAAAACTTTCTATGACACAGCAAACCTTTACCTTCCTACTTAAATCAACTCTTTGAGTGACTCCAACAACTCCTCCAACAGATTTTAAACATTACATCATATATATTTCTCAGCAGTCAGAGATTACAAATTGCATTGGTCTATAGTCACTGCCAGGAGCTTGCTTTACCCTTGCTTACTAATGCCTTTTCAAGAAGTTTGAGAATAAACCTACCATTTGTTGATGACACATGTGCTAATCATTGGCAAGCCACCCCTTACTGTAAAGTTTCTGTTTCATTTCAATAGCTCCATTAACAGAAAACATGGTTTGTTTTTTTTTTCTAGCTAGAGTTATATCTAGTACAAATGTCAAAAAAAAACCCAAATCAGCTTCTGGCCTGCTAAGTGTTGATTCAAACAAAATATCTAGTTTTTCCCTAAAATCTGTTACACACATTAAGTAATTTGATTAAACTATTTTATTTTAGATTGGTGCAGTGAGTTTAAATCAACACTCCTATTTTGCACTCCTCATGTGAAACCATTATTAGCAGCTTCTAAGCAAAATATCTATATGATCATAGCTTAGTCAAGCATTGGAGGAAAGTATTGTCTTATTCCTATTTCAAGTTGATGCATTACTAAATGTCAAATATCAACAGAAGAGGATGCTTTTGAGTACTACTAAAACCAAGAAAATTCTAAGGGCACAAAGACCAGGAACAGACATTTGTTTTCATCTAATGACTGATCTCTCTTTTATTTGCTCTAATGTTCAAGAGAGTTCCTTGATGGCACTAAGTAAACGCTAATGGAAAGTACTTAAAAGATCTACAAAACTTGTTTCAGTTTATTCTTTGCAAATAAAGAGTGGAGCAAGAGGGCATAAATAGATGATTAGATTTCAAAATCCCAAATGCTGAAGAAAATCTCATTTAAGACAAGACTACTTAACTACAGCGCAGTGACCATTGCACCATAGATTTGAATTGCTGAGAGTCATGGAGTTTTCTATTCCAGACGGCACAAATAACAAAATACCAGTACAAAATGCTTGACATTTCAAATTATGCAAAAGATTAAGCCAAATTATAAAAATAAATTTCTCAATTGCTCTTTAGGGAATGGCAATAGGAGGGACTACAGTGTTGCAAGAACCTCTGTTGGCATACATTTTGTAATAAACAGTATGTTAAATTACTGGTGGTATTTTCTTTTGGCCCTTAGTTCCAATAAAAGGACCAGATTTAGAACATCCACTTTAACCTTGAAACTTCAAAAAAGCAAAGCCTAAATTTGCAAATTGATTTCTGTGCCAGTGGCACAGAAGAAGAAATGTGAGTCATGTATAAGGCCTGGTGAGAGGAAGGGAGGAAAAGGGGAAGAAAGAACACAAGGGCATCCTCTTCTGGGTAAACACAGAGAAGAAGTGAAAAAAACCTCAGAGACACCCAGATGTATAAGATTTGCATTAGAAGGGTCTAACCACACAAAAAAGAAAGAGATTCAAAGCTGCATATTTTCTATCCCACAGCTACCTGGCAAAGGAAATACATGACTTCCACGAATTTTCACAGAATTACCCAGGAAGCCAGTGGAACAGACCCTGCAAGAGTAGTCAGCTGTTGCTAACAACAATGGCCTAACATAATGCAAAGCCCACCTTCTTAACACACAGGAAAAAGCAGAGGCTGTATATTAAAAAACTGCACACCAATGGGGATTCTGCAGATTGCAAGGCTGAAGGTGGAAGCTCTTCCTGCAGTCCCACTGACAACAAATAAGAACACTTCTAATCACAACTTAACTTTTTGTAGCTTACAACAATAAACATTTATCTCATCATATTTATTTTAGACACTGTTCACACAAAGAACTTGCTTCGCATTTTAGCTGTTGGCAAGTTTATACATTCATCCTAGTAAAACAATATGTTGAATTCAGTGTTAGGCAAACACAGGAAGGAAACTTTCACTTCTTTTCAAAAGATGCTATAGTGAATGGAGACTGTACATGTAAATTGAAAGTTAGACTATGAACTTGTTAATCACAGGAGTTTTTTCAAGAAGTTCTCATTAATTTCACAGAGAAAAGTCATAAGTAAATGACCAGAACCTGACACCTATGTATTATTTTGTAACTTAAGAAATTAATTTTACCTTTAAAAATAGAAATTTTGTACAAACACTAGGCGAGTTTCAGACTTCTTTAAATTACTGACCATGGGTGTTTGAGCAAGAACATGCCAGCCTACCAGCAAATTCTTTCAGGAGTTGTTTTGGGGGTTATTTTTTACCTGTTCTTATCCTCGATCTCCATTGTCTCTTTTTCTTTGATATCTTCTTGATAGGAACATGAAGCAGATATTGTATTTATAAATTAGAAAGCTATTTTTAATCCTCTTTGCTTATCATCTCTTCAGTGGACACCAGAAAGCCCAAGCATTCGAAAGTCAGCTCGGTATTTACTCCATCCCTGATCTACCCAAGATGTCTCTTTGCCTCACCATCCGCTACTTCTCCAGCTTTGTTTTAAAGCCACTTGGTTAATTGTTCACAGAAGTTCATTCTCTTAGAATCAGGAGCAGATGTAACAGGACAGATCTCAGAAAACAAGGAGGTCTTGTTTAGTTTCTTTAACTGAATTCAGGCTATATTCTTGTGCAATTGATTTATATTTATCTTCCAGAAAAGGAGTGGAATTCTGGAAGCTGCTGTTTCTGCTTCGCCTTTCTTTTTTTTCTGGAAGCAGGCAGAGTTGGAAGAGTACTAGTGAGGCCCAAAGTCTGACGTCTTCGCTCTGTCACCTACTAGAAGATACTGCTCAACATCAGCTCAGGAATTCTGGAAGAAAAAGTGAAAAGGGGAGGGCCATTAATACAAAACAGAGTTGAACTGAAGGGTATGAAAAAGCCATTTCCTTTGAGGGCACAGTTGCAGTGAGTGAGTCATGGTACTAATTATAAACTGCCTTGTGCGTTACTTGTAAGCACATGGAGAGCTGAAACAGAGCAGAAACTGCTGAAACTGCTTTTCCTCCAATTTAATATCATACAATCAGTGCAATGACAACACACATGGCTGTAAGTTCGCTGACTAAACAGGTGTCATGGTTTAATGCCAGCAGACAACTAAAGACCACACAGCTGCTCGCTCACTCCCTCCCAGCGGAATGGGGAGCAGAACCAGGGTAAAAAGTAAAACCTGTGGGTTGAGATGAGAACAGCTTAATAATGGCAATTATTATTATCATTACTATTAGTAAGAATAATAAAAGGTAATGCAAAGGAATACAACAAAAAGAGAGACAGAAATAAAACCCAAGAAAGAAAAGTGATACACAAAACAACTGCTCACTACCCAGTGATGCCCAGCCTATCCCTGAGCAGTGTTCCACCCCTCATGGCCAATGCACCTCCTTACAAAGCATAGAAAACAGAAAAGTTCTTGATTTAGAGTGAGCACTACTAAGCAACAACTACAACATCAGTACGTTATCAACATTATTCTCATACTAACTTCAGAAACACAATGCTGTGCCAATTACTAGTAAGAAAATTAATTCTGTCCCAGCCAAAACCAGTACAATTGGCAACTGTTCTAGGATATATATTCCTTTACACTATATATTATTGTCTTGATGTAAAATTATGCCATCAAGGAAAATAACAGGCTGGGCAGAACATTAATGGAGAAGGATTTTGCTCTTCTGTTCAAATGGCTTGCAGCTAGGGGAAGAGATTAAGTAGCTTGCAACGACTTTCCACTGGAAGGATTCAGATTCTTCCCAGCTAATCCCCACTCCCAAGCTATGTAGGTCAACATCTACCCCATGCCGCATGTACCTTTGGGAACTATTTCCACTGAATTTTTGTAGCAGCGTAACAGTGCATAAGTGAGGCAAGGCATGTGCTCTCAAGCTGCAGAAAACCATATACTTCAATATGAAGTTATTACCCAAGGAAGACATGTTAGAGAGAGCTGGGAGTATTGACACTGGTGTTCCATTATTGTCCTGCATCTGTGCAAATGTAAATCCTCCTCTGAGCCTCTGATAGTGTTGGCAAGTCTTTTCATAAAGTGCAGTTGCATCTGTCCCACTTCAAACACCAATGCACGGACATTCTTTCCTGACCCACAAAGGAAAACTGTGGCTAAATTGCAAAACATGAATTAGATGTAAGCATGATATTGAAATACAAAATGTATGAAAGGAAGGGAAGTAGAATTTGTGGCTTGTATACTATTTTTTTTAATACTTCAGAATTTTGCCTACTCAGTAAATAAACTGTCAAAATGTAGGAATTTCGAATGCATATTTACAGTGACAAGCATCACTAAGAATTTAACTTAGCATAGTGTGTTACTAAATGGCTTCAATATATTTTTTTTCTTTCCGAAGATGCTGACATGTACAGCTAGTTTATAATCCAAAGAAAACTAGGCATTTTAAGTCATACCTAAGTAACAAAGACTGAAGCAAAGGGCCATGTAAATCCAGTCCCATTTACCCAGATGTGAATGATTTCATAGAGAGCAAAAGTACTCCTTCTGCATAATGGGTTGCAGTTGGAGGGAGGAGCACTGAGGAAAGGCATTTTTGGCTGCAATGGAAAGCCAGGCTCGAGAGGGTTCTGGCACTACGTGTGCACCCGTGGTTGGAAGACAAGTTTTTGGTTCCCCTAAAACATCATTACAAAAGTCACACATGAGAAGCATTTCAAGTTATTCAAGCGGTTTCAATTGCCTTGAGGAGCAATAAAGGAAAAACACGTTATAATAGAAAGCTAATTATGACTTTACGAGACAGCCGCTCCATATTTAGTGAGTGACACACTTTCTCAGACTCCATTCTATTTTTAGGCTTGGCGTCTCCAAGATTGTCCTTTATTATGTCATCCCTTGATATGTTACTTGTTCTTGGTACTGACGCATCCTGGGAAAATAAAAATATCTTCTATGATTTTTGACAATGACATCTTGTTCAGAAAATTGGCAGGTCCAAATTACCTAAAAACAGCCTAAAGATTATCAATTCAAAAAATAATTTTCTTAGCAGAAAAGCAAGTTATAGCACAGTGTGAAGTGACATCTCTACACTGGCAAACGATCCTGATAGTCCTCAAAGGTGCTTGGTCTTGCCAGCATACATGTGACCAAATGGTGTTGTCAGTTTGGTACCAGGTCACATTACAATCCTAGAAAGAGTTTCACGCAACCGTGTCTATGTTGTCTCCCATGGTAAGAAAGAGAACCAACTTGGCTGTCAGATACCAGATACAGATTTATCCTGGCACTTATCCTGGTACACTGAACTTGCTGACCTTACACTTCCTCAGTGCCTGAGCTGATCATACAGGTTACCTTGTACTTTTATATGATACTGAGCTGCAGCATCTGAGAACATTCTGTCATTGAATTTATTAATATAGCCAACCATAAATCTCTTCTGGGAAAAAAAACCAAAATTGCAACCACTGTCTGTGCCAATTTTCTACTGTGGGATTTATTAGTTTTTGAAAGAAAGCATCTTTGCTGGAGGATTTTTTGTGTGTCTTCAATTGAATTTTGGTGGAGGAGGTTTATTAGTTAAACTGTAAAAACAATGTTCATCTTTGTGGATGCCTGTGATTAGTTATAGGTAGGAGCCACACATATAGCTACAGAAACACCTAATTTTATCTGCAAATCGGGTAGATGCATATATATGTATATATTAATATGCTACAGAAATTTCTGTTTTAGAAACCATTAGTGGTTATCTAATTATCTATGTAGTCACTCCTCATCCATCCTAATTAATATTAGGATCAGTCTAAATGACACATACATTGCATTTCTTTCCTCAACAATAACAACTAAATCAAAATTGTGAGTAGTCCATCCAGCACATGGCAAGCATACAAGAACCGTGAGAGTTACTGAACACAATCCAAAGTTTGGAGGAGAAAATCTGTGGACAAAGCACAGCAGTAGCTAATGCTCAATTTATGTTTTATACAGTCAAAAAGCACAATTTGTTCACAAAGCAATTATTGCTTGTGCTGACGTCTGTTGGAATAAACAAGACTACAACAACAGGAGGTATATATCTCCTCAAGCAGGAAAGCAGCTGTGAACAGCACAGCACAAGAGCAGGCTGAGCTGACCAGAGGTGCAGCATGGCTGGGTCACTAGTGGGATGTGCACAGCCAAAGGTACCCCACCCATCTGCTGCATTCATGGATAACCTTGGTTGCACCTAGCATTTGGCTTCAAGTTTCAGTGGTATGCTCTGGTACAACCACCGCACTCTAATCATGGCTTCTTTCAGTATTGTAGATACAAACAGTTCATGTGTAAATCAGGTGGGGGGAGAGTATTTTGTTACAGGACATTTCACTCTCCCCCCAAACCTCTTTCTTATGAAATTGAAATGTACAACTCATATCTCATGCATATGTCATCATTTTGGTTTTACCAGCAAATACAGGGAGACATGCTCTGTGACACAAACCAAAAACTTGCATTCTTCCAAACTTGTTAGCATGTGAGAAACTTACCTTTAAAAGGGAAAAAGCAAGGATATCTGGCAAAACTGAAGGCTGACAAATGAGTGTCAAGAGAGGCAGAACTATCTGGAAAAAAAGTATGCCTGTGGTGTAACAAAAGTACTCAAGTAGTATGAGGTCATCTCAGGGATAACTCCATATTTCATTACAAATATAGAATGGCTCCACTGTTTCACTAAATTCTGCCTTTTTCTGGATTTATTAGGCTGGAGCATATGACAGGTTTCATTCTCATAATTAAGATCCCACTTAATAAAATTGCAGAAGTAGGTCTGTATAAGCCTAGACTAACACTCACTACAAATATAACAAGGACCAGTACATGGTCTAGAGGAAGCAGCTGAACCTTGAAAAAAAGACCATCCAGGTATTAAGATTTTGAGAAGAAAGATGCATCTTAAGTAAAAATTGTTCCTGTCAACACACAACTTACACTAGCTGTGTTCAAAACGCATTTCTATCAAATTAAATTCAAGGCTATTACACAACTCACAACTACAGGTACCACACAAATGTAAAGAGTCATTTCTCAGAGATGCCTCTTCTGCAGAAATTTGAGACGGACCTGATACAGTGAAATATAATAATGTGCCAGCAAGCTAGAAATGTTGGAAGTGAAGTAGGTATGTCTTTAATATGTTTATTGTCTAGATAGTTTTGGTGTAGCAAATTCAGCTGAAATGACTAGTTTATGTCATCAGCCGATATAAATCAGTGCCATCAGCAAAGTATATGGCTCTGCACTTATACTGTTACTCATTACATGAGTTTTTGTGCTTTATCACATAGAATTTTAAGATTAAAAATAAACTGAAAGCATTCAAACATGTCAATACTTTTATAATAATTGTATTATTGATAATACTACTACAAATACTATATCATTAATTATATTCATACTATAATCAATAAAAATATAGTACTCTTATTGATCTTTATGAGGAGGGCAGAGTGATTGCAACTGTACAAAAGTGACTCTTTTTGTAGAGTGTGATCATTTTGATGCATTTGCACAGTAGGCATTGTTCCTTTTTGATGAAACACCACAAACACACATACAAGGATCAAAACACTTAACAGTGAAAATCAGGACAAATGCTGTAGCCAGTTTTTGAAGCAAATATTGCTTGTGCCTTCGCTTTCCAGGGTCAAACCAGCACCAGGAAGAGCAGAAGTTATCCCTTTTAGGATTGAAATGATCCAGCAAAGTGCACTTGCAGCCCAGAAAGCCAGTGGTGACCTGTGCTGCATCCTAAGCTGCGTGGGCAGCAGGGCAAGGGAGGAGACTCTACCCCTCTGCTTTGCTCTGGTGACATCCCACCTGCAGTGCTGCACCCAGCTCTGGGGTCCAGAATACAAAGGACATGGACCTGTTGGAGTCAGTCCAGTGGAGGGCCAGCCATCAAGATGATTAGAGGGATGGAACACCACTCCTACGAGGAAAGGCTGACAGAATTGGGACTGTTCAGCGTGAAAAAGGGCTTGAAAGCAACACAATTCTTAAAATGTAAATGTGCTTAACACAAGACGTACAACAATTCACTTATGGAAAAGGTGACTCAAGAAGTATGATGACATACAACAATATGAAAGCTCTAAACATTACTTGAACTAGTGTGACTATGTTTGATTCTATGGTATTCAAATAACCTTATTGTAACCATCTGGGACTGTGTGGTTGAATTATGCATAAAGAATCCTTTCATCAAATTATGATGAAGTTAAGTCAGATACCACACAAAAATGTCTCAAAGCGATTTCTCAACAATATATGGCTGCTGGAGGAAAAGGCTTTTTAAAAGCCCACAGAACTGAGGGAAAGAGTCACGTGGTTTAAACCTCACTGCTGTTCTCCAGAAATGTGGAGATTTTGAGACCTCTCCTCTGAAACTTAGAGCTCTGGTTGCCACACAAAAAGACAAACAGAAGGAGAACCATTTGTGCTTAGTGTTAGTTCTGAATAATTTATTGGGCTTTCCAATAAAATGGGAAACTGATGCTGTCTATGGACCATAATACAGAAGCCTAAAGAGCTCTGCAGTCACAAAAATATAAACAATGGGTTATTAAGCTGAGGAAAAAATAGTAGGAATATGAGTTGACTTGACTGCACAATATGATGGCATTTACAGATATACAGCTTAATTGATAAGCTCTTCCTGCTTTAAAGCAGGGTACACTGAGATGAACATTAATTTCTGGTGTCTGAAACAGTCTGGACCATCCACTGTAGTAACACAGTGTTCTGTGCAGATTTGCCAATGCAAGAGTTTATGAATTATCTAACAGTGAGGTAGCAGTCCCACAAATCCCTGATGAGAAACCAGATAAAGGACAGGATAGGAACAGAGCTCTTATACAGAAAACACTAAAATTTCAGAATAATTACATAGTTTTTGTTGATGTCAATTTCTGTAAGTGACACAGGGCTGGAAGGAAAAGTAGTTGGTCAAATGCTCTGAAAATACAATTCCACAGGGAGAGAAGTGAGTGCTTTTACAGATTTCCTTCCCTTTGTTTTCGTTTTGATTAGATTTTGTTTGGATTTCTAAAATTATTCTTTTAGCTACAAAAATATCTCTCGCAAAGGGTTTTTTTCAAGATTAACCTGGAAAAGTCACACCTTAGTTATTGTTTTGCAACATTACTAGTGGCTGAAATACCAGGAAAACCAAACATCCTTCTTGGTTACGTGAGGGCACTGTACTGTGCTGTGCTGTACACAGGAAACCATTATAACAGATACATGAAGTCTCAGAGTGCACCTAAAGTGCATTTTGCAGATACGCAATTAAGATCGAGGAAAGGCTGAATTTATTCCGAAGATGAATTTAGAAAGAATATTTATTTACTATAAGGTCAGTTATGCCCTAAATTCTGAAAACCTAATTTTGGTATCCGAATTTTTTATGTATTGCCTCCTACACTGTAAACTAACAGGCAGTTCAGGCTTAGTTATACTGAAGTACACTAAATAAGAATACTTGATTTACTTGGTTTAGATGTACACAAGTAACTCTTGGCTTATGTTCAAGTGTTTAAAGCAGAAAAAAATATACTTAAGAAATTTTCTTACTTCATAAGTACATCAAGTTCCAAATAATTATAATAAGTAATGCGTATATATGGAAAGTTATCCTTTCACACATTGTATCTAAAATAATGTTTTAGCTTCAAGTGGAGCTAAACTCTTCACTTAAGTTAAGTGAACTATATTCAAATGTTACTACTGATCTTACTTCTACATTTCAATTAAGAGCACATGGGTTCATACCTTTTAAAAGGCTGTCTTCAATGAGTAAAATGAATTGATGTTTGGTTTAGGCATGACCGCTCCCTGAATGCTTTCAGTGTGATAGGTGGCCTCACTACTTTCTCTGGCTAGCATCTTCCCCTTTGGTCACCTTGCAGCACAGAAGGCCAGGAAGGAAGGATGCTAGCCTACTGCTAGAAGTAATTGTGTTCCTAGGTGGACTTTCTGTCTTCTAAGGACAGTTCAGAGTCTTTATTATTATTATTATTATTATTATTATTATTATTATTATTATTGTGGCAATTTTCCATTGGAAATAATTCCTTACCACAACAATTTGAAAGTCCTGAGAAGCAAAGGTTTTTCAAGGGTTGAATTTTTTTTTCTTTCATTAAGTGAGTATTTATTATTATATGGAGGTTCCCCATTTGTTTACAGTTATTTGAGTTCAGGAAAAATTGATAGCCGCAAAGCACTAACCTGTATCAGATACACATAAATTTGATTGATTGAATGACTGTATGAATGTGTTTTGCAGTATCTCATTCTTTAGTTAGATTGAAAGTTTGAATTAGATTTAAATTCTTAGACTACAACTCAGAAACCTGCATTTGTCTGACAAAAGCCTGACGACAGAATTTCAAGTCCACAGTTACAGAATATTCCCAATACTTTCATGGAGGCGAACAAAGCAACTCTCAAACAAGCATTTATGAAGCCAGACCTCCTAATACTTATCCTGGCCTCAATCACTCTTGTCAAGAACCTTTCTTCACACTGAGTTACTGGAAAGCTTATGATGAGGTAATCTTGACGACATCATGAGCTTGCCAAGTCACTCTGTCCTTTGGGAGGTATGATATATGCAGACAGCCCTAGTCTGAGGGCTCTCCAGGTGAGACAAGCATGTATTGCTGACATAACTGCATCTGACAAACCTGAGCTCTGATTCATCATGTCAGTAGAGCAGTTTTGGATTGCAGATTGGTGCAGTGTACTTCTTCACCAAATGGTGCATGTCCTAGCCTGCAATAGCTTCCAGATGGTTTCTGGGCACAATTTGAGATATGGTCTTTTTACTTAGAAAGCCTCATTCACAACCTATTACAGGGCAAGGTAACAAAGGCAAATAGCATTCCCTTTATTCCCTTTTATTTTTGTCACTCAACATGGGAACAAAGATGGTATGGCTAGTAGGAAAAAAAGGTGCAGAAACTGAAATTCCCTAACGGAGGTAGGAATTAAAGTTAACTCACTCTAATTGGAAGAAATTAGATTATCTCTGAAATTGCAGTTTTAGTAGGAAATATTTTTAATGAATCAGAGATTAGTACTATATAGTGGGAAAAAGTGATCTGGGCAACTACAGATCATTTATACATCATCAGTAATACCCTCATGCATCTCAGATTTGCTAAATGTAAGGCCAAAAACCAAAAATTAATGGATATATTAAGCAAAAAGTTGCTTTAGTGTGGTCTCCTTAAACAGAAGCTCACTGTTGTTCAGTTAGCTGGCAGAGAATTTCAGTGTTGATGTTGGTGAATTTTGTTCTGTTTGTTTGCACTTGAGCATACCACAAGACCGCTCAGCTAAAGGTAGAAAAGCAAAACACATTAGTTTTGCCTTGCACCCAGACATACCACAGGACGGTCTGATTTAGGCCCGGGAGCAAAATATTTTGTAATAACTGTTTGTTTTATATAGTAGCACTGTAGTATCAAATCGAGAATAAAGGCACTCAATCTGCAACTATTAGAAGGAATCACATAATTCAGAACCTACAAGTACATCACAGCCACTTGAACAGAGACACCTGACCTGTGAGGAGAGAAGAGAAAGTATGACTCTGGGCCAGTCTGATCCTGACCTATGGAAAAATCTAGCAATACCCACTCTTTTGCCCAACTGGTGATGTTGTTTAATGCACCCTGGGATTTGGCCACCCGGGTCACAGGGCTCACTGCTGGCTCACACTGAGCTGCTGCCCACCACACACCCCAGATGCCCTCTGCAGGGCTGCTCTGCAGCCGCTCCTCTCCCAGTTTGTACTTGTGCCCAGCATTACCCCGTTCTGGGTGTGGAATTCAGAATATCGAATACATACCAACTCACCGTGCTCAAGGCCAGAACCAGGCTAGATCTGGTCCATGCATCCATGGGCAGCCCTGCTCTCAGGTCTCTGTGCCCCCTATGACACCCTAGCAATCTTGAAGGATTTACAGGAGCTTTGGAGAAAGAGGGTTCATTTTAGGTCAAAAGACCTGAAAAAAATGGTGGTTACATTGTGTAAAAAGGGTACTTTTATAGCACAAAGTTACTAGCACAGACTTAATCCTGCATGTCTCCATCATTGGTGTTACGGAGAGACTGCAGGGTCTATAAGTAACGAGTGGGTAATATTTCGCAGGCTAACTTCTTTCTCCAGAACGATTCCACGTAGCAACTAGCAAAATTTTCCTGCAAAGAACAGGGAGCTGTGTCAGAAACTGACTCAAGAGTGAGATGAGCTCTGACAAGTGCTGTTCATCTACCTTGCAAAGGGTATTCAGACCAACAGATAAATACTTCTGAGGTGTTTGTTGCATGGTTTTTTGTTGGGGTTTTGGTTGTTTTGTTTTTTTTTTGTTCAGTTACTGATGTTAATAAAAAAATTCTCTTTTATCTTTATTTCCTCCAAGTCTAGTTTTTTATTTAAAAATCAGGAAGAGACTTTTAAGATCACTACTTATACAAGTATAGATAGAATTTGACAGACATGACCAGAAGTGGCTTTTTTTCTCTATGTCATTTGTCAGCCAAAATTGATGACAAATGGTATGGCATTTTCTGTCTATGACTAGTATGCTTTTAAGCAGGGAATTAATATGTATGAATTTCTTCCTCATAAGTGGGGGTGG
>VZRZ01005152.1:654781-719341 GCA_013398175.1 Climacteris rufus | reverse complement strand
GTGGGGGGTTGGGGGGGGGGAGGCTTATCGCTAAACTGGGACACATTATGCTGAAAATTTTCTACTAGGAATGCCAAATGTTGCAGAAGCAAGGAGATTAACACAGATCTGGCTTGATACAGCATACCAAGACAGTGGGGAGGAAATCTTTTAAAAGCTGAGAATACCTAAGTCACTTGCAGATGCTGCAAAGTGTAAAAAGCACTGAAACATCACTTGTTTATGTAGCAGGTGTCATTCATGACAGCAACTGTTGTTGAAAAATATCCTTAAAACTCTGCCAAGATTTGCTGTACCCAAGATTTGACATCTATTCCTTCTCTTTCATTGCTTCACAACATACCAAATTCTACATAATACTTTCTTAAGGGCTATGCGCGTTGGTTAATGCGCGTTGGTTTTTTCCGCAATCAAAATAGCTAAAAAGGTGGCTTAACACCAAAAGAAAATGACCAAGGGACTGAACATGGACTTTTGAACACATGAAACAGCCATAACGTTATTAGAAAGAGCTATATTAAGTATCAGGTGCTGCATAAATAAACAAAGCTGTGTTCATGAGTGTCTGCAGAGTGTTTTGAACTACTTGATTAAACTGCACCTTATTAGTAAAAATTATTATAAATGAGAGGCTTATAACAACAAAGCTCTCTCTGCAAGCACTACAATAAAAAGAAAGAAATGAGAAGCATACTTCAGATTGAATTTGTTTTGCTAATAATTAAGAAATGAAGCCACACTGAAAGGGTATTTGGACGGTTTTTACTTTGTAGAGTTTAGGTTGACTAAAAAAACCCATACACTATGTTTTATTATTTCTTGGGGCTTTTTTAGAAAACTGTAAGTCTTAATTGTTACTTGAATTTTACAAATGGTGAGAGAGATGCCAAAGATCAAGATAAAGCTTTTTTTTTTTCCTCCATTAAGTTCCATAAAGGTGCCTTTTTCATCCAGCTATAACTTTAATCCATTAGTGAAAGAGGAGACAGGGTCCTTCTCATTTATTATTTATAAGACAGGGCATACACAACTTGTCTGACATCATCCTTGTCACAGCTAATGAGAAACTGTAATAGTTCTTTTATGTGGCTCTCTCACAGAAGACATGAAAACGCTCTTTCAGATCTAATGATCCATTTTTCTGCAGTAGGGAAGGGCTTGCTCACCTACACAACTAAATAATTTATTGTGTAAAATTGTGTATGTCCCAAAGTGATGAGCTTTCCACACCGCCACTGCTGTTTGAGGGATGTCCCTGTGTCCATATACATACATTGTATAAACATCAAACAGTCAGCATGATTCAAAGAGATGTTTTTACCATTGACAGGAGCAACCAAAGCAAACCAGAAAACTATTGAAGTTCTTCAGCTCTTAAATCTGCTTTGCTATGGTTGCTCAACACTGTTAGGCTGAGATCTTGCCTGGCACAGGGTGAGTTTACACAAGCCAATGCCAAGACCTAGGGAAGCGTTTCCACTGCCAGTCTAATATGGACATGAAGGTAATAAGCTGAAAAATGTTAGCACCTGGAATGCAGCTTCACATCACTCTGTATTGCAAAAATCATCTTCCAGTGCACATCTTCCTCTTTCTCTTATCCATGGACAGAGAGCCTGGCTCAGAACATGCAGGCAGGAGTTTGACAGTTCATCTGAGCACAGAGAGCTAAGCACCTGAGCAGTTTTTCTTCCCTAGCTCTCTTATTTAGCAGTGCATCTGTAGCCTGGGGAGCAGGAAAAGTGCAACATGCTGCTGGAGGATTGGGGCAGGCTGGGGAAACTGCGGTTATAAAAACAACTCATGAGAGTTGATGAGAACTGGTGGATCATGTAGGAATTGTCCTGAGATGGAGACAAAGAACAATATGGAGGGAGAACTTTGAGAAGGAAGAGGAAGATTTACATAGGGTAACTGATGGGAAAAGTACAGGTAGAATAAGCAGGGATCATG
Source organism: Climacteris rufus (assembly GCA_013398175.1). Classification (NCBI taxonomy): domain Eukaryota; kingdom Metazoa; phylum Chordata; class Aves; order Passeriformes; family Climacteridae; genus Climacteris; species Climacteris rufus. The sequence goes on along the minus strand of VZRZ01005152.1, from coordinate 717,388 downwards.
GCACAGTCCTGCAATTCCCCTTCTCCACCAACAGATCTCCATACATCTGACATTAGCAATTACTTTCATAGTGTGAATGATTTTATGGAACAGGATTCAGCGTCAGCTGGTGCCTTCTTGTAAAGCACATCAGACCACTCTGAAGCTACTATCACATTTCCCAGGATCTCAGCTTACATTAGTTAAAACTTGACAATAATTTTGCTGAAGAGCTCCACATCGTACCAAATATGACAAAGAGACAGACAGGTAAATTATACTGTCCTAAAATGAAAAAAAGGGTACAGGCTGTTCCTTTTGCTTCACTGAAGCTTTAACTAAAACTCTGTTGTGGTTTAACCCCAACTGCCAACTAAGTACCCCACAGATGCTTTGCTCACCCTTCCTTCCCCAGGAGGATGGGGAGGAGATTAGAAATAAAATAAAATACATTGGTTGAGATTAAAACAGATTAAAAATTGAAAAGCAACAACAGGAACATTGTCATGCAAAGGAATACAACAAAGAGAGAGACAGAAACAAAACCCAGTGAAACAAGTGATGCACAACACGGTTGCTCACCACACATTGACCAATGCCTGGTCCATCCCTGGGCAGTGATCAGCCCCTCCACCAGCTTATATACTAGTCGTGACATTCTGTGGTATGGAATATTCCTTTGGCTGGTTTGGCTCAGCTGTCTGTGCTTTGCTGCCTCCCAGCTTCCTGTGCACCTCCTTGTTGGCAGAGCATGAGAAACTGAAAAGTCCTTGATTTAGAGTAGGCACTACTTAGCAACAACTACAACATCAGTGTGTTATCAATATTATTCTCACACTAAACCCAAAACACAGCACTGTGACAGCTACTAGGAAGAAAATTAACTCTATCCCAGACAAAATGGCAATTTAAATGCTAACATTGTTCTTTTCTTCCTCATGGGAGGTCACAGGACTAAAGCTCTGACCTTTACTATTTTCGACCAGCTGTCATATCTCAAATAGGTGGTGACTGGTATATGCAACCAGCTGTATGATTCTCCTGTAAGAAAAAAGAAACCAAACCTTACCACTGCAAGGAGCCTGAGGCACATTCATGCCCTCCTGAGAGGTCACCAGAGAAGACCAAAATACCTGCCCCATGCTGTCATGAGTGTAATCATCACCTATCAGAAACAATGTCTTATTTTGGTTTCACCTGGGTGGAGAAAGTTTCTACAGGTAATTTTCAGGAAGACAACTAAGCCTCATTTATTTCTAGTCTGACCTTCATGGCTGCACATTTGTTTTTGCATAAACACATGTAGGTCTTCACAGGCAGTGTGAAACCTTCCTTTCTCACATAGCTCTGGTGTATCACAACCAACAACATACTTGTTGAAAATTCCAAACAATAACCATTTTCTGCTGAGCTGATCAAAAAGAAGATGAAAAATGTTAATGAACTAGACTACTCCATTTAAAGATTTTGCTCAAGACTACTAAAATACAAATATATCCATTAAATAAACACTTAGAAGAAAAATGACAACATACTGTACCAAATTAGTATGAGTTGTTCTATTTCTTAGCTGAGGCAGAAATAATTGCTGGATAATTGTGTGTATAACAAAAAATATTAATGAATGAATTAACACTTATTACAAAAAAGACTAAATTTTCCAAAAGATCAAATATTTCAAAATCTGACATGCATCTTTTCAATTCCATGTGTTGTGTCAAGGGTTCATACAAACTAGGCAGTTAGACACCGTCTAAACTCTTCAAGAAAATGTTCTTTTGCCTTGTAAAAGCCTACACTTTCGTATATTTTAGCATAAAAACTCATCCAGTATTTGGAAATTCTGCTTTTGAGAGTAGGGTCCAAGCAGCCCCAAACATTGTGAAGTATAATGACCATGGGCTAGTTTTAAATATGTTGAATATCTGTTTTTTTGGAAGTGCTGCTGTGTTTCTTTAACTTTATAGGGAGCCGTAGGAAAGCACGATCCAAACTTGGGCATCTTAGGTCCTCTGTATTATATTTTATAAATCTGGGCCTGCTGCCTTGGAGGTCATAAAAAATCACATCTAAGAAATAGGAAAACAAGAAAGAAGGACAGAGAAAAAAAAGGTTTTGACTTGGCCCCCAAAATGCAAAATTCATCCCAGTGTAATTCTGATGAAAGCAATGGAAGTACACAGGACCTGAACTTTTCCCACTGTCTTTACACAACAGTAAAGCAGCCTATAAGACTGTTTTATCCAATAGTCCTGCATATTTTCAATAGGTGAACAGAAATTTGCTGTGTGGGACTGAGGGTTTTCTTATTTTTGTGTTCTTATAATGCTCACATGACAATGCAAATGATTACTTTCTTAATCCTTGGAAATCCCATTTCCAACCAAAGGTTCTGCTTGGTGTTGAGAGCAGGACCACCCCGACATAGGAGAGGAAGGGACAAGAATGAACACTGACAATACCACAGCCTCAGCATTCACAGTCACTTCCAGAGCACTCCCTGGGTAACTGTAATTTGCTATAAGCTCATTAGGGCTAAATTCGGCCTCTTATAATTCAGTTTCTGGTAGCAAGCAATAAGAAGTTTTTTGCAAATAGACAGGTGATGGAGCTCTAATACCTCTGGGAATACAAGGTGAGGGCAACTTCAAAAGCGATGATGGGAAAACTTCCTCAGTGTGAGGGAGGCTCTGCCTTACATCCCCACCAAGGTGATCAGTGTGATGGGGGCAGAAGTATATTTACTTGCAGCCCTCAGCATCAGAAGCTGCAGTTCTGCTGGGTCTCAGAAGAGATGCACAAAAGAAGGCTCCTCCTTGCAACGACTACTCACCTCCTTAGCAGGCCCACACAGGCTGCTCATCCCGATTACCCCACTGCCACCTGCCCTGACACTGGAAGGACATCTCCCAGTGGTTTCTGCAGAAGCTGCATTAAGTACTGAGGTGCAGCCACAGAAGACATCAAATAGATGACATTCTCTGGTTTAGAGCAAATCATCATGGCCTTTTGCAGTACTTAGACAGATGAAAGCAAAATTTATATTCTCATAAATTAACAAGGAAATACTCACTTTGATTTTTTCACTCTGCTGACATGTATAGTTTTAGCTGCAATAAAAAATTTTGTCTGATTACCAAAAAATTTGCTGAGGAATGCAGTGCAGTAAACTTGCTCTAGCTCTGCTTTTTAACTTGTTTTTAAATGATCTAGTACAGACTAGATCATTAGAGCATATGCAGAATAAAAAGTACCAAATCATTTGCCAAGACATTGGATTTCTGTAAGAATAAACGTTTACATTTAAAAAAATACATCTACTTCAGCTAGCAACAGACCAAAGATAGGAGTGTTCATTCCTTTGGCTAATAAATCATACTTGGCACTCTCTTTGGGAAAGCTATGTTAAGAACTAGTCTCCCGATGGTAACATATGAAGCTATTGGAATTTCATAAACTTTCTAGGACTGCATACACAAGAAAAAATTAAAATAGAGCCGTTAGCATGAAGTGAGTTTGTATAAAAAGTAATTCTATTTTTTTTTAATTAAGTCAGCCATTGAAGTGTGAAAAAATGTATTGTGTATCCCTGTGTTTGAAGGCAGAGCTGAAACTCAGCGAGAGGCCTTTGCACAGGGAGGGTGGTACTGCAGCAATCTGCTAGCACATCTATAGAACAGAGCCCAGATAAGCCATTAGGAAAGGAGAATAAGCTCATGTGCAAAGTCCTACTCTTCACCCACCCTACCAACACACTGCAGCTTGTGAGTCACTCAAAAATCCTGTAGAGACACGGACAAAGGAGTTATTTGCTTAAATACACTATGAATCGCGTCGCAGTTATTGCTTTCTCCACCCGTAAGTGCTAAAAGCATCAGGATGCCCATAAAACATCTCCCACAAACAACTGCAGTGACCACGGGATCTGCTGTTGAGCTCGTACTTACATTACAGCATGGCCGGGACAAAGCTCGGTATTTAACTATTTCTTCGTAAACTGCTTCCACACGTTTGTCTGCTCATTGTGCCGTTCCTTCCATTGATTGCTTGTGTTTGACAGCATCTGGACTGCAAAATGATCCCTTGCCCCTCTTTTGCAAAATCAGCAGGCTGCGGAGAGATGCGTGACCGCTGCTGCAGCCGATGTATCCAAACAGCCCAATGCAGCAGAGGCTTTAGCTCCCCCTTCCCAGCCTGAGTTTTTTCTTTCTTTGTCTGTGTGGAGTTTTTTTAAAGAGATATGGTCCTGACTAACCTCAGGTTTCAGGAGCACAATGCAAGCTCCAGGCATGGGGTAGTCAAACAGATGTGGAAGGATACCAAGACAGAAGGCCAAAATAATACAATTTTAAGAGATGTTACATGAGTCATAACATATATTTGAACTATTTCCTGTAATAGTTCCAATTTAGTGGTTAGTTCTGTTTAATTCAAATTTACTTCTTGACATTTTGCTGCATTATCTCTTAATTTTTGCAAATTTTTTCAGCTTATACAATAGAAATAATAGTTTTTCTGCTTATTTATTTCTTACTTCAACTAGTCTGCTGTGTCAAAGAATGTTTGCGTTTTAAATGTTCACAGTTTGAAGAAGTACTCTGTGAAAACTTCTGTCTGCATAGCAAAAAAACTTCTGTCTGTAATTTACTTTGGTAAATACCTTTACAGTTCTGTCTCTGTTTTGCCAACAATGTGTTTTTATGCTCACACTCTTTAGGACTGCCTTAAATTAACTTTGTCGGTGCTGATTTCATCAAGATTCAGAAGTCTGTGGGCTACCAGTAGCATCCTGAGTTTGGTTTCTCTTTTCTAAGCTTGCACAGGTAGCTGTTACCACTTCCACAATTTAAAACTCATCTCCTTACTAACTTCACATTCATATTCCTATTCATGTGATCAACTGTATAAAGCAGACCTTAGAACAGCAACATTTAAGCCATTTGTAAGATTTTTTCATTTCGCACCTTAGTAACCCATTTTAACCTGTTAGGTTAGCCTCCAGGAAATCCAAGAAACCTTTCCTTTCAGAGCCCTTCTAATCGTCCCAGTCATGTTTCTTCGAATTCACGTGCCAGTGTAGAATGCTGCCCCTCCCCATGGTCCAGCAGCCTACAGCCAGAAGCACATTGTTCCAACTTGTCAGTCTTCACTTAAAATGCTGTACTAACATAGCACTTCACAAGAGCTTCAGGACTGGCTGAAAATGTGAGACTGGGGATTTCTAGGGAGTCTGGAGCTCTCTTTTCCCTTTGCAGTGCTGGGCTGCACAGGTGATGCACTAGAAATAGCTCCTCTACAGGGTAATGTCAGCAGAGGCAGAGAAAACAAATACAAAGTGCTAATGCAGATTTGTACAGACAGAGGACTACTCCTTACACAACTCCTGGACTTAACTACAACTCTGCTGCTTTTGGTTAGAAAAACCTGCTTTCCTGCCAAGGAGCTGAGGCTGACTTCTCTCATGTTGAAGGTTAAAGTAACACTGCAAACACTAAAAGGCTTCTGCTGCATTGTATAAAAGGAAATGTTAATCTTCCAAGGAAAAGAAGCCTGTTTCATATTAAAGTACATCTGATAGCAAGTGACATTATCTGTTCTACCACAGGCAATTTACCAGAGGAGGCCAACTTCCTTATATTTGATATGATTCTTGATCATGGAAGGTCAAGAGGAACTGAGCATAAGTAAGCAACAACACTGGTCCTAGAATATTGCTTTTTGTTGCACAGAGATCAAGTAAAACACATTTTTCAGGTCATCACATCTCAGCTTTAACCACAGAAACAGTAAGAAAGCCTCTCTGAGTTCAAGTAAACAAAAGCACATTGTAACCAGGCAGAGCAGACTGTTTAGCCAGGAAAACATGCAGTGCCAGTCTCCAAAACATTGCCCCGCTGCATAAGCTCCTGCAGGACAATGATCTCACACAGCTGTTGTGTTACTCCTAAGTTTAGCTGCCAAAAGCACTGGCCCCAGTGCAGTGGCACGCTGAGAACGACCTTCCTGAGCCAGGCACACGTGTCGGCTGCAACTGCCCGTGGCCATGCTGGCCACACAGGCCAGCAGAATGGCATCAGGCCCCGTTTATCAATGTCAGATTCTGAAAGCAGAAAAAAATCCATATGGGGGGTGGGAATGAAGCCACAGATGACAGGAAGCATCACAAGGATAGAAGGCAATAGGGGACAGGACACTGAAATAAGAATGCTTTAAAGCACTCTCTCATGAAATGCTCAAATATTTTTTAAGCAGCAGGCGTAGAGCCCTACTTGGAAATTCCATTCCTAGAGTGAAAATAGATTGTGAACAACCACCATTATTAGCAATCTTCTTAGAGAAGAATGTCAGCTGAGGGCAGCCCTCTGTCTGGAAACTAAGCCTAAAAAAGCAGCTGGGCTTCCCACGTGGGAAGCAGGTGAAGGGCAAATTTCCCCTTGAGGGACATTTTAAAACAAAGGCGAAAAGAAGTATTTGATTGATGCATTCAGCATCCCAGCTGTGAAAATCAAGTAGAATTAGAAGGCTCATTGCTGCTGCTGAGTTTGGTATGACTTTTATTGGTGCTGACATGGGTGAAGTGCAGCCAGCTACTCAAATGGGTGGTCTGTGAATCTGATGCCTTATAAAGTTCACCTGCCTCCTCCTTCAGTCAGAACCATTCTTCTTACTTCTCTTCCTCTTTAATTTAGCTTCCCTTCTCTTCAAATGGGACACTTCCTCTCACACACCAACCTTAGCATTAGCAGCCTCCATATGATGTCCCTGGAGAGAGAGGCACAAAGTCACATCCTCTGCTGCCCCTCAGGCATTCACAGTGGCTGTGGCAGAGTGGAGAGAGCTGGGTTCCCAGTGGGCAGCACCGGGCTGGAGGCAGCCAAAAACACATCATTCACCCTGCAATGCACAGAGCCACTGTCACACTCCTGGATAAGCAAATCGTTCCATTATCCAGATGCTGCCCATAGCCACCCCCATAATGAGAGGAGCTGAAATCGTCCTCAAGTGGCAGTGTATTGCATCTAGGTAACAGAGCCAGTTCAGAAGTTAAGAAGGAGCTCTGGCTACTTTAACTTTGTGGAAAACCTCAGAAGAGGTAACCCAACCACTATGAGAAATATGAAACAAAATTCAAAATCTTAACGACAATTAGTTTTCATAGAAAGAGCTCTATTTCCTCCACAATTTTATTGGATTTTTCCAGGCATTGCAAGATCACACTCCTCAGCTGTAGGAGAAAAAGTGGCAATTTTCTGTTCAATTCTTCTCCCCAACCCCCAGCATAGCCAACCTCCAAATAAAGGGATAAAAATGAAATTTAGCCAAAAAGCCTTCCTACAAAATCCATCTGAGTGGATTAAATATTATGCATTATGTAACAGCAAAAATTAAGTGGGGTCTTTGAAGTCAATGAATGCACAACAGATAATTAATTAGTGACATTTGGAGATAAGCTGAATTGCTGACAACCTGAAATAATTTCTTAAAATACCAACAATTGTGAGAGGGTTTTCATGTTCTGAGGTTAAACATATGGAACTGCATTATCTGGATATTGTGGTAAGATCACTGTAATATTTAGAACAGCAAACTCTTTAGCACAGCCTGCTCCAGCTCTCTCAAGTGACTCACATGTGGTTTAAAGGTGCTGCAGGGAAAAAAATCTAAAAAAAAAGAAAATAAGTAAGGGAAAGTGGTGATCTAACTGAGAAGTCTCCAGGTTACTGTGAGTTCTGAGACTTCTGATTTGCTTATTTTTAAATTTAAAATAGTGATTTCTGCATTTTGCAATTGATCATATCTGCGGTAGACCTCTTGTTAGCCTAGATAAAAAGCCAAAAATGTTATAAATTAACATTTCTAGGCTGTGATCCAGGATGATTAAAATACCATCTTGCCTGGGCTATTAGTGCCATAACCATTATAAAACCAGCAAGGCCAGGCAATTAGCGTTTCTGTGATTAAAAGAACAGCCTGGTCTTCTAGACCCAGAGTCATTAATAGGTTGCCAGTCCTGGCTATTAATGTTAGCACCACCAGTGGTGTGGAATTTTATAGTCTTTTGAGAATTAATTTATGCTCAGATTAGCCGCACATGCTGCTTTTTTTGTAACTACACTTTTCCTCATTGAAATATGTTTATGCACATTTCTCATTGAAATATGTTTATGCACATCGAATAATCACATAATCATAAGAAAAATGTATTTTTGTGTATTTGTTCCACCATGATAATGGAAGATTTAACATATCATCTGTGTAGGAGGAGTCATAAAAAAACTGGATTAACAAGTAGGAATTCTAAGCAGGGAAATTAAAACAATGATGAAATTTGTCCACCCTCTGACTAAAACTTAAATGCCAGCTCAGTCAGTCCATGGCATGCAGCCAGAGCCATGCAGCCTGACTGACCCCATTTGCCCAGGGCAGTGGATTCATTAACCAGTGTGGTGCAATGCAGCCCTCTCTGCATCCAGAGGTGGGTGCAGAACAGCTGATCAGAAGAGCAGACTTTGACAACAAATATTCCAATTCAGAATAGGCAACACCAATAGAGGGGCAAAATTGGACATTAAGGGCAAAAACACCATGTCAGAGACCTTGGCTCGGGCTCCTAGAAAAGGTATGGCTATGAAGAACCCCCTTTGTAAAAGCATATAGCTAGAGGAGGCTGAAGCCATGTCACAGCAGATAGCTGGGCTGTGTCACTCAGACCGTCAGTATTCAACTCAGATTTGCACCGACACTGCTTCTTAGGTCCTGTGTAGCATTTGTAATTGCATTTGCATATACATACACACACATACACACACGCACACACACATACACACTGTGTGTTCTTTATTTAATCATATATGTATATTGACCATTTACTGTAACTTTGAGTTTTCTATGTTTTAATCAACTGTTCAAATATCCATGCAGTCTTAGTCTGTGACCACCTAGAAGTCCTTAAAAATCTTTGGCAGTGAACTCAAATGCCTTTGAAATGTTAGGTAGACAGGATTTCCTGTATCCCTATATGCTGTTCCTCTCAATTCAAGTAGGTATGTGAGGTGTGACTTGCACTCACAAGTTCATGTTGACTTTCTCACAGTCTCATAGTTATTCATGTGTCCTCTAATTTTATTCTTTATTATAAATCTTGTGGAAGTATTCTGTAGAGATATTGGGCATACTAGTCTGTAGTTCCTCAGCTCCCTGTTGGAACCTGTTTTGAAAAAATGGTCTCATCAGTCACTTTCCAGCCCTGTGGGAAGCAAAGGGGTTTGAAGCAAAAGTTACAAACATGGACAGTCATTCAGGTATTTGCTTTAAGAGTTGTTAAATGAACTGATTTTTGAAAATGTCTAGGCCCTGGTAATTTGTTATTCTTCATTTTCTCCGCTGTTCTACACATACTTCACTCCAAGGCAGCAACTCTATGTAGTTTCTGTCTGGAAGGATGCCAGCATGTAGATTTTCCCATGCTCTATTGTGGAGAACAAAGATGCAAATAACTGAATCAGTTAACTGAACTTTTCCTGTTACGGGCTTGTTTGCTTTGTTTAGCAGGGAATAGTTTGGGAAATGATGTAGAATTAGTTTTATGCTTTTGCAGGTTGTTTGTCAGTAATCAGCTCAGAACTGTGTCACTTCCAGTTCTGGCTTATTTATTAATTCATTTCTCCTACATGAGAAGATGTTTCACCTAAGCACTAGTAGCTAATACCTTCTTAAACATGATATTACACAGAGTGTAAGTTAGGCATGAGCTAGCATGAATCAGTGTACAATGGTCAGGGCAGAGTCATGCTTAACACATCATTTTCTACAATTTAAATGCCAAATCTCTCTCAGGAGAGAAAGATGAAAAGACCCATACATAACAATTTCCAGACCCCCAACAAAAATATGAGTAAAACTTCAGAAAACATTTTAGGGATCTCTCATTTTCTGTCTTGTACCTGCTCACTGGGCACCATGATAGGACAGAAAAGCAGGCTGTGTGAAATGAGGAGTGTCAAACTGGGTTTTCAAGTCAGAGAAAATATTACTAATTCTTGTAATAAATAACAGTAAAAATATTATATAAAATACACATATATTTTATGTGTATATTCTATATGTAAATAAATGCAAGGTAATTTTTATGTATTTATTTACACACAGGTTTCCTTCAAATAACTACAAACAAACTGGTTAATCTTAATAATTTTTGTAAAGTTGTTGATAACCTTTATCTGCTGGTGTATTTCAGCCATGAAGAATGAAAGTCTGATCTACAGGGGACAGTAAATGGGAAATTACTAGTGAGTGAGAGCTAATGACAAGATTCTATGTGATTCTGATCCCATTTAAGCAGGATGCCAAGAAGACACGGGCAGATTCTGAGAAGCCATTGCAATACAGTTAAACAATGTTCACCTTGAAAGAAAGAGATTAAACCTGCTTAATTTGCTTACCAAAAGAAGGTGAAACAAAACTATGACTCATCATCAGCAAAAACCATGGATAGCCAGGAAGTAGAATGTATTTGTAACCTGCTGGACAGTACTAATTTCTCATTCACAAATGTTCTCATTTTTTCATGGATTTTTTTCCTTTTTTTGTGTGGCTATTCCACACTTCACATTTTTTTTGTAACAAAATTTATCCTTGAACATAAAGAAGTATTTCCCTTTCAAAAAGTCTTACTAAATCAGCTTTCACAAACTTCTTGATAATCAGCTTTGCCTTTTACCTCTGATTTCATCATGCATCAGTGTATTGGCCTCCCTATCAGACAAATTATTCATGGGGAAAATCTTATTCATAGAACCTTCTGTTATCTGCTTTTCGTCTGGCTTAAAAGCTACTCCTTGTCATTTTGTAGTTTCTCTCATGTTTTATGGTGTTCATGCTCTACATACTAGTCATCAGCCTTTTACTTCTGATATCTAATATTTCATACTAGTACAAATGGAGCTCTTCTCTCACCTTTCCTCCTCCATCTTCCCTTCTCTCTTCCCCTGAAATCAGTTAGACAGTCCAAAACAACCATTTCAGGAGGCCATGCCCAAGAGGGTGAAGACCAGATTTCTCCATGACTGGCAGGAATGCCTAAGCCCTAAGCTGGATTTCTCTCAGGATTTTGATTTTAATTGGCCTTGCTTTTTCCCTTCTTCTACATATCTGGCTACATGAACACACAGAAGGCAAAACAGAAAGGAACAGTCAGTGGCCACAACAGCCGTGGGCCACAGATAATTCTGAAGTCATGCTGAACTCTGTCAGGAGTGCACAAAGCCTGGCACACCCTGGCCATGGCATTACTGGCCCCAAAATGGAGGTGCTCCAGGTGCCTTTGAACCTACAAACAGGAAACTGTCTGCAAAGCGAGACAAAACATGCACAGGCACAGTTTTCCATTATAATCTTACAGTGATGCCATCTGTCTCCTTTTCATTGTCAAGGAATATTTTTTTATCTGCCAGAAAGAGTAGACTCATAAGAAATTAGATGTTAGATGGTGTTCTCAAAGAGAATAAATAAATAATACAATGATAAAATAAAATAATAAATAAATCAATAAGTAAAATAATTATTGTAGTTACATCTCTACCTCTGTTGCTGTCACAGCTCTCAGGCTCAGCATTCAGATGCATTCTACAGCTTCTTTATGACATTTCCTAATAGCCTGTGATTTTCCCCAAAGTAAGTCTAGCAGACTCATCCCATCAAAAATGTCAGACCCAAAATCTTCCTTTCTGTCCGTTATCTAAGACAGGTATACAAGAAAAAATTTTTTCACAGAGCACCATCACTCATAGGTGTGTTGATATTTTCCTTTCTTCAGAGTTACTTTTCCCTCCCGTACCGTCCAGGCAGCAAAGGCCTGAAGGATTTGTACCAGAGCTGTTTCTAGGTCTCCACTAGTGGAATTGCACTGCATTTTTACCTACGTCATAAGAATAAGAAACTTTATTTTTCTAGATTTTTGACTGTTTAAAATATGAGCTACTGATTTTTGATAATGCTCAAACTGCTGTGGTTGCAAGGTAAGGGTGAGCAGAAGGTGTATTGTTGATCTGATCTTCCCTATAAATATATGGATTCCCTTCATCTGTGCATTTTGTTTTAGTTTTCTGTGGCTAACTCTAGTCCTCTGGAAGCCAACAGGTGTCTCCTTAGGGAATAAATATCTCAGAGATACCCCAGATTCTCTCTGCTTATGTAGTATCTGACTCCCCACATTGTACTTCCAACATCTGTTTAGGTTGTTGCAGGCTGGTGTCAGAAGCCTGACATGCTTTTCCTTGACATAGTCCTTCCTGAAGCAAGGCTGCCATCAGCTGTAATGCCGGTACACCTGGAAGCTCTTTAATGCATAGCTCTGTCAATGGCCATAAGCACTCACACAATCCAAAGCTTGTGGCTGGGAGGCACCTTATTCAATACGCCAGAAATTCTGCTGGGAATTATGAACCATTATGCTGTTCTATCACAACCAGAAAAACATATCTTCAGTTTTGGTCGTAGAAATAATGATTTCTTTTCAGCGGTCTTGTAGGTGACTTCAGATTAATAAATGCTCTCACTTTCAGTTTTCTTGCCATCGCTGTGTTTGGATCCACTTTGTCACAACAGTGCATCTTTCAGGCTTGCCAGTTCCTCCTTCAGTAGCTCCACCAGAGCTAGTGGAACATGCATTTTGGTGGACTTATGTGTTATGCTCACACAGGTCACTTTGAGCAGACATAGTGCAATATTTCTATGCTCTGGATCAAAACATCTTGAACATCAGCAATCTCACATGTATGGGCAGCCAGAGGCAGCCAGAGTTCACCTCATATGGCAAGTACGAAACCTGTCCTCTCACTAAATGTAAAAATCCATGGCAGGAGGTAGCTGACAGCAAACAATCTCGGGAAATTCATGTGTCATGTTGAATGTAACCTACTGCTTGCTGAAGAAATTCAGTAAGGGTGGTAAGACTATAAAACTTGGAGTGGCAGGTGGTTGTGGTGCCGTGCAGTGTGGTGCCTTGCAAGGCCATGGGTTCTGCTCTTTCTGAGAACCAGCCATGTCTCCTCAGCTGCCAGACCCTGGGCCAGGAGTCCCTCGCATGAAAGGGCTACAGCAAAGACAGCCAGGCATCGCCACAAGGGCAACTCCCCAACACAACTAGTATGTGGTGGTGTGGTGAGGGCAGCAGAGCACTGGAACAGGCTGCCCAGGGAGGTGATGGGATTTCCCTCTCTGGAGATATTTAAAACCCACCAGGACACATTTCTGTGTCACCTACTGTAGGTGACCCTACCTCAGCAGGGCATTTGGACTGGAGGATCTCCAGAGGTCCCTTCCATCCCTAACTTTTCTGTGGTTCTGGGAGAGGGGTCTGTGTTCTCTGCTGCTCCACCCACTGGGAACGGCACCAGAAAGCATTTGAGTAAGCAGCCAATTTCATCTGAAATGCTTTAGTCAAGGCTTAACAGAAGCACAGAAACATCTGCATTAAGAAGGGCCTCTTGTCCCACTTGGCTACAGCACAAGAGTTTCTGCAGTGAATGGTGGCCTGGCAGCAGGATAGGCTTTGCTAGGCTGTTCCCATCCTGTTTGTAGCTCTTCTTGGAAAATGGCTGCAAGCAAAATCATTTTCTTTGACTCTAGTGGGCGAAATGAAGCCAGACACACACAACACAGAGATATAAAGCAGCTGGTGAGATGCAGTGCATTGATAACCATGTGTCACACACAAGTGGTTTAGGTTGGGAAAGGAATCACCAGAAAAGGCATCGGCAAAAGCAGGGTTCATATAAAAGTGAATGTGTGACAAAGTTCGTTGACAGGGTTCACTCTACTGCTTCCTAGATGGTAAAAACAAGCAGGGGAAAAGCAAACTGAAATCCAAAATCAATCAATATAAAAATGAACTCAAGGCAAAAATTATCTATGTGGAGACTGGGGGAAGGGTAAGGATAGGAAAGGATGAGGATTCAAAGGAGTAAGGGAGACCCTCCCATTGAGTCACAAACTTCAAAGTGGTCTCCCTTATCAAACTGCACCCCAGATTCCACTGCTGAAGCTGTAAAAGGTCCCTACGTGTGAATGCAATGCAATGCAATGCAGTGGAGGCATCATCACTCAGCCACAGGGAAGCGGCTCTGTTTTTACCCTGACTCCTGAGCACTGCAGCCTGGCAAGACAAGGGAAACTGCCCTTGGGAAACAGCCACTGAGGCCCTGGCTGGCGAGGTGCCCTGGCCTCAGGGGAACCGTGGCCAGGCTGTGTGGTGTGCAGGGCTCAGGCAGGGCCTCCGGGGCTCCCACAGGAATGGTGGGCACGAGCTCCAGTTGCAGCTGCTGGTGCAGCTCTTGAAGCTGCCAGCATCCTGCAGCCATTGGAAGGTTCTGGTGCCTGGAAAGTTGCAGAAGACTCCTCAATTACTGGCAGTTGCCACAACAGTTGCTGCTGCAGTTGAAGGCTGCATTTCCAGCCTGGCACCTGTGCTCTGGCTCTAAAGGTAGCTAAACCTCACCCCCTTGTTCCATTCCCCCAGCCCACACTGGGCATGCTGCTGAGGCCAGGGTTTGACCCCAAACTGGGGACCTGAGGAGCGGTTGTGGTTGTACGTGGCCCGGTGGGCGCTGCTGCAGTGTAGAAGCTGCCAGGGAAGCCAGGGGTGTGACACAGCAGGGCTTAGTGCCGGCAGGAAATCCACAGAGAAATCCTCACTGGCTCAGGAGGGCCCTGTGCCTCCCACTGCCAGAAGCTGGGGAATGTGCAGGGAATTGTCACTGTGTGCACAGCCTCTTCTCAAATTATTCTTGGGCCTTTGCTTTTGGCCACCATCAGAAGCAAGGACTGGCCTAGAAGAACCCATTGCATGTGCATATCACACTTTTATCCAAAATAAGGAAACTTGAAAGAGGAGTGGTATTCATTTGGTGGGTTCTCTTAAGACCCTTTGCTGTCTTCATCTCTGGTGAAGATAGGGCAATGGTGAGCCACAGTCATAAAATTGAGATTGTGAGACCATTCAGGTGGAAAAGATTTATATCCATGAACTCTAAGTCACAGGGGAATCTATGCTGCTTATTTCCTAAGTCTGAGGTCCTACTGAGGTCAGCAAGTTTTAAGGTGGAAGAAGAAAGAGGGATTTCTTACAGATTTTTTTTCTAATGTGTAAATAAGGACATTTTAAGGTCTGTGAATATAGTAATTCTTCTTTCAGTTGTCTCAAGAAACCTTGAGATCCATGACACAAGGGGTTCTCTCTTGAACTCAAGGACTGACACAATGACACCACCAAAGTCACTGCTGTACCTTAAGATATTCATTGTAAGGTACAGTACAATACATTTATCATCAGTGACTTCCCACTATTTACCAGCCAAAAATGCTGGAGATTGTGATTCTTTGTTTCTTCCAGTGCTGGTAAATAAGCTTGGTCTTGGTTGTTGTGCAGGACAGAGAGTTAGGACTGAGGACCTTATTAATTTATGTTATTCTTGCATCAAGAGAGTCCTTGGTCACATGTGGGGTTGTTAACGTTTTCTACTTTTAGATTCACTACAGTCAAGCACCTAACCTTTTGTTTTTTTAGTTCTGAGGGGAGATAAAAATGGATGCATAAATTTTCTGGTCAAACCAGGAACAGAATATTTCCCCAAGGAAAGGGAGGAGACAAATGTGCCCAAGATGACCGAAAAATGGATGCATGCAGACATGCCTGGGTCAGAGTCCAGGCTTAATTCACTGCAAAAAGGACATACATGTCCTGAAGTGCTCCTGACTTACCCTAAGAAGATGGTGGCTGGGAGTGTGCTGACACTAACAAATAATTTACTAGACCTAGCCCCTGGCCACCTTCATGGTTCTCAGGAATGAAGGAAGGCATCTGGCAGGTTATAGGCCAAAACAGCTTTAGAGCCACAGGGACGGTCACAGGGCTGGAGCAGATCTCCCATGGAGACAGGCTGAGAGAGTTGGGACTGTTCAGTCAGGAAAGGAGAAGGCTCCAGTGTGACTTTATAGCACCTTCCAGTACCCAAAGGGGACCTACAAGAGAGCTGGAGAGAGACTTTTTACAAGGACATGTAGTGACAGGACAAGGGGCAGTGGATTTAAACTGAAAGAGGGCAGTTTTAGATTAGATATTGGGATGAAATTCTTTACCATGGCAGTGGTAAGACACTGGAGCAAGTTGCCCAGACAAGTTGTGGATGCCCCATCTCCGGAAGTGTTCTTCAAGACCGGGTTGGATAGGGGCTTGTGAGCAATCTGGTCTAGTAGAAAGTGTCCCTGGGGAATTGGAACTAGATGTTCTTTAAGGTCCCTTCCAACCCGAACTGTTCAGTGATTCTGTGAGAATTGTTCCGATGAGTCACACCAAGCTCACAAGCCACTGTCAGCACTGTCAGCACTCCAGGTTACATTCCCTGCTCTCTCAGATGCAGTTCCCAAAGACGTCTTGGCACCTCTGTGATGAGCATAGCAAAAAGTAGATCCTCTGCACCACTCAGTGGCAGTGGCAACCAAGTGTGCTTCCCTGTGACTTCTGGCAAGAGAAACTGAACTGCTTTAACAGTGCTGATATTCACAAGGTTTTTAGTCACCTGCAGCTTGATACTCTCTTAACCACCTTGAGTCTGTGAACTCAGGAAACCTGCCTACCACGGTGACACAATAGTTCAGATTTTTCTTTCCCGGTCTCTTTGTCAAAACAAATTTTGGTTGCTTTTTCTGTGTTTTCTGCAGGAATTGTTTGACACTGACAGCTGGGTAGGAAGTCTTTGGATGGTGCATAACATCTTAGGGAGCGAAATTGAAGACTATGGCAAATGAACCCCATCACTACCTCAATCAGTTCAGAGCCTTCACAATAGAGTTATGGCTTCTGAGAATAAAGGACACTAAAAAAGAGCAAATACTGACTATTTAGCTGTGATTAGCACAATTCTGATCCCAAGTTAATAAGCTCTGCTGAGAGGCAAAGTATATTAGCTTAGGCTGGAGGCCCCATAAACACTTAGAGCAGGAAAAGAATGAGCATATCGGTCTGCAAAAAATCATGTCACCATATCGTTTGCCCACATGCATGGATCTACTTCTAATTAAATTTTGCAGGTAACACCAATCTGGAGGGAATTAGTGAATACATTTGAGAACAGGCCATTCAGAGGAATATAGACAGGCTGGAGAAATGGTCCAGCCTTATGAAATTCAAGGACAAATGCAAATTCTTGGTCCTGGAAAGGAAGAGCTTCTGGCATCAGTGCAGTGTTATCCTCCCTGACTGCTGGCAACTCTGTGGAGAAGCAAGTAAACAGCAAGATGAGCATGAGCCAGCAGTGCCCTAGCACCAATGAAGGCCAACAGATGGGCTGGGGCAGAGCCAAAGACTATTCAGCACTTAGTAGACCACATCTATATTACTGCCAGGACCACAAATACAGGAGAAACATTGACTGTAAGTGGATCAAGTTCAGCAGAGGCCACTTCTTTGGTGGGGGCTGGAGCACTGGCCCTATGAGGAGATGCTGGAGGAGAGGGATTGTTCAGCCTGAGCCAAGACGGCTTCAGGAGACTTCACAGCTCCTGGTGCCAACAGGGAGGTCACTGAGTAGGAGTCAGGCTCTTCACCGCAGTGAAGGACAAGAAGATGAGAACCAGCAGGTATATTTTGAAAGATGAGAAGTTAAAACTTCTGGTGTGCTGGTTTGGGCCGGGATAGAGTTAATTTTCTTCACAGTAGCTGGTAGGGGCTTTGTTTTGGATTTGTGCTGAAAACAATGTTGATACCACAGAGATGTTTTCCTTACTGCTGAGCAGGGCTTACACAGGGTCAAGGCCTTTTCTGCCGTTCACCCCACTCCACCATCAAGGAGGTTGATGGTGCACAAGGAACTGGGAAGGGACACAGCCAGGACATCTGACCTCAACTGGCCAAAGGGATATGCCAGACCTTAAGGCATCATGCTCAGCAATAAAACTGTGAATGGAGGTTGGCAGGGAGGCAGATGCTCAGGGACTACCTGTGCATTGGTCAGTGGGTGATAAGAAACTGTTTTCATTTTCATACCTATTTTTTTCCTTGGGTTTTATTTTGCTCTCTCTTTTGATGTTTTGATGTTTTTCTCTCTTCTTAATTATTGAACTGGTTTCATCTGAACACATTAGTTTCTTTCTCACTTTTACCCTTCAGTTTCTTTCTCCCATCCCACTGCAGGGGTGTTAGCTAATTAAGCAACAGTGTAGTGCTTAATTGCTGACTGGGGTAAACCACAGCTGGATAGAAGTTTGTCCCTATGGGGACCCCAAGCAGAGGCACGGGTTAACCAGAGAGGTGATGCACTCTCTGATTTTCAAGCCCTGACTGGATGCAGCCCTGATCAGCCTGGTCTGACCTCAGAGCTGACTCTGCTGTGAGAGAAAGTTGAACCAGAAACCTCCCATGGTCCCCTCTGCTTAAATTACATTGCAGTCCTATGATCCCATGATCTTTCATGTCCATCCTCTTGAAAATGTGTCCCTCCAGTCCATCAAAATTCTGGAAAAACGTCACAGCAACAGCTCCACTTCTGTCCGTACACACATGCAGAGCCACCTCTTGCTGTACCTTACCTTGTACCTGCTTGAGGTCCAATCTCAGCACAGCAGGTGCACTTCAGCAAGATGGCTGGAACAGATTTCTTTGGAAGCTGAGTGGGAGAAGATTATTTATCCCTTTTTAGAATAGTTACTAGTTAAAAAACCTAAACAAATAAAGCAACAAACAAAACACTGCACTTTTATCTTACTTTCATATATGCAAACTGGTAAAAAAATATTGATGAGAGCACCTTTATCTCTCCATTAAGACACTTAAATTGGAATCTGGGATATCTGCCTTGAAGACACACATGTAGGTACATTTCCATAAGATATTCTAGAACATAATTTTTTTAAATCTATGAGTATTATGTGAGTTTACATTTGTATCTTATTCTGTTCTCAGTTTGTCTCATGTATAGTTCTGGTCACAGATGAAGAGTTTTATTCCCAGACCATTTACACTGATCTTTTTTTCTAACTCAAAAAAAAAAATAGTACTAAAGGAATAGATAAAAAAATGTAACATTACTGCCTGAGAAAGGATGAAAGAGCATGTCCCTCAAACTGGGATGAAAAAACTTATGTTGAGACTGTGTGTCACTGAAAAGACTGAAAATTATATCTGCACAATGAATATAGGCACCAATTACTCAGGAAACTATGAATTTTCATGCTATATGTTTTTCAAATATAGGCAGTATTCACGTTTATTTCATCACTGGCGTCAAGTAATAGTCATAGAATCAGAGACATAGAATCAGAGACATAGAATCATAGTCATAGAAAGCCAATCATAGTCTGGGCTGCATCAAAAGAAGTGTGGCCAGAAGTTCAAGGGAGGTGATTCTGCCCCTCTACTCTGCTCTCATAAGATCCCACCTTAAGTCCTGCATCTGGGTCTGTGTTCCCAGTTTAAGAAGGACAGGGACGTGTTGGAGCAAGTCCAGAGGAGGGCTACAAAGATGATCAGAAGACTGGAACATCTCTCCTGTGAAGACAGGCTGAGAAAGTCAGAGTTGTTCAGTCTAGAGAAGAGAAGCCTCTGGGGCAGACCTTAGAGCAGCCTTCAAGTACCTAAAGGAGGCCTACAAGAAAGACAGGGAGGGGCTGTTTTTCAGGGAGCGTAGTGATAGGACAGGTTTTAAACTGAAAGAGGGTTGATCTAGATTAGGGTTAGGAAGAAATTCTTCCAGTGGTGAGGCACTGGAAGAGGTTTCACAGAGGAATTGTTGCCCATCCCTGGAAATGTTCAAGGCCAGATTGGATGAGGCTTTGACTAGCTTGTCCCTCCTCATGACAGAGGGGTTGGAATGAGATTAATATCGAGGTACCTTCCAACACAAACCATTCTATGGTTCTATGATAATCATAGAATCATAGAATGGTTAGATTGGACAAATTCATAGAGTCCAAACTTTAGCCCAGCACTGCCAAGTCCACCACAAAACCATGCCCCTAAGTGCCACATCCACAAATTTTTGAACACTACGAGGGGTGGTGATTTCACCAGATCTCTGGCCAGTCTATTCCAATGCATGACCACTCTTTCAGTGAAGAAATTTTTTCTGATATCCAAACTAAACCTTCTCTGGCACAACTTGAGGTCATTTCCTCTTGTCCTGTCACTTGTAGCCTGCAGCTAGACATCAATCCCCACCTTGCTACAACCTCCTTTCAGGTGGTAGTAGGGAGAAGGAAGATCCCCTATGAGCCTTCTTTTCTCCCATCTAAGGAACCTCTGTTCCCTCAGCCGCTCCTCATGGGAACTATGTTCCAGACACTGCAACAGTTTTGCTGCTTTGCTTTGGACACACTCCAGCACCTCAATATCTTGCAGTCACAGCGTTAACTTCGTCTTGTTAATTCTCTATTTTATGTACTTTTTCACTTTCAATGGGCTTTCCCCGTGAGCGCAGCTTTGCTGTGGGTGTCCGGGAGCAGGGGACCGAGGGTTGCTCCCTCCATTGCCACCACGAGAGGTCCCCCCAGCCCCGCCAGCCGGGGCTGCAGGCCCTGCTGAGACCAGAGCCTGGCGCGGCATAGGTCACAACAGCCGCTGTCGTCTTCGGAGAGACACTTCGTCAAATTTGGGTGCCTAAAATGAAGCACCTGACTATGAAATTTGATTTAATATGGTTCCCCCCCCCCCCCCCCCCCCCCANCACACACAATGGATGTATTTGTATTGGGAATAAGAACAGGAATAGTAAGATCCAGCAGAGAGCAGAGTCTGCTCATAGCTCGCCCACAAAAGTGTGTAATGGTGTTTGCGGTTCTTTTACATAAGAAGGTATTTTAAATAATGGTATTTGCAAATTCCTGCCTCGTAGTCTCATCTTTGCAGTGCCTGTGTTTCAAAGACTGGAGTTACATATGTGGTTCCTTTAATAGAGTAAGTTTAAAAACAAACAAACGAACGAATAAAGCTAGAAATGGAAAAACTAAAAGGCATTGACTTATTATTCAGAATAATTTAGAAAAATATTTTGTCTCTGGTAAGACCTCAAATAAACTCAATTATTGTCTCTTCTCTCCAAAGCTACTTTTAAAATTATAATGGATGTGCAAATGTTTTGGTGCCAGCGGGGGATCCAAGCAAATGGATGTGCATTAAACCTTTTCACACAGCACTTGTCACTGCATCATATTTGGAGCTGCATCTTGGTAGGCGTCGAGATGACTTCAGGCATGGGTGTGCTCCTGCTGAATTGTGAATATGAATAAATATCCGTGGTAGTGAAAGCAACACATATCTCTGCAATATTCATCAACAGGAAAGGCAGGTGCAGGCAGCGACAAATTAGGCATCCTGTTGAGTTTGGTCAATGCTGCATCTCAGTGGTTATCACTTACTTTAAAAATAAAAAAATTAAAAGTCATGTGAGAGACCGACTCATTGCAAATTAATTGCAATTGCAAAAGGTAATGGCAAGGAACAGATTGGCCTAGTGGTACAGTTAGAAAGAACCAGGGGCTAAATTTGGTGAGACTGTGCCCACCCTAGCCTTAATCCAACAAAGCATGCATTTAATTTTAAGTTCATAAGCAATTTGTTGACATCGGTATGATAATTCTCACGTTTGAAACTATGCACCTGTAAAAATGCCTTACAGGATTGGACGTCTCCCTTCAATACCCTCAAAGTGTACACACAATAGTGACCTTTGTAGTGTCTGAAAATCTTGTTCCTCTGCTTCCTTTGCCTGCAGTGATACTGCCTAATATGAGAAGCAGGTCACTTTGGGCCCAGTCCTAACTTGAGCTCCACTTAGGCAGATGTCAAAGCCATGAAGAGTCTCTGTAGCCCAAGCCTCTTAAAGCCTGTTTGCACTAACTGCAGGGATGAGTCCGGGTGCCTGTTGCATTCTTTCCCCAACAAAATGAGTTTCAAACTATGACAAAAAAAACTTCAGATAATTCAAGATCATCGCTGCATCAGGGCAACAGCTTTGGCTTGCATAAAACTTAAGCAATGCCTTGTTTTGGACAAAATGCTCTGTTTACTTACAGCCTTAAATTTCTGTAAGTGATTTATGATTAGGACACTGTAAGAATACAGTCCAGCAGATTCAAATGTTTGTTTCCCTAAGCTTCCTAGAAATCTTGCTTAATTCCCAGATGAAAAATGTTCAGTAAGTATATTGTGTTGTTACCAAGCGAAACTGGTGAATTAGGCTGTGTAGGAATGTGCGGTGCCTCAGTTACAAACCTCAGTGAGGTACTGCAACACACAAAGCACAGTGCATGTGTTTGCATGCTCTAGTCATAAACGCTCAAGCTTTAGCACTAGATGACCCAGGGGGAAATGAAGTAACCTTGTAAGTGGCTGATTAGAGGGGAAAAATATTATCCTGTCATTAAAGAGTGACTGAAGAGAGGAATAAATTTGCAGACCAAAGACACAAACTGAAAGAATTTGAATTACTTTCTGATGCTAAGTATATCAGGCATTTGGACAGTGGCCATCACTGCAAAGCTACTGTGTGGTGAGACAGGAGTCATGTTCACCACAGAACTGTCCCCATGGAGGAGTGGGCAAGGAGTGCCCTTCCCAAAAGGCACCAGCATGCTGGTTGCATGGACTTGTGTTGCAGCTCAGTCACGCAGTATGTTATGAGCTTTACAAAGTGCCAGGTTGATGTCTTACAGTAGTGCCTTCAGCCATGGCACCTTGTTTGGCTTTCTGTTTGGATATCAAAGAGACAGGAAAAATATTTGTGTGCATGTGTATTGCTACAGGCATTGTATTCCACTTAGAGAAAGTAGAACCTGACCCTTAAAAGGGGCTGCTGCAGAGATGAGAGCAGAAATCTCAGAAGCAGATGCCTTGAGTCTGCTGGCTTTGTACTTAAACACTGACAGTTTTGAAAATTGTGTCTAGTTGATATTTCTAACATAAATGGAAAGTGCACCAGAGGGCTTATACACAAACACAAACTGGGGTTTTGGAGCCTAGTCTTTTCTAAAACTCTTAGCAATTGTGTAGAAAGAACTTGAACAAACCCGTATGTTTTCACCAGCTTTGAAGAAAGAAAAAATATGAAAACCTTCTTCATAGGGCACACATTTCTACTTGTTATTAAACTATTTATGATCACACATATTTGTAGAGAAGGGCTTGTCATATTTCAGTGTCTCACTTTAGGATGGTAGGTACCAGAATTGCTATAGAAATAGGGAAACTATATTGCATAAAATGTATATATGAGAAAAAATTCATGCATGCAAGCACATGAAATACATAACTAGATACAGAAGGATGGCTAAACCTCTATAGCAGAATGTGTACTACACAAATACCACCACTGCAGTTGCTCTTGGGTATCGGTGTGTTTTCCACCCACCACTTCACTTGCTCTTTGTTTTTCCTTCTCTTCCATAACACGGAGACAATGGTTCCAACACACAGTTGCTGCCATAGGCTGCAGAAGGTACTTTCTGTCTTCTCTCCACCTTCTGCACAGCTTTGACTCTACATTAGGGAGTGATTCTCCTGCTGCATTACCAGCTGAAGTATAGGACTTACTTCTCCAAAACAGACGTTTCTAGAAATGGCCCATTATCTGCAAAAAAACAACAAGTCCCTGAATATGGTTTTTCATGTCATTGATATTAATTCAAATCTCATCACCGCAGTACAAATTACGGCTGAATTTTGGCCTTTGCTGGCTTTGAAGCAATAAGGGAAAACATGTGTGTAATCATTAACATCTGTGAATTTGCACATTTCGAGGCGCGTTTTTAAATAAAACGAATGTGCTCTCTGAAGATCTGATTAGTTGAGTAGGCATAAATCCTACAGCTATATTGAAGTCTGAGGTGTAAATAACAGTAAAGCTTTGTCTTCAAATGCTCATGAGACTTTTCATAAAATATTCTACATCAGGCAGTAGCTTTATTGTAAAAACTTTCAGGAAAACCTACAGACCATTATGCTGAGAGTAGTATAGATCAGAAATAAATACATGCAGACAGTGTTTTTAGGAAGAGGTAATGAAGACCATATTTGGATAATATAGACCACATTACCCCTATTCATATACTTCATCTTGCTTATGTCCTTAAATGGTCACTGCTGTAGCATCAGACACTGCCCAGAGGCAGGATTCTTAGTTTGAAGTGCCCCTTCATTTTCTTCTTTCATGCATTCAAAAAGTTTGAACACATCTAGGAGTTCATCAGTAACCCACTGTGATGTAGCAGATTTTTTTTTTTTAAATAATCATCACACATTCCAAAATGCTTAATGAATCTGCTCTGTGTCTCTGCACATTGACAAGTGGGGCTGCACAGAAGTGTTTTTCCCAGAATTCAGCAAATGTCTCTGGACAATAGTGGAAATATTCCAGCCATTTCCCCATCACCCTATTTAAAACTGTACCCACACACTGAGAACCATTTAAACATTTTAATCCTGTTAAATGTTTGGACCCATAAAGGATAAATTTGTGCCTAATCACTGGAGTTACCTTTGTAAAAGTTGGAGGTTTTTATTTTTAATTTTTGTGGCTTTGCCTGATGCACACCTAGCTTCCAAGGTGCTCCATTGTCTGCATTGAGCCCCTTGAGCAGCCAAGCTGGGCATCCCTTGGAGTTCTCTGTAGCTTTAGCCTGGCTCACAAATTCAGATGTCCTTCCTATGAAAACCAGGTACCTGGGGTGGGATGGCTGGCATGCACATGGGTTTCACCCCAAAATGTGATCCAGACATGGCCTTTGTGCACATCCTGAAACAGAAACTCAGATGTTTCCCAGGTTATGGTGTCTAGACATAGGCTTAATGCTTCTGGGACAATAATTTACGTTTTCCTGCACATAGGTTTTTCATCTGCATAGTGGAGATAATAATGGTGCTGTCCGTGTTGCTTGCTATCAGTTTGGGGTAAGAACAGTCTCCTGAGTTCCTTGTTGAGAGTTAAGACATGCACATCCTAATTTCTGTTTAGATCTCTAGCCAGTGTTATAATTAATACAAGCACAATAATTTCTTGTAAAGTGTTAGGACACCTATATGGAGCAGAACATACTATGAGAAATCAAAGAGCAGATTAAATTGAAGTTTGATCTCTCACGGATGTGTAATGCATGCTTCTCTGCTACAGCCTGACTGTGGTGATGACTGCGATGCCACACACCACATAAATCCAGAATGCTTATAAAAAAAAGTATGTCACACCACCTGTTCTCATCCAGCTTTTCTTTTTTTAACTAAGCAACTGCATGTGAAATGCAGACTTTCAAGCCAAAGAAACACTTCAGCCAGCATCCAATTTCAAAGGGCTCATATTAAAATTGTATGAAGAGAAGTCCAACAGGAATAACTCTGGGAATTCAAAAGCACAAAAACTGGCAGCTTCAAATTCCATTCTGGAAGATGACCTATTTTTAGAGACAAATGCAAAGTTCAGCTTCACTTTAAAACTGTTCTATTTCTGGAGCTCCAGCCAGCTGCCTTCTCAATAAAAATGAGTAATAATAATAACTACATGTGAACATTGGCCTTCTCACAAGGGCTTGCAACTTTTAAAAAAACATTGCGAACCATCATTTTCTGTTGCTGCAGCAATTGCGTCCATGGCCACACTCACCTTAAGTGAGGATAACTTAAACATTTGGCAGCAAATTTTATTAGGAGTTATTCTAGGTAAATAAATGCAATACAAGCTGTCAGGAAAAGTGTGCATCTGGACACCTGTTTTTCATTTATAACATTGGATTAAGTTCATCTCGTCCTGAAGGCAGGAAAAGCATCATCTGAATCCATCTGTGAAAAGCCGAATAAATGATAACTTATGCAAGAATGCAGAAATTCCCTTTCAACTAAAAGTAAACAAAATGGGTCACTGGTAATTAAATTATTGATTAACTTGGCCTGCCACCCATTCCACAATGCTAACTGATGTTTATGCATTTAGACAACACATCTCAGCACACTTTTGAATACAGGAGCCCTGACTGCTTGAACGGGTAGTAGCCTCCCTGTTAATGTGTAAATATTGTTTTTCAAGCTTAGTAGTTTCTGGACCAGAAAGAAAAAGAACAAAAAATGGTGGGTTTTAATGTTTTAAACAGGAGGACTCTGTGAGTGTGTTTTCTACCAGCAAATTTTCTAATCAAGCTCCTTTGGCTCTGTATTCAGAAGGGCTTTAGGACAGCTGAAGCAAAGATATACCTATAAAAGAAGATACAAGTGTGGATGCCAGGTTGCCACACACATATATGCATACACACACTCGTATACATGCACCATCCTTCTCTATATGAACATCTCATAGCTACTGCCTTCGGCCAGCATGCAGCATCTAGATTGTGCTGATGGCCCTAACTTATGGCGGATGAATGTGCCTTCAAGCAGTAAGTTTGACAAAATAAGTAAATACATACATATATATATATATATATATATATATATACACTTCCAAAATAATATCAGTTTTCCCCAAAAGTATAACAAATTACATTATTGTAAGAACAGTGAAGAAGTAGAATACCATTATTACTGTACCACTCTGTAATGATTTTTTCAACAAAGGGTTACAACTTTCAAGTAAAAAGTCGTCATCATACAAGATGACAATTGTCTCAAGAAAAAAAAATCAAGGCAAGTCCATCTTTATGCAATTACTTGTGTATTTCCTTAAGCAGTTGCATTTGTGAAGAAAACATTACTTCTATTCATGCACAGAAATAACCTCAAATAAACAAAAAGGTTTTAATCCAAAATTAACTCAATCACAGCCAAAATCAGGACAGCCTCTGTTTCAGTGTGTTTCCAACCAAACAAATCCTTTTTTTCAACACTAGTTCCTTTATTATTAATTGCCAGTACAGCCACTCATTTTCATTGCAGAAATCTAAACTGTGAAACAAGAGCAATATAATAGTTAATCAAATACTATACAAATAGAACCATTTGTATCATGGCCTTAAGGGCATTGGCTGATTTTAGATTGGAGTTTTATCTTGCACATCATATCATCTAGTGTAAAATTTGAATATAAATAGGAGCAAAGACATTTAGGTAAGCAATACCAAAACAACTTCAGCAACATCTCCAGTGTCTTGTTTTTGTAAATAAGCTGCATATAAGGCCACTTTTTTCTTTATTTATTTATTTATTACACCCTAATGTTACCTAGGCTTACCCATTTTGAGGTGCTTGTTCCAATTCCTTTTCTTGGGAACATATCAAGGCGAAAAGCCAGATACAACTTCTGACAAGAATAACTCAGCAAGACTGTTCTCAGAGAGAGACCCTTAGATGGGTTCATTATTTCATCTAAAGCAAAATTTGCAGCTGCTAGGTGCTGACTGAAGACCTTCCAAATTTTTCCTTTTTTGTTGTGGATCTTTAGATATCATTGGTTTTGTATATATCTGCCCAACATGTCTTGACAGCTACTTGATCTCATATGATCTGATAAGAAAATGTAGAATAATTTACTGTTATTAATTATAAACTCCCTTAAGTGCTACTTTGCAAACACAGAAGAAGCAAAGCGTACTCACATGCAAAATGTACTGACATAAAATGAGCAACATATGAGTATGCCCTGACAAGTTTACCATCTCAGTTTTGCCTTTATTCCCAGGATAAACTCTTTTCCTTATGACTTCACTCCAGCTGGTTCTGAGGAAGGAAAGATAAAAGAATGCTGGGCTCTGCTCAGCCATAGGCACCTCTCTGAGCTCCCTCAAACCATGCAGGCAACCCAGTTGTTGAGCTGCTCAAGGCTCTCTCTGCCTGTTGGTGTCATGCTTCCCAGCACCCACAGGGCTGGGAGCCTCCTGATCTAGGAATTCAGATACAATAATAAAAGGGGAAAGATAAAATTTAAAATATAAGTATCTATGAAAAAATCAAAAGAAAGCCACATTCAGCACTCTTCCTACAGCTGTATAGAGGCCTGTGGGCATGTCTGTGTACTTTGGTACCAATGGTTGCACACCTGCCATACCCATCTCCTAACCTTGGTGGAACATCAAGGCACCTGTATTAAGGGAGTCCTGAGTTTAAGACAACAAATTTTTCTGAGAACTATTAAGTATCTCATACTATACTAACATGTTTGCATGGATGTCAGTCCTGAGCTGTCCCTTGTCTGGCAAGTTCAAAGATGCAAGTGCCCACGCCCGCCCATATACACACAGCACAAAAGTCTGTATTTTTCTGCTTTCCATATATATGCAGATACATTCCTCCCCAGTCTCTCAGAACTACTTTTCCAATGAATTTAACATCACTAGCTCTGAGATAAAGCCTTAGCTTTTTTCTTTTTCATTAAACCAAATTCTCTTGTGATGAATATGGATATAAACCTGCAAACCATTATTTCTTTCTCTAGACTTTATGGACAAAATTCAGCTCTGGCACAAATGACTGTATATATCGTCCTGTCCTAGATGAAAAGATTGCAGAAAAAGAGGCTGCAGGATTTTCTGTTCAGAACAACTCAAACTCTTGTGAGAAAGGTCTCAGCTTCACTGCTTAGGTTGCTGCATGGAGCTACAGCCTCCAGCAGTGATATTGGGGGGTGTGTTGCTGTGAAACCGGAGATCCCTATAGCTATACGGTTTGCCTGGCAGCAAAACACAACAGTCTAACTCTACAAATGCTAAACAACAGACTGCTCTCCCCCAGACTATCCCCTGTGCTGTACCTCTAATATTGCTGCAGGAATATTTGTGATCTATCTGATTTGAACACATTGTTCCTTGGACATCAGTAACAGCACTCACAGGAGCAGAAGCCTACAAAACAACAACAAAAAAAAAACAGTTATCAGAGCTTTTATGACCTAATATTTCAATCTTTTAATGGGCTAACCTAAGCAAATGGAAGTAAAAAGTATGTTTGCAGAAATGTCAGTTCAGCCATGAGGTTCCTGTCATTCAGCACAGAGGAGGTTCATGAAATCCCCTGTTAATATACTACAGTACCTCATCCCAAGCTAAGACTGATGGAAAGAAATAGCTTTTGATTGTGGAGCAGATTATCAAATGAAGCCACAAGTGCCTAATTCTTTGCCTTAAGATTACATCTGAACATTTTTTTACAGATCTCAATCCCTCTGAACTTTGAAACTTTACAATAGCATAATTGATTTTAATCTTTCCTAAGCACTTATCTGATATATGAAACTAGATACTTTATATTGTAATTTAGCCCTCAGGCTTTAAAAATTGTAGATACAGCTACTTGGAAAACTAAAATATAAAATAAAAAACTATATTGCCAATGACAGTATTAGACTTCTCAGTTTATGGTTTTATGATTATTATTAATACACAGACCCTGTGCTTGAGGTAAAAGGAGACCACAGTTGTGACAAGAACTTTTGTCCAATGTAGCACAAACCAATATTAATAATTAACTTCATTGAAATATATTGTTAAGGACAGTAACTCAGCTTTGCAAGGCTGTTTATAATACAGAATTTACAGGATAATTTTTAGCATCTTCAGCGCTCCTGCCCTGACTATGTCATTTTAATGCTCATCAATGTCAGACTCCACAGGTAAGTTAAATGCTTGGAGCACTGCTGTGGAGGGAGGCCTCATAAACATCTAAGTGCTGGGGAAAAAATCAAATTCGTAAGAAAAATTAAATATTGAAATGTCCACACTACCTGGTGGAGTCTGAAGAATCTACAAGTGGAATCTTTACAGGAGAACACCCTGACTGTGTAGCCAAATACATGAACCAGCAGAAAATGGGGAGAGAAGGGTAGGTCCCAGTGTCTTCCCAGGGGCCAGAGGGTGCAGCACCCTGCTGCAAGATCTGCTTGTAGCCAGCTCCAACCAAAAACGTCTATGGATGCCTTCTGATTAAAAAACAGTTGTTTGAATTGCATGAAAATTTTGCATTAGATTATGCCATCTTTCAAGCAAAAAGATTAAAAGATGGATTGGGCGTACTCAGTCAGACTCACTGTTTCACCTACCAGTAGGGAAGCAGAGCAGGACACTTTGGGAACCTAGTTGCAACTTTGTGATTGCCTACCTTAATTTAGCCTGCTTAGGCTCGCCCTCACCAGAGAACAACCATCTCTCATGAGATTCTCTTCAGTGTCAGGGCAGGCTGTGATGAGGGCAGAAGTGGGGTGGCTGGAAAGACAGAGGCTTAGCCCTCTCATCAGTCTTTATTCTGAGAGTGGAGGGATGTTAAGGAGCTTTCACCAAATGCAGCTGCTCCACTCATCCAGAAATTATGAAGGCAGCAGGGGCAGTCAGGTGAATCCCTCCAGGGCTCACTTGGCCAATGTTGGCACAAGTAGATGTAATTTTGATCTCACGGGTCAGCGGAGGTGAAGCAGGGAAAGGATGTCTCTCCTGCTTTTAGGGCAGGAATACCTTAAATTATAAACTGAATGTAATGTCTACAAAAAGCTACCCCAGATATCTTCACATGATTTACATGTTGCAGACCTTAATATTGTGCCTTAATGGTGATTGAAAATGAAGACAATGCATGCCTTGTAAGAAACAACAGGCGCCAAACCTAGAAAATACACTGAAACGTTTGTTTATTCATTTGTTTGTTTGTTTGTTTTCTCTATATTTTTCTTTTTTCCTGTATTACTCATTTTATGGCTACACCACCAGGTGCCAGTGAAGAATGGGATGACAGGATACAAAAATAAAGCTGCACTTTATGCTTTTCAGGACTCAGGTGCCACTCTAACATGAGACATTGTAGTTTTGACTACAAAGCATCTCACAGGCTTTAGGACCCAGAAAATAAACAGTACCAAACACAAACACTATAAAGACTAATTTTAGCCCTTAGCCTCTTATTTCAATGTTTTGAACTGGAACAGAAACTGCAGAAAAAAATCC
Source organism: Climacteris rufus (assembly GCA_013398175.1). Taxonomy (NCBI): domain Eukaryota; kingdom Metazoa; phylum Chordata; class Aves; order Passeriformes; family Climacteridae; genus Climacteris; species Climacteris rufus. The sequence goes on along the minus strand of VZRZ01005152.1, from coordinate 686,515 downwards.
TGACAACTAAATCTCCATCTTGGATACGTGGATATTTCTCTATGTTATATGACACTCTCAAACCTGTCATGTTCTGCTATCACCCAAAACCATTTATAACTCATTAACAAGGTGGTGAAAGGGAGCTGAATATGTTCCCAGAAAGGTATTTACACGTTTTAATAAAGATAAATATCTTGATCATTTTAAGGCACATAAAACAGTGCAGTAAAATAGCCTTCTCTGACATCTGGAAATAAATTCATTTGCTAGAAGGTGGTGCAAAATTCATGCATAAATTAGTTTAACCAAAATTAGGCTGATCATTGACAAGAACAAAAACATGCCACAGATTTCTTGACAATTTCATAGCTATCATTAATGTATCAGAGATAATATTGTAGGACAAACTGTGAGAGTTAGAGAAAACAGGCTGGGGAAGAATAAACTACTGTGACCTTGACACAGATTTCTCTTAAGAAATGTGCATTGCTTAATTTCTGAAGGGAAATCAAATTATGGTTTTTACAACACACATATTTCTCTTTGCAGAAAGTGGGTCGTCTGCTGCAGACTGTGGTGCACGAAGCACTCAGTTTTCACTCTTTTTTTGACAATGCCTGTTCTGCAGCCTTCACAGACCATTTCCACATGATCCCCTCTTCCTTCTTGGTACACAGGGAGTTTTCTGCAGGGAGCAGAAAAAAACAGCTTCAGCTACAGGGACAATGTCTTGGAGGTGGCTCCTCCATGCACCAGAGGAGTTCCACATCTGGACCACAGTGGGACAAAGACTTCAGGTTTGGATTTCCCAGATTGCTTCATAATGTTTTGTTTATATTTTCATACATAACTTCATGTTATCTCTTCTTAGATCAAAGTCTCCCACTATTTCATCTTTCTTTTGGGAAACTGCCCCAAATTAGGTACTCAATGATTAGACTTGTATAATGTCAGTGACTGAAGAAGGTAAATTTGATATATCTTGGTAAATTAATGCAGATGTAAGTCCTGCCACTATGTACAAAAACTTATAAGAAAAGGAATGATGGAATTAATAAAGAATCTGTGAAGTGTAATGAGAAAAATACAAGGTGTAATGAAAAGTATAATGAATGTTAACTTCATCACTGCAGTCCAGGTAGGAAAGAAAATTCTCCTTAAGAGCTTAGCTATGTATCTACAAAAGTCTCAGACCTGAAGCCCTGAATTAGAAGAAACTTGGCATCTGTGCCTACATTTACCAAATTGAAGTTCACATTGAAATGAGATTTCCCTCTTTAAGATTTCAGTTTTCTTTGTTTCTTTCAGCCCTCCTTTCCCCTGCACCCACCATCACACAGCCTCTTTTTTCCTTATTTGTTGCCAGAACATAGAAAAGGTCTTTAAGTATTTTTCCCAGCCCCATCTGAGGAAAAACATCAAACTGAGTGAGATGCAAATAAAAATGCCATCTGTTTTCACATGTTTTAAAGTGCCTGACTTTTTGTGTTTATAATTTTTTTAATTACTTAATTTTAAAACCTCAGACTTTAAATAATATCTTCATTATGCCATGAAAACTAGCAAAAGAGCAAAGGATGAAGAAAACAGGTTTTTAAATGAACATTTATTCCTTTTTTTCCCTGACAAGCTTCAACACAAGCAACTGCAAGAGTGAAATAGTTAATCAGCTGTATTATACTTAACCTTTTGGATGCCAACTTTAATCTACATTTTTAAAAGGAATCAACATGTTTTGTGCACTTGCTATACTTGCATCCCGGGTTAAGCTTTTGGGATAAGTGCATTCGCCTCAGCTGACCACCAAATGAAAGCTCTGTCATTTTGCATGTGTTTTGCTGCTAGTTATGCTGCTGTCCCTGAAGAATAACTGAGAGAAGTTATGATTACTGAATCACTGGTACTCTTCTGTCCAAAAATGCAATCTTTGTGAGAAAATAAATTGCTGAGATATTACCTGCATACACAACTGGGCACTATGATAAATACATAAATAGACAAAATAAACCAAAAATCCCCAAAGGTTTAGTGGGTTATGTCTGTAACATTCACTGAAGTACAATCTTGTGATGTGTGTCTAAAAAAAGTGTATAAAACTAGGCTGTACAATGGTCATACTCGGTACAGAGGAGACACAGGTGTAGAAAATGGATATCAGCCTTTTTTCCAGTCTCTTTATCCTAGGGTTCTTGATGGCCAAATTAATCCTCAATATCACACATGAGTAAGTTTAACTCTACAGAGTTAGAGCAAAACCACAAGGGCAGGTGCTACTCAGGCTGTCCTGTGTCCTTGTGATCCCTGTCCCAATGGTCACACAATTCTTCCTGCTGTGGAAGTCCCCAGATAGCTCTATTTTGAGCACCACGTGCAGCCTGCTAACACTCAAAGGCTGAAGTAAAGACCAGAGGAATTCACCTGGATTTGGGTGCACATCACTGATGCTCCCATCTGATTTCTTTAGGAGAAAGAAGCTGCAGGTGCCTCGAGGCAGAACGGGACTGGGGCACAGAAAGGAAACTGGCAGTGACAAGCAGCCACAAGCCTCCCCAGCTGCCACCTCCTTGCAGACGTGCTGCAGCTGCAGGAGCCATAGACGGCTCTCAGAGCTCCAGTCACTCCTGCTGCATGGGAGTCTCATGGCAAAAAATGAAAGCTACCCACCCTCAGTTAAGAGGCATCCTGGTCATCTCCTGGGGCTATGCTTCCTGCCACAGAGGGGTGCAACCTGCAGGGCTGTCTGTCATGTAGAGACATAATTTGCTCTTCTTTGCAAAGCAGGAGTGCCTTTGATCCACAGCCTGGATTAAAATTCAACTTTGAAGGTTTTCTAAGTGGTTCTACATTTAAAACTTTCCTACACATTAATTTTAAGACACAACAATTACCTTAGAATTTCCAAGCTCTGCAGCTGTGTTGCTGTGATGACCTTTCACAGAAGCTTGGGTTGGACTAGCATATCCTTTCTAACCTACAAACACAGGATCTCAAAATGCACAATTTACCTTTGAACAGCTCAGGCAGGCCCCAAGATACAAGCTGAAAATTCTTTCCCCAAATGAATCCACTCCCCTCAGAAGAAGTGGGGTTGGATGGAAACGTGCAGCCATGAGTTCCAGCACACAAGCCTGGTGCCAGTGAGATGGGCTAATCCCACTCCTCCATGAGTGTCAAATATAGCCCAGGGTCCTAAGCAGTTCTTTTACAGAACAGGGCAATTAGCCAATTGCATAGGAAATGTGATCCTTTGCACTGCTTTGGAGTACAGTTTTTTGGGATATTTTTAGAAGTTCATTTGGTTACGAACACTTTAAAACCAGATTAGGCAGCTTGATTTCATTGCTGTGCTAGTGCTGTATGTCCTTGTGGCTGAAAACTGTTACGTTAATGGCAAAGGTTGGGAAGCAACCCGCCAAATTAGAATAAGGTCATTACAATTTACACCTAATAAAAAATAAAATGTATTAAAACACATTCCCAGGAAAACACATCATTAGATGGATGACACACAAGATAATTGAAGGGTTGCATAATTTCACAATCAAGCCAAGTACATATGCACTAAAAAAAAATTTGGTAATCGGCTAAGGAGGCGTTCAGGAATTTTAGCAGATTTTTAAAGCACGTTACTGTTATCTGTTAGTCCTCTGTAAACACCATTTGCAACAGTTTATGCACATCAGTGACTTGCGCTAAGCCAAAGATCACTGCCACTTCAATGTATATAATTTCGTACTTTACGTGTTTCAACACTGGTACAACTAATTTTCACTTTACTCAGACAGAGGGAGTGTGACTCAGATTAATATGCTGATTTCTTCCCCATTGCCACATATCATAAATAATCTCTGATCATGCTATCTTTCTGTGTTTTCTATGTCCTTTTATCCTCTTCCTTCCAATCATTTCATACAAGCATGTAAGAAAATATGCTAGGTGGTTTTGGTTATTTTCCAGAAGACATGCTTTTCATTGTTTTCCATTTTCATGCTATTTATTTGGCTTTTTTTACTATCCTGATTCCTTTTGCATGTTTTACTGTTTGTCTTCCAAGATCCCCGTCCACCTGTCCAGCTCCCTCTCTGAGGCTACCTTTTGACTGAAATAGTTTGTGATGCACTACATGTTTCAGATTATAGCTAATTCTACTCATTCTACATAGACAAAGTGGGTTTTATTACATTAATATTGAACCAGGCAAGAAATGACTGAGATCATTTTACCTAACTGTCTAAATAATACTGGCCACAAGACTGCCTTGAATTAACTTCCCACTCAACTGGAGGAGACCTCTAGACACACATATGAACTTGATTTAAATTATTCCAGTGATGGTAAATCTACCACAACCCGTGATAAACTGTTCCAGAGTTTAATTAATGTCTCTATTTAAAATGTGTGCATTATTTGTAGTTTACATTTATCTGCTTCATCTTGCACCAACTGGATGCTATTAAAGTTTGGTTTGTTTTAGAGTTCAAAAAGCCTTCTCATAGTGAGTTTCTGGTTTTGATATAGGTACTTATACATTCATTGATTCTCACCCCGAGGCAAGATTTTGAAGACTGTGGTCATTAATACAGCCCTTCACCTTCTTGACATGCAGACTTAAAACCCTGGCACTATATTTTTTCTCTAAGTTCCATGACCATCTGAAGCCGTAGACAATATTTGAGGTTGAATTATTTGCGTCTGTTCCACCATTCTCATATCCAAAGAAAGAAATTTTGTGTTTCAACAAAGCATCATGTTCAGATGACAATCCTCTTGAAAACTTCCTGCACAGGAGACTAAGACAGGGAGACAAACATCACAACCCACATCTCTCGGGACAGCATTTACGAATTTAAGTGTTACTACTAGTAACATCAAGCTGTTCTTACTAATAAAAGTTAATGGTACGTTCAAGTGTTGAGACACAGATGATCCTGTGTTTACCATCTGTCCTTATCATAATTTACTTCTTCCCCAGACATCTCAATATCAGAACAAAGTTCCATATAAGAGCACTGAGAATCATTTTTGCATTATCTTTCACACAGATCACCTTGATAGGCATATTCAAATATGTACCTGTGTTTCAGTATTTGAAAATAATTCTTTTATTTCAAATGTTCTTCTCTCCCCCAAAATAACTTGAATTGAGCTTTACATATTCTGAGTCCATTACAGGTGTTTAATCACCTTTCATCTTCATCTATTAAGATAATCATAGGTGTAAAATGAATCACATTTGTCTACAGCTCCTTGGAACTTCTAGAAACTTTAATGTTGCAGTAACGACACAAAAGGAAGAGACAGAGACACCTGTTACCAGGATCAGAGAGAAGGAAGGAAGGGAGGCAAGACCCGCCTTCTTTATTTTTTATACCCATTTAGAAATCACTATTCATTGGAGGAAATCAGTTTTTCCTCCCTCAATCACAGTGGTCAAAGGAAATGTCCATCAAAGTCCTGTGTCCATGAGAAAGGAATGTGAGTGATAAGATACAGTTACAATAACATGGCCATGTTTACAGAGAAAAGTGTGAGAAACTAGCTACAAAAGAATGACAACATCCAGAACTGCAAAAATCAGGGCAACACTGACATTTGAAATATATCAAAACTGTCTTTAAATAGTGTATCACGAGTTTTTGAATAAAAAATATCACTCGTTCATAAAGTACTGTAGAATATTTTCGATTGTATTCTTTTGTATCTGTACATCAAAGCAGTATCAAATTTAGAAACAAGAACATAAATATCCCCAGCAGTAACTTTCTGATACTTCCATGAATTGTAAACACTTTAGACAGGAACAAATTAAGACAAACTAATCACTGATCCTCAAACTCTACTGAAATCAGCCAAAGAAATACCTCTGACTTCGATGTCTATGAGCCAGTTCCTTGAAACTAGGACTGGAATGCTTCATTCACAAATTTTTTAAAAATTTAAAATGAGTGACCAAAATAATTCACTGTTGTACAAAGTAGGTGGTTTTCCTCATGATCAAAAGTTGTTAGCTTTAAAAAATAAATAAATAAACCAATGCAAAACCCAAAACAGAACAGCTGAGCTTGGGAAATAGGGAATATGGATGCGCTTCTTAGAGAGTGCAGACTCCACAACCCACAGATCAGAATTTATTCCACTTGTAAATCACTACTGCTCACCTTAATACACTAAACTTTTTTTTATATAACTTCTCCCATGTGTGCACATGTTTAAAATCAAACTATTTACTTCACTGAGGTGGAAGAGAATTTATTAATAATTCTGAAGCATGTGATGCCAATATAATATAAATTCTACATCCTGGGGCACTCTGTTGAATTGACCAATGTTTCTCCTCATACCTGATTGCCCCTGTAGGACTATGTCACCTTTACCAAGAGTTATTCACATGTGAGTGAATGTTTGTAGGGCATAAGGTTCTCATACAGAGATACATCTTCTTGCCAATCTTCTTATCAAGGCCTCAAGCATAATGTGAAGTTTCTTTTAGAGTCTTTGTGTGCTCTGCAGAAAGCTGGGTATTATTTTTTTCAGAAAACATCCCAAATTTCATGCTACATGAGTGAAAATTGCCAGAAAATTACAGCTTCATGAAGCCTTCAAATTTTCCAAACTTTCAAGCCTTTTCAAGTTTTAATCTGATGATGAAGCATATATTCAATAATGCTGCTTCTGTGCTATCTGATAGTGAATTGTTTTCATTTCATCTTTCAGTCTACATTTTCCCTTTACTATGCTGTGGACTTGCCTTTTTAAGTTTAAACAAGCCTGGTACAGGGCAGATCCCATCTCTCAACACTATAAATTCTGGCTTTCTCTGTGACCTCAGGAAGACAATTCTATTTCCATACAATCATACAAATAAACCCAAATACTTTCTCAAACTTCAGGGCCAGAAACATTTGAAAACTAGGCCTGGGAGTTTCTCTGGAAATTTACCAAATTATTTGGGAATAATTACTTCAATAAATTCCAGTAGCTTCACAAGTGTAGGCACACCCTCGGAATGGAGACAACAATTTTGCAGGAAGGGGTAAATTCCACAACAAATCTTCTCCATAAATTACTGCCTCAGCAAGGATACAGCAATTACTCTACATCTACATCTGGTCTTGTTCTCAATATCTGCCAAAATATTTTGAATGGACAGTTTTGAAATGAGGTGATTTTGTCCTCCTTTGTTGTTCTTGTGAAAATAATTCTGACCTGTCTCTTTTTAAAACTGTTTGAGAATCCTCACCTAGAAAGGCTCACCAATTAAAAGCATTATTAGTACAATTACTCTTGTATTAATTGGGAAATTCTAATTGTTGTTTTCATGCCAGTAAGAATAATTTGGCTCACTTTGCTATTTTTAAATCGATAGGGACATTTGCTCTTGTTCTACAATAATTATTTTACTTTTCAACACTTCTATTATTTTGGAAATAGTTTAGCTGTCCTCTGTATAACCAGTTGCATTCTACCCCCAGTATGCTTACCTATCATAACATTAATTTCTGGACTTCTTCTTGATGTTTTTCTAAGCCTCTTTAGCAGTTTAGTAAAATTTAAAAAAAAAAAAAATGGACACAAATTTTTTCATTCTGAAATTGTCATAAAAAGATACAAACAACAATGTGACAAGTATGCATAAATGATAGTAAAATTTTGCCACATGCTATCTGTCTACAATCATGAATATATCTGTATGTGCACATACGCATTTGCTGGTGTATACTCTGGCAATTATGACATTTTTACCACCCCAAAGTCACAAAGGTTAATTTTAATTAAATTGTGGAGAAAATGTCTCAAGAATATTTTCCATTGATCAGAGTTGATATTTCAGCCAACCACTGAACCAAATGAAAATCATTTACACAGGGGATGACTTAGAGCAGTGAAAAAAAGCGAAAGGTGGTGTTATTAAAATATGATCAAAAGGAAAAACTGTCATAGTGCTTTTAAAGAAGGCATTATAAGATAGCTTTTGATTTCTTTATCTAAAAGTTTTTTAAGGACTTGCCATCAGGGTGACCATCCTTCTCCTGTAAGCATTCAAAATCTTCACAAGATCAAGGGCCATATGGCACATACTATATGCCCTGAGATCTGAAGGGCACAGGAGTGTTTCAGAGGATAAGGGTGGAAATAGCGTGGTAGAAATTCATCTATCTTGCTGTAATTTGGGAAGTGCAGAGAACAAAGCTGGTGTTCTCTGTGGTGTTACATTTCCTGCTGATGTTGGGTCTCCCCATCTTCTGCTTGCTCACCTCCTTCTGCAGCCAGAAGCTACATTATCCAGCTGTCCCATGCCAGGACAGCACTGCTGACAGCCTTGTGCTGTAGTCTTATCATGAGAACTGCATCTGAATCACTTGCAAGTCACAGCTGAAAGGCTACAAGCTTCCTCACCCCAGGCTATGAGATAAATGGAAGTGCTTAAACAAAGCTGGTTTCAAAGGCCAGAGTAATTTTTGGTCCTGATCCTTTTGGCCTTAGTGCAACTCTAGAGAGCTGAGTAGTCATAAAGTGTGAGCGGTATAATGCATTTTGTGTATCTTATCCAGTTTCACCACTTAAAACGGTAGAATTAAAAAGCAATCAACCAGAAAGTAGTTCTTAATCACTTCTCCTTGGTAGGGTGGGAAAGGGCAAGAGAAATGAAACCACTATGAATATCAAACTAGCCAAGATCTCATTAAGTGAATATGATCTCCTACAACGCTGAAACTGTTGGCCCACCTCAGTGCCTTCAGGGAGCTCCTCACATGTGGCCTTCATCACTCCACCCCAGATCCCTCTCTGCATCCTCCGGAAAAGAGACATTTGAGGGCATTTCTACCACTAAGCCCTCTCCTAAGCACCCCAGGAGAACATGTCACAGGTGGCAGAAGGCAGGGTTTGCACAGCAAGAGCCAGGACTAAGGTAGTGCAAAGGGCTTCCTCCACAAGTCAGGAAACATTCCCCCAAAAAGATGGAGTAGAGCTGCTGGTCATTCTCCTTTGCACAGAGCTGGGATGCCCCTACACCTCAAAGACTGCAGACTGACATGTGAAATAATGGTAATTCATCTTGCTTACAGATAACTTCTCTGGACTCTGATAGCAACAGAGGATGACAGCACAGTACTCAGTCCAAACTAATTTATTCTGCTCCCTGCACCAGGCTGCACATTCAGACTGCATCTCACCCTTGAGTTAGCCACACACTTCTGCAGTTTCCTTGGGGTCAGCACTCAGTTGGACCCTGGAATAAACACAAATGGTAGGGACTGATGTAATTCCCAATGAAACAAGGAGGATATGGGGCATCTATCCAGCTAGAGAGGGAGTCTCTAGGCATACAGAACGGCAAACATAGTATTACTTCCCTTAACAGTCCTTTTTAGGAGATTTTCACACACTTTTCCTAACCAAGAGTATATCACGTAAGTTTTACCACGGGAAGGAGAAATCCAGGGCATTTTGATAACCCGGAAAAACCTGTTTAAGACTTCTGAGCTTGGACCATCTGTGTGTGCATATAATATATCCTTAAAAGGTGGGTGTATGCATGGAACAACTACATCAGATTATACACACTTCCACCTTCTACAAAATTATATATGCAAAAGAGGGAGGCTACATGTAAAAGAGAGAACTACAATTGTCTGTATCAAGATAGACACAAGTTTCAGGAAATTATTTTGGCACGAGACTTGGAATACCAAATTAAGATATAATGATAAAGCATAGAACCATGACACATCTTCAGTTTAGATAAGGCTGCATAGTATAAAGCTGTAGAACACTGTTTTTACACCGTGACAGGTGGCTACAGATTCCTGCCAGACAAATGACAGCTAACAAGCAGCAGCACTTAGAGAACATAAATCATAGAAACCGATTGTAATATTCAGAAATTCTAACTAGTAAGAGCTCAAGTTACTCTATGGGTGGGCAGAACAAAATAGACTTTGAAATCCATCAGGAAGTACAAGACTTAAAATATGGGAACAGGGCTGATTTTTCATACTAATTGAAGAGCCCTCTAATTCTGCTCACGGTATCTTCTATCTTGCCCTCCTACTGAGAGGAACAGCTACTTACTGGGAAACAAGTGAAAACGTGCTTTAGCACACTGCACACATAATACTTTGAAGTTAAAATTTACATTAGGAAGCCTTCAGTTTAAAGCAGATAAATATAATGTTTCTTTCTACTAAAGTGAACAGTTCTATTTACTTCAACCAGCACATGGCAACAACAACAAAAAAAAAGATAAAAATTAACATTCCTTATGTTTTCTACCTTTTGTAACTTAAATACTTTCAAATGTCCTAAGCAATTAAATTTAAAACATTTGTGTATTTTATTTACCAGGATGCATTCCTTGTTCAGCAATAACATTTTGTCACCTGAGTAACAAACATAAGCATCTTAATTTTGTTTTGTTTTCAGTCTATGTCCCTCACGAAGTGAAACTTTTAATCTGAGTAAGAATTTAATGTATTTTAATACATTTTCTGGGGGAAAAAAAAAAAGGAAAGACAAAATTAAAAGGAGGGATCACAATTAAGTCAGAATTTACAGCATACTGTATCTTTTGTTTGAGAAAGCACATTTTTACAAAAGAGGCCCCAGACATAATCCCTGTATTTAATGAAAAAATGTAGAGACTCTACATTAGACAGAACCCACCTTTTTACCTATGGATTATGAAACTGTTAGGATGTCAAGCACAAGTCAACTTGTGGCTTTCAGAAATTTTTGTGAGTATTTTTATGTGCTGGGATTTTTTCTGCCTTGATTTGTTACAGGAACTCGTGGGTTTTTTTGAAGCATCTGACTACAGCTAATGTCAAACAGGAGGCTTCAGGCTGTGCCACCTCAGTGGGACCTTGTACACATCAGGGCATATGAACAGCAATTCCATGAGAAAGTAAGTGTCAGATTACTAAAAATACGGGATGAGGACTTGCTCTAGTAATCACCTGTTTACACTCACTGAATAGTTAGGCGTTAGAAAAAAAGATCTCTGAAGAAAACTCAGCAGTCCTATCACTGTGAGGACAGTGGGAGACCTCACAGTGTGATTTGCAGAAAATGTGGAAAAAAACAAGTCCTCCAGCAAAATCAAACAAGTCCAGACTTACCAGAACTCGTGTTTACTTTTGCAAGTAACAGAGTTTTCAAATATTAGAATTCTTTTTCAAGCAAAAAGGTCAAAAAGGACAGTAGGACAACTTTAAGAACTAGTTTTTGAAATTAATTATCCTTTATATAACTCGCTATGGCTCCACCTTCAATGCTATTTGTAAAAATGACAAAATCGTCATCATATGATGAGACTCTTTTATTTCCTTTCTCCTTATTGTACTGAAAATAATTTCCAGATATTAAAAAAATGAATATACTTCATATTACTATCACCATTGGATGCTTATATATTGCTAGACCTACTACCTGTTTTTGACAGTTGTCCGGTTTTTTGGGGTAAAGGATTTTTTAAGTAGAACTGGGTATTTCCTTGATTTAAAAAATGGGCAATGTCTGGGTTCCCTGGCATAGTATAATTGAAGCAATGGGAAGTAGAGCTGCAAATTCTGCATCAGTTAGCCCTTAACCCAAAAACTTTTTTACCACACCTTTGTCTGCAGTGCTGTACCACAGTAGCCTTTATTATGTTCTTTCTTTATGCTACTTATTTTAGAGTTGCTTCAGTATTTCTGTTGTAGTGGTCATCAAAACACATGCCCTCCTGTGCATCCCCAGTGTTTTTCATACTAAGAAACATCTGTAAGATGCTTCTGATTCTTTCAGGCAGCTGACACACAGCTGATATTTATTTTTCTCTTATGTTTACCTTGAAAAAAGGATCTCATTGTGCTAGGGGCTGAGAGAGAAGTTGCTGTGTCTCAGCTAAGCTGTGATAGTTGCTTATGCCTATTCTAAATGCAAACCTCAACAAAACAAAATAGTCAGAGTCAAAGTATGTATTAATGCTATAATCTACCAACATGCACAGGGAAAATTATTCTGTTTCAACTATTAATATAATAAATTGAAATGCCAAGCCACTGGCTTCAAATAGATTTAACCCATTACAAATACTACATCTGCTGCTGTTACATGAACTGCAACAGCAGCACCATTAAATGTGATCAAAAGTTACCAAGGTATTTGGAATTATTTGGAGGACACACCACAAGCATGAAATAGAAATTATACAGGAGACCTTCTGACAAGCAAAGCTAGCCCTACCCTCAGCATGTCTGCTTCCGTCAGTCTCCTCTATATGGTCTAACATGGTTCAGCTGGACAGATATGGAAAGCCTTTGTGAGCTGTATCCTTCAGATATTTCATGGCATTTCTGTCCATTACAGCAGCTCACTGAGATACACATAAGGCTGTTGCAACTGACAGAAAGAAGAGATGGGCCTGTGCTTCAGCATTCTGCCAGGTACCATTGACTAATAGCATTGTCTAAGGCGAACACAGACATTAAAAAGTCTGTTACCTAAATGAAAGTCATCTCACAATGCCCACACATACCGCAATCACACCTACCAAAGGCAACATGTGTTTAACCACACATATTATATTATTAAAGACCCTTTTACTTTGTAAAAGGACTTTTACAAAAGAGGTTGTTACTTCTTGAAGTAGTAGTAACTTATTATTACTTAAGGTGAAGTTTTCCTCTACTGAGGATGGCAGAGTTGTGGCATAGCCTCGTAGGAATACCCAAAGCATTTCTAGCTGATTCTGCTGTGGCAAACCCACATCAAGGGAGAGGCTCTGACCTTTTCAGAGGAAGGGTTAAAGTTCCTTTGCCTTCTCCAGTCTCTCTAGAGTCAGAATGCAATTGTACTTTGCTTGTTTCTCATATTCAGGAAAATTTTGGAATGTAGGCAATTATGACTAATGGCCCTACCTCCTCTACCTGACATCATTTCAAAGGACCACATCTGTCAAAAATATTTAAAAAACAAGCCAGACAATATTACAAATATTAGTTTAAATGTGATTTCAGCTTTAAACTTTATTGCCTTCTAAGATAGGTAACTTCCGTACATAAAACAAAGTTGTAAGAAAGTTTTTAAGGATTTTCAATGTCTCACAAAGCATATTTTACAAAATTTTTACAAAATACAGTATTTTTAGAAAGTAAACAATCAAGTCTTCCAAACTCAGGGAAAGTTACCCAGTTCTATCTCACAGTTCAGCAAGTGACTTAACCAACACAGCCAGAACAGACTGATTTACAAGCATTCTTTACAGCTGGGTTAAGGACCTTCTTTTCTCTAATTCTTGTGTTGTCTCACTTATGAGACATATGTCAGGACACTTCATTTGTAAAAAGAACTTCATTGAGATGGATTAACTCCCAAGTGAGATTATTACTAATATATACACATATGAAGCATGAAACAGATGAAATAGCAGCAAGCTAAAAAATACCATTTCAGATTTATCCTCCCCTGACTAGGTACGGAAATAAAGTCATACCCCAAAAAGTGTTTTATGAATTGGAATTTAAAACCTCCAGAGGTACATCAAGCAAGCTGTGTGGCTGAGCATTCATAGTTTGAAACAACAGGAATGTCGAAGGTACATTTTTCACTTATATGGTAGGAGAATATATGGAATTTTCAATACAGTGATAATTAGTTGTGAAAGAGTGGCCCTTACTCTGACTATTTCTTCCCTTCTTAAAGACACAATTAGCAAAGATGCAGGAAAATTTCATTATGCCTGAGAATCAAACACACAACCATCTTTTCAAGAGATATTCAGGCTTGACAAAACTCCAATTTATTTCACATTTGTCTGTCATAGATATTGTTTTCAAACATAAGGATGCAAATATTGCATTCTCTAGCACCCCATTCTGCTGAAGTGTGCTGACAAAGCACTTGTAGTGTATATTGCTGTGGTGGCTTAACAAAACTAGGAGCTCCAACTGTCTGCTCCACTTCTTTGAAAGAAGAGTTCTTCAAGGGGTATCTACAGTGAAGTCTCAGCCACTTTTGTGCCAAGTCTAGCACCTTGATAACTCACTTTTACGCACAGCTTAAATCAAGTGAATGAAACAGTGTCAGGAGAGGTTTAATATGGATATTAGGAAGAGGTTTTTCACACTAAGGGTGGCTGGGCACTGGAACAGGCTCCCCACGGAAATGGTCACAGCACCAAGCCGAACAGAGTTCAAGAAGTGCTCGTACAACGTTCTCAGGTACACAGTGTGACTCTTGGGGTGTCCTGCACAGGGCCAGGAGCTGGACTCCATGATTCTTGTAGGTCCCTTCCAACTCAGGATATTCTATGATTCTGTGGTTCTAAGATGTAGATCTGGACAGAAGCCCCTGATGCCCAGTTCCTGCTGTCTTCATTGGGAGAAAACAAGCGGTTAGGTGAGTCTCAAAATCTGTGTGACCTCATCTGTGTGGAAGAGTGCTACCACTCTTTTCTTTTAATCAGCGAATCTACAACTTTTACCAACTTACAGCATTTTATTTACATACCAAATTTGCTGGGGGTTATTATCTTTGTTTTCCATTCTAGGAAAGAGAGGGGAAAAAAGAACCTTCGGCAATTTTTGCTGCCCTCCTTTCTAGAACTCCTTGGTCATGAAATATTTAAACTTCTTCCCACAAGGTATCAAACAACATTATCATTATATCTAATTACAAAGTAACCTGGTGTATTTTTATAATTAAAGGGAAGTAAATAACATTTAGAGTTTAACACTGAGCTTCTGTGGAAGGCAGTGGTTAAGTTAAATCACTTATTGGAAATACAAAATACTATTCATCAAAGATGAAGATGAAATTAACATAACGACAGACAAATGTGAATCATATTCACAATACCTTCTATTTCAACATAAGTTTCTGCATGGTTTCAGCATGAAGAGAAAGAGCCTAGCTCTAAATGTAGTTGGAGTAACCATATCATGACACTAAAATACAGCTTTGAACAGAACAGTATTTCTTGTGAAATAGGGATGAAAATTGCTGTTGGCACATCCTTAATTAAAAGGTAGCTATCAAAGCCTTTTAAACCAGAGAGATTACCAGTTCCCAAGATGTAAAGCTTATACTCTCCTTCTTCTATACAGTCGTCCAAATGCATTTCTGTTTTACAAAGCATGCATGCTGAGGAAGAAGCACGTGGAAGCTCTCAATATCAAACTGGCAAGACACATACAGCATTAAGACAACTTTCAAAGAATTAAAGATTGAGTAAATAGTACAAATATTTCTACTAATTCATTCCATTTCAAAGTGTAACATGCTGTTCCCGATGTCAGTCAGAAAGAACCAAGCAGCACATGATGTGCTGCACATTGCCTTTTCCACAGGATGACAGACAGGATCTGCTCCTTGGCTCAGAGCAGCCCCAGCCGAAGGCAGCCAGCGCTCACTGGCCAGAGACTCAGGGGCAGCACCAGTCCATGCAGGCAGGACCTCAGGGAGCCTGTCCAGGCTGTGGCTTGGGACAGAAGCATAGAAGCTTTTCTGCTGAGCAAAGGTGCTCTTCAACAAAAGAGTCAACACTCCCACAAAACCTTTGTGTGGTCTGAGCCAGGCAACAGTGAGTTTTGACCAGGCTGAACCAGCAGGGCTGAAGGACAGCAGATGTGCAGAGCTAATGTACATGGCATGTTAGTACAGCCCCAAACTGTAGGCAATTAAGTCACTTTTCCATAGTTGGCTAAAAGATAAGCTTTTAACACTGTGTGAAAAAGTTGCAGTAAATCATAGTACCAGTAACACATACAAACATATTTACAGTACTAAGGATCCTAAGAGGTTCTTAAAACATCAGAACCTTTCATTTTATGTTGCAAAAGATAGGGTCTTTATTACATCACTTGCTACTTGTAATTCTCTCTTTGAGTTACTGTAACACTGTGCAAGGTCCTATACTTTTCAAGGTTGCTTTGCTGCAAATCTTGCATGAAAATATTGCACTAATCTGTAAATCTCTGTGCATTTTCATAAACACTTCAGCAAACATCTCAATTGCAGATTATCATCTTAATGCCCATTTCAACACATTTTCATCTGTCTTCACCTGCCATTCTGCCCACTGACTTTCTCTGTGCTAGAGATCTTCTCCAGTGATCTAACATCTTCCACTGGCTTTCATTCCTAAAGGAATGTGTGGGCCATCATCAGGAAAAAAGTTTTCATGAAGCTAAACTCTCTATGTAATGGGTTTTGGCCTGTGTCTGCACACTCCTATCAACATAATGAATCTAGGAAATAAGTTTATTTGAAATCTCCCAACAATCCCTCAAATTATTAGTATTTGAAAAATCCAGACAGTAGAGGTGTTTGAGGGTTCTTGAAGCCACACCTGTCATCAAGCTTTTCCTGAACCCACTGCTGGATAAAGTTTTTTTCTGACAGTATGTGAATAGCATGAACAGTACTGGACACTTCACTATTCACACAGGTTCACAGAACAAAAGCCTCTTATTTTCAATCAGCCAAAATTCTAATACCACCAAGGAACTAGTCTTTGAGTAATTAGATCTTCCGCCAGGTACAGTATACAGCTTTGTGATGCAGGGCACTAGGAAATAGGTTGGGCTCTCTGAATGAACAATGACCTGTTGTCCTGTACATTTATCTGGAGGTAGTAAGATCCCCCCTTGTCCCTTAGATATATGAGCCTCAGAGATATCAGATGTCCCATCATTGCTTCCTTACCAGTGTTTGTTCATTCTTTTTTCTGTGGCTGATGAAGAGGTATAAAATGAAAGAATACCTATTCTTTATTTTTGAATTATTTATGTATATTTACCAAGTAAAGACAGGAAGGAAACAAAGAACACAAATATCGAATAGATTGTTCTAGCTGTTCGCTTATCCCAGTCAGGTGCTTGTTCATCAACACTGCTCATGTGGGTTGGATAAATCACAGGAATAATTGTCTCACTAATGCCCAGCAACACAGAATATCTCCAGGTAGTGCTTGATAGAAGTGCTTGCTATTTAGAACGACAAAACTGATGGCAGCCTGCATGTAACCTCACAATTTGATATCAGTAAACCTGCTTTCGATCGCTGTTTTGCACAGAACATTACACAGCTATTAAAAGCAGCACCTGGTGTTGATATAATGCCAAGTTCATACACAAACCTGCATATTCTCTCACCAGTCCCTCACTGAATCCTCCAGAGGGGAAGCAAAAGCTCTTGACATTGGTGGCCTTTCTGCCTCCTACAGTAGGAGACACTGCAAGAAGGTGCTGCTTTTGGGCAATCACTGCAACTCAGGTCACAGAGTGAAGTAAGACTGGGCATAGCCTTATGTGCTTTATTGAATTTAAGTTGTTGGCATGTTATAAAAACTTTCCAGCATGTGAAAGGGAAGGTCAAACAGGTTCTTCCATCAGACTCTGAAGAAATTTGAATACCGGCACGATTTTGCTTGGCACAAAAGATACCTCTGTAGGAAGCACAGTGCCTAACCAGGGTTGGAAAAGTCAGTGTAACTGCAGTTCACCAGAATTTGAGTACAACATAGCTGTACAGAACAGGTACTTAAAGCTGGTTTGAACAATTTACTTTTCCTTATCTGAACAAATGCTATGTTGGGGATAGACATATAGAAGCAGATGAAATAACAGTAGGAAATTATCAGTATGAAAGAAGAGAATAGGAAGCAAGAGAGTAGGAAATAAGAGCAAACCATTCTCAGAGATGCTTTTATACATTTTTTTCCTGTAGTTGTGATGAGTGATACTTTAGAATCTTTCACTGATACCAGTACCAAATACATATCATGAAGTCATAAATGTTTCAGTCTTACTAAAGTCTTTCGCAGAAATAGTCAGTGGCATTCCAGAGCAGTCACTTTTGTATCATGGAGGATACAGGATCTCTTCTGAAATACTGTGTTCAGTTTTGGTCCCTAGTACAAAAAAAAAGCAGTCGTGGACAGGCTGGAGAAGGGCCATAAAGTTGATCAAAGGACTAGGACTTTCCCTTTCAGACTGGGAAAGACATTCGGGGAAAGACTGAGAGAACTGGGTTTGTTCAGCCTTGAGTAAAGAAGGCTTAGGGGAGACCTCATCACTGTGCTCCAGTACTTAAAAGGTGGCCACAAAGGAAATGGAAACTCCCTTTTTACAAGGAGTCATGTGGAAAAAAGGAGGGGTAATGGGTAGAAGTTGCCTCTGTGGAGATTCTGATTGGATACAAGAGGAATATTTTTCACAATGAGAACAATGAGTCACTGGAATAATATCTCCAGGGAAGTGGTGGATTCCTCATCATTGGACACTTCTATGGTTTGTCTGGACAGAGTGCTGGGCCATCTTGTCTAGGCCATGCTTTTGGCAAGAAAGATTGGACCAGATGATCATGAGGTCCCTTCTAACCCGGTATTTCATGATTGACTCTGTGATTGAAAATAACTTCTGACACTGGATGCTACAGAGCAGACTGGTTCTCAGAGGCCTGATATCTCCTCTGTGTTCACCTTCTTTGGCTCCCCTGCCTCACAGGACCACATTTTGTCATCCTCTTCCTCTTCTAGGGCATATAGACTCCCTGTTGAATACTCCAGTCTGCTCTGAGAAGAAACAGGTATTACAAATGATAGAGAAAAGGATGTGAAAACACGAGGAGTTTCAAGGCTCTGCTCCTTCTTCTGCTGGAGAAGGGAGGCTGTGCAAGTAACATCAATTCAGAGCCGCAGGAGAAAGGCTGGAGCAGTGTAGGGCCAGATGCTGCAGGTTAAGGAAGAACAGAACACAAGATCTGTATTGTGTTTGCTGCAAACTGTTACACTGATGTAGCAGCAGCACCTAAATTTTCTGAAAACCATTGCTACCCATGGTGATGATCTGAGTATATAACCCGTCATTACCCTATATACCTATTCCCATTCTGTAGTTTCTGGTAGACTGCATCTTCACACATTTCCTGCTTACAAAGGGAGTCCCACAGGGCAAAGGGCTTAGTCTAGACATGGCTGTGATCTTCTGGAACATACCAGAGATCCAATATCTCATAGATCATGGAGTCCTTCAATTGCTAGGTATTACTACTAAGCGCCAAATGACTTAGTAGTTTCATAATAGTATTTTCAAGATTCAAAAAAGTAAATCTTATTGAAAACTTAAAACAAAATCCCAAATGTCAGTATAGAACAAATTTTCCCTGTTTATTTCATTATGAGAACTTGTGGGTATCAAATAAAACAAGCCACGAGGTCCAGAATAAACAAAAGGAGGAATTGCTTCATACAGCATGATGTTAAGTTGCAGAACAATAGGGGCATTATCATGTTACTGATGGTTTTGGCCGTTCTATAAAGTTCAGCTCATTCCTTGATAAAAATATGTGCTTAACACCAGAGTACAGAAAACAGGCCAGAATCTGGAATATATCATATGAATAATGGATCCACAGCTTAACATTTTGAGAGAGAGCAACTATGCCACTCAAAAATAAATCAAGAAGTAAAGTAATTTGTCATGCAAGGGCATGTTCCACAGAATAAATAGATTTCTAAGAAATTACTTTTCTCTGGAAATTCAGTAAGGAATTAATAAGCATTAGGTGATAGTCACCAATATTAACTGATTTTTTTTGCTACCTTTCCTAAGATAAACTGTTGTCACGTTGTTTTCCTGATTAAAAAAATCTGCTATACTTTCATAACCCTTTGCAATCAAATCTTAAAGCTGCCCTATCATCACTTCTAATATTACTTTGAAGATATTATCAGAACTGACGATTGCTTTTCTTGAGTCATCTTCACTTAGTCTTTATAGTCTCTTGTTTTTTCCATTGTTTTCAACTATTTTTTTCATAGCTCATTGCTTTATAGAAAAACATAAAGAGTTTTAAGGTGAGAAAGAGTGTAAAAAAGTCTCTAGAGAAAATATATAGAGGCTTTGCAAATCGTGCTAGGAAATGTGTGTCAAAGTAGATACAGAACTTGAGACTAAAAGCAGATGAACATCAGAAGAACATCTGCTTTAAAAAAAGTTGGCAAGAAGTATCAGCTGACCCTGATCTCTTTCTTAAATTATGCTCTTTTGTTTATATTTTTCCCTTATTCCTTTGGCATTTTTATGATTGTGGCTAATATGGAAGATTTCTCAAGGACAGTAGGATAAAGCTGTGAATAATTCATACAGGGAAAAAAAGTATAGTTTATCAGCTATAACCAGGAAACGGGGGAAAAAAAAAAAAGGCAAATCTATCAACCCTTTCAAAGTAGAATAAGTGAAAAAAATTATGTATTGCAACTGGGACTGCAGACTATTGCTTAGGGATTAGACCTAGTTACTATTTCTTCTGAGACACTGATTCTGTTCAGATGTCTTCTTAATGATAGTGCCATTTATCAAAGCTGCCTGCTTAAGAGTGGTGACAATCTGTATATCTTCTTGTATTTAATTTCTTCAAATAAACCTACTCTTCTCTGGGAGGCAAAACTCATTGAAAATTACACTAATGCTGCTCTATAAGTCAGTTACTATGTCATCACCTTAGGAAAGGTTCTTTATGTCTGAATATCCAAAAATAAAATGTAGGCTAGGCCTCAGTTCTGAAATATGCGTGTATTTAAGTTCCATTGACTGTCTCCTGCTTAAAGATATGGACATAAAAGCACTTTGGTATATGAATGGAATTCAAGAAATCTCAACTGTCTCCCCCTTTTGCACTTTAGAATGTGATTATCAATTTTTGAGTGACTAAGATCAGACTCTTAGGATCTTGACCGCAGAGGGAGTAAGTGCCCACAGTTTACAGTCATTCCATAAGGAACTTAAATTACTCAGCAAAGAAACCTGGATTTTTGTTTGCAGCATGTGTACTTTGGATTGTAGGATTTGATACAGGCAGTATGGGATTTTTCATATGAACTACTGAAGTGAGTTCCCAGATGTTAAAGTAATGATATATAGAGGAAAGAAGAATTGTATCATAAGGTCTGTACTAATATAACTCACAAGAAACTACAAGTATTATTTGAGGATCTTGACTACTACATTTTTCCATTGACTACTACATTTTTACAGGTACTGAATCAAAGCTCTGGTATAGAACAGTATTTTAGAAAACAATTTCAAATAAAGCACTGACCAAAAAAAAGTAAGTAAACTTGTTCTTAGTTTGTTCTTGATTACTTTTGGGGAAAATAAAGATTGGGAGAGAAGGTCAATTCTGCTTAAGTTTGGCAGAAAAAAAGGAAGAGAAGGGAGAAGTAGTGTAAGATCTGTGAAATAGACTGTGAGTGTTTTATTCAAATGGGGAAAGTTCTGAGCTATGAAATGAGAATAAAGGGCAAAACTGAACAAAATCTTTATGAAAGAAGTATGGTGATGTGATTGCAATGTCCCTATGAGCAGACAAATGTATTTATAAACAACATTTTTTCTAAAATAAGAACATTCTTTTTAGTTGCAACTAAATTCATGATCTTTTAGAAATTGTTTTCCTAGAGTTTCCTTAAGGGAATACTTCAAAACATGTGTTTTGATAACAACTAGGCTGGTGGCCAGCTATGATCTCTACTCCAGATTACTGAATTGCACATCTCAGATTTGTTTCTCTATTCCCTTTCTTCCCACTTAGCCTGCTTTCACTGCATATTTTATAGAACAGTTAGGTTTGGATTTGGAGTTTCAACGGGCTTATATTGTCTTCTTGCAAAATATGGCATCTCATGGATGAAACCTTAGCAGTCTTTAAGACTAAAGGCTGGATAAAAGTGCTTTGAAGAGAAGGGTGTGTTAGTAGGTACATAATTTTTTTTAAAGTAAGATGAAAATAAAGTGCTTCAAAAACATCCACTGGCTTCTGAGATACAAATTACAAAACTGTCGAATGTCCTGTTCCAGCTACATGAACAATACTGCTAATCAAGCTTCAACAGCCTTGGGGGAAGCCAATTCATTGACACAACTCCATCAGCACCTCTGGAAAAAATGCTAGGTTATTAAAGTTTGCAGGCTGGTGCAGAACTTCACCCACCCTAACAGGCAGAAAATCACAGTGGATCATTTCAGTACCAGTGAAAAACTCTGTGTAGAAGAGGGAAGAAACTGTATGCTTTCATTTAATGAAACAATAAAGAACAATTATGAAGACACAACACAAGCTGTTGATTCACTTCTTGGATGTATGTGAGGACAGGTAAGGGCTGTAAAATTTCAGTGCACAGTAAAGTGAGAAGCACACTATTGCCCAAGGGATGCCTGTTATTCTTATTAATCCTCGAGAGCACTTTAAATACAGAAACTTCTGAAGTTTCAGAGCAGATTATTTTGGTTTGGAACTCATGCAGAATTGTTTTGCATTATCTCAGGTATGGTATTACAAACAATTAACTTTACATTATTTTAAAAGGTATAGGAAAATATACTGAGGGGAACTGAATGGTCATACAGCAAAAACTGACACTATTCCTTTGATTTAATTTTAGCTATAACTTACACAACTGAGGATCTAACACAGTGAGAAAGAGTAATTTGCCTCCAGTCATAGTCATGTAACAGAATCAGGAATAAAACCACAACTTCTGACTCCCAATCACAGGTAAATTAACTATTACTTCCTACAGGGTGCATCTACATTATCCTTGAGGACAACCTCAAAGCCAAATTCCCAACCTTCCACATTATCTAGATGTGGCAATGCCCTTGAGGCTTCCCTTAGAGTGATCCACCTGGTGAGCCAGGAACAAAAAAAATCTCCATTTTGCTTAGATATAAGGTACTCATAAAGGAACAAGTCAAAGCTGTCTCCTATGAAGACCCACGGGGGGAAAATCCCACAGGCAAACTGCCATAAAAATTCAGGACCAAAGACAGGCAAACCAAAGTTGTGCTCTCCTTCCCAGCTCAAAGACCGGTTATTGTAGAACATATATATGGCAGGCAGAATTTTTCTCCCTGAAAGTCAAAAACTAATGGAACTACATTCAAAGCTAGTATTAACTAGAACAAGTTGCTCTGCGATTGACTGTGCAGAGTGTTGCAGATCATGGGAAGTCTGACAACATACTATGAGATAACAGTGAGCCAGTTTTTCAGGAAATGCCAAAGGGTCTTGATTTTTCTGCCTAAAGGTGCTGTATCTGAAGTTCTTAAGAAACCTTACGACTCTCAAGGAGATTTCAAGCACACTAGCAGGGAGTGGGAGTGGGTATCAGCAACACCTGGACTAACAACACCCACGTGATACAGCAGAAACAGGATGTTAGCTTTTATCTGGATAGCAATGCAGATAATGCAGGAAGCTGGATTTGGGTATTCTAAAGCATCTCTCCTGACCACAGGACTGACTAGCCTCATGGAACAATATCCCCCTAGTGCTTTAGAAAAGTGATGATCAGCACTTCTGACATCAGCTGGGACCTAGATAGGCCAGCTTTGCTTCAGACACAGTGCTGACCTGCCACAAACGGTTCTGAAAATGGTCTTCCACCTCTATAAATCAGCAGCTCACCACTTATCATCAGGAGACAGCTGCCTCAGTAGATGTGCATGATGAAACCTTGCAACTGCACCAATGCTGCTGGTGTGATATTTGTAATAGGATATCCAGCATCTATTCCACACTTAGAAAGGCTGCAGTTAGCATAAATGATGGTTGCACAGCCACTGAATAGGCTATAACCATGGCACTGCTTTTCCTGTGATGACTCCTGACCTCCTCTCTAAATGTCTGTTGCAGCTCCTGTGTAATGAAGTACAGCAAAGGGAAGAGGTACAGTGAAGTGGTGCAGACAGCATGTATATAAACCAATATGATAAATCATATGATGTATATGATGCAAATATGTAAGGCATAGCATGAATATAAAATATGTTAAGCATGGGACAGGGGTACAAACCCCTTTATTTGGTTTGATTGTTTCTTCCACAAAGAATTTTCCCCAAGATATAGTTATATTTAAGAAACATCTCCAGAAAGTTCCATTTCTTTCATCTGTCTGTCTTTTAGGCTTTGACCCAATTAAGCACTTTTTATGAATAGCAGACTTGGACTTTGTTCTGTTTCCCTAAAACTTCTCAAAGTGGGATCTAACCTGCCTAACTTACTAATTCTTACCTAACCTTTAAGAGAACAACAAAGTGAGCTCCTTACAAGCTTGATGTCCTCACATAGTAAAAAAGAGAAGGGTAAAACCCACTAAATGTTCCTTAAGGAAGATTCTGTCTAAATTTAGAAAAGTTTAAGCAATGAATTAGGAAGATAGCATCTCCCTCTGCAGGACTTCAGGGAAACCTCTCTGGTTTTGCACAGGAATCACAAGTGCTACTTCCAGAAGAGCTTTTTAGATACCTGGAATGTGAATAAAAGCTGGGTTCCCAGTTTCAGTAATTTCAGGTCTCATCCTACCCCAGTAATTTCAGTGATTAGAATCAAGCATCTAGAGAGCAGTCTAATGGATTTCAGACCTCTTATGCTTGAATGACTTGGTGGATTACAAGAGGAAGCATGAGCTGATGATCAGGAGTAAAAGTGAAGTGTCATCTTAGATAGGTTCTGTTTCTGGCTGTGGGACCAGTCTGTCCTGTGCCTTATACAAACCACAATATTATCTTCATTTTATGTAAGGAGAAAAAATCATTATCAGCTTTTGGAAAAATACTGAACAATAGAGACAACTGTTATTGTTATTATACACATCTGGCCACATTTTGAGCAAGACACAGAATAAGAAATAGCAGATAGTTCATGCTCCACAGTGGAAAGTAGTGTCATAAATGCAATACTTGAGCTTTAGAAGGTTAAATTGAAAATAATTAACCTTACTTCTCTTTTTCATATGTATGAAAGAAAGATCAAAGACTTCTAATAAACAACCAGGACTTGATTTTGCTTAAAATCCAGAGAAATAAAAGGTGCTTCCTGTGAAGAGTATCATTTGCACTTTGAAATTAAAGGGGTTCTTTTAGTTCTGTATAACCCACCCATAAATTTTCGTTCAATATAAGCATTTCCAATTTTACCATGAAAGCTACAAATGGACTCTTACCAAGAAACTTTCTGGTGACAGAGGGAAGTTGCAGGTCAGAAGAGCGCAAATTAATGTTAAAATAGAAGTAAGCAGCCTGGATAATTTTCTTTTATTTGTAATAGATGGGAGTGGAAATTAGAGAGAAATTCATGGTTTGTTTGCATTTTTTTTTCCAGCAGTGTATGCCTGAAAGTCAGATTCATTACCTGCACCATACTCCTGTGTACCTGCAATACCTCCTCTCCATCTCAGTATCCAGAACATCCCCCAAAGTCCTGACTGGATAGGTGACCCAAAGAAACATTTAAACTATGACCAGCTAGCAACCAAATTACATTCTACAGCACCCTTTGTAAGGTTCTGCAATGTTTCTGGAAACGTTGATCGCCATCCCTGGGAAGCAGAGCGCTCCTTGCCGGCCCGGTGCTGCCCACAGCTGCCAGCAGAAGGCTCCCTATCCCAGGGAGTGCCGTGGGAGCAGCATCCCCGAGCAGAAGCGGGCAGGGGCTGCACCAGGCAAGGAGCGGGGGACAAGCGCGGAGAGGGAGGAGGCTGCAGCCCGCACACGGGGAGCAGAACGAGGGATCTCTACCAGGCACTTCATCGCTCCCGCACTCGACCATCCAGCACCCATTACCCGCTGATTGTTTGCTTTTGTTGTAACGCTTAAGGCAACGGTGCCTAGCATATTGCCTCTTTTTGCTTTTGCCTTTTAAACGAATTCTCGGCTACTCGGTGTGCAAATATTTGCATGAGTCTGCCACTTGACAGGCTCATATCACTTTCATCTGCTCATGTGTTATGCCCAAAGTGTGGGGTGTACGTGGATGAGAACTCCAGTGATATCTTCAATATGGCTGATTATTCTAAAAGCCATCCTGCTTGATATTGGTATGTGTTATTAACAGCTGAAGTACAGAGGGCTGAATTAATCTGTGTGCCAAAAGCTAACTTAGCTTCAGATCACAGAACCGGAAATTCAGTTGTACGTTTCTTCTGCCTTCCCTCATCACAGCGGCCTTGAGGATTCCCCTTCTTTTGAGGACCACACAGGACTCCCCAGCAATCCTTGGGACTGTGAACTGCAGCAGCACGGACAATGTCAATACACTTTCATGCCCCTCAAATCCTCCCTCTGTTGACAGCACAACGGTGACCGCTTCAAATCTACTCTAGCTAAAAAATGCCTTTACACTGAAAAACACTTCTGTGAGTTACTTATGGCAGCTTTACAGCTCATTTACGTAAAGGAATCATGAGCCACTGATGAATCAGGCTCAAATAAAATGATTTGCAAAAGGCCCCATAGCAAGCAGCAGGCAGGACGTGAAGCAGGGACTAAGAGCATGCTCTATTGTGCTTGGGTCTGCCAGTCCAAAAAACCAATACCAGTGTGCAAAAATACACCATTTTCTCTGCTCCAAAACTCGATAAAGAAACAAACAAAAGCAGTTTTCTCTCGTGTCTTACGGCTGCCTAGCAAAGCGACCTGCATGTCTGACTTTCATAACTTTATGGAAAATTGGAACTTTTGCAGACAAAATTATAAAGCATCTTTTTAAGAAAAACTTACAGCGACACTATTTTCCCTTCTCGGGCGGAAACTTTAACGCAGCAAAAACTTTGAAGTGAGCCCTGGGTTTGTTACAATGGACTAACCTGATTAGAAATCACGCAAACTCTTGCTGCTCTTTAGCTGCATTCCCCCACAGGCTGTATTACAGCTCTCTAACCAGTCCCACAGCATTGAATGATGTCATGGGATCTGCAGCTCAGCGAGATGAAAGGGATAAAGCGGAACCCGCTGGCACTGGGGAAAGCTTCCAACATACAATCCACAACACAGCTTGGGAACTCAAAAGCTACAGATCCAGCCACTCAACCCCAAGCATTTCAGAACCGTGTGCATTCTCCCAGCACAAGCAAGGAAAGGGGGAAAAGAACGAGTGCAGAGTACTGAAAGGCAGGATTTAAGAGTGCAACTACCTGCTGGAAAAGGAGCTCTTTTTCCTCGCCAAAGCACTGCCTTTGATGTACGGCAACTGATCACTGATCAGATTACAGGCATTTGGTCTCAGTGCTCGTCTGCCTTTGATCTGCATGGTTAATTTTATTTTCCCGGATTTGGAGTTTCGTCTGGGCTTGTGCTGACATACTNTTTGTGTTTGTCCTGAAATTCTTTTTTTTTTTTTTTTTTTTTTTTTTTTTTTTTTTTTTTTTTTTTTTTCTTAAGGAGGTAAAAGCATTTAATACAGAAGCTCTGGCAGTGTGAAATCAAGCAGCAGAAAGTCTGGCACTGGAAAACTTCATCAGATAACAGGTACTGGATTTTGTATTTTTTTTCAGTTTTGTGTTGCAAGATTTTCAGAAATTATAAATTTCGCATAACCAATAATACCACCCATCATTGTGTGTACAAAGTTCAAAAGATTGTTTGTAATCTATGCAGCATTTTACTTGCAACTCTTGGGGCAGAATTATATTGAGAACAGACTATTTGGAATATATAGAAAACTGAAGCCAAACCCAGTCTTTTTCAATGCTTTGGGGGTACATAAGATTTGGGGTTGCACTGTTTATTCTTACTGTCTCTAGTTTTGTAAAATTGTATTTGAATACAAGTATTGCATGACTCAGGAGAGTATTTAGTTTCTAAGGAAAGACCAAACTTATTTCCTACACAATTTGTTTGCTCTCAGTGTGTTTATTAAACCGTGTTTTCTTCATCAGTACTTTTAAGCCTAATAGTTCCATACTTGAGATGAAAAAAAGTCTCCATTTCCGCAAGTTATTAGAACTAAATTTATACACATAACATCCTTATACACAAAAGGAAATGGTTTTATTTTAAGACTGAAGAGATGATAGTTCAACTGTACCATGTAAAACCTTGAAAATAAAAGTAGCATTTTAACCTGTTGAAAGAAGTTTCCTCTAAGGCATTTTAATAAATATATTAAAGAAATCTTAGGTTTATCTAGACCAAACACCTGGTTTTGTTGAATTTCATAAAAGTTTTGCTGCAATTAAGTGATGCAATTTCCATTCACAGTGGTTTGTATTCTGTTCCTCAAATACATGCTTATGAAAATGTACCATGTTTAAGAAATTTTGAGACAAATAGTTCCAGAAATTCATTATAAAAGAAAAATCGTTAGAAGATTTAGGATCATTCACTATATATTTGCAGCTTTAAAGGGCCAGATCTCTGGATAAGTTTGGGTCAAATACATGAGTGTTCTATGCCTGCAGCTGGAGTCAGACTGTTAAAATAAGACTCAAACTTCTTCTGTAGGTATTTAAATATAATTTAGATTTTCAGAAGAACTCAGAACCCATAATTGGGACCAGACTTGTTAAGAAGTTTAACATTCCAGACACTGAGCTCTTTGAAGGTCTAGTCTTAATGGTGGCTAGTGAGATCTTCTAAATACTGACTTATGTATTCTTCAGTCTAAACTTAGGTGTATATAAATCTTAACTACATTTATTAACAAATTGCAACTAAAAGTCAGCAAAAATGATAGCTGTTAAAATTTGCTTGAAAACTATTCTTTGAGAGGTTTATCAATCCACAGGACCTTCAAGATGTTCATACTCCAGTATGCACCCCAGTAACATGCAAACCCAAATTTTAACAGTCTGCTTGCATCTGACTAAGATCAAGTTAACAACACTTCAGATAAATTTAGTTAGCTTTCATTAGTCAGTATGCAAAATTTGTTTCTTCTAATTAAAAGTATACTTGTATATATAAATTTTCAATTTACTGAATATCAAGAGATAATATGCCAGACACAGATTAACTAGACCCAACTTGGTATCATTTAGTTTTGCACGCCACCAATTAATTCACATTCTTACTTAACAAGTCAATTACATTATAAGGAAAGTAATTAGCACTGCATGAATAATACGTGTATAGCTGTCAAGGAAGAGTATCATTTAAGGCACAGCCAAACCAAATTTAGTATTTCTCCCTAAGCAACAATGATGTACTAAAACATGTTCCTGTTACCCTGGAAAGATGGCTTTATTTATTAATTCTGTACTTCACTGATGAGCTTCTCTACTTTTCTAGTCCCTTCTAGCTTGTTGCTTGTTTTTCAATACGTACATTTATTTTCCAAGGAAACTTGTCTCTAAACCTTACATCTGTTTTGTGTAAAGTAGAAAGAGAAGCAAATTTTAAAAAATAACGTAAGGATTCTTTTTCCTCAGAAGTCAAAACAGGTATGCAAGTCTAATACAATTAAACTATCACTATAAGGATCTGACCCATCACACAAATGGGTGAAGTAACCCTGGTTAATCAGATAGATTACACTGTTGAGCAGGATTTGCATAGATAAATATTTGCAACATTTGGGCCCTGGAAATGCATTTCAGAAACAAAGTTTTTTCATTTTGTAAAAAGTCCCTGGAATTTTAGGCAATCTCCCCAGATAATTAAACAAAGATGGGCGTCAACCATTTAAAATGAAAAATATCTTTGTTTGTCTGTATGCAAGTGAGGCTGAAATGCAAGCACACTTGGACACATTCAAGTATGGTGGGAAGAGGATTTTCAGCATTTTTGTTGTTTTAAATAGCAGTTCGCTGACAGTTTAGCCTGTCATTGATCTGACTTTTAAAGATTAAATAGTAATAATTCTTGGCACTAGTGACTTTGCTTTTACTAAGTGCTGTATAAACATTAATTAATCCTCTGGCTTAAGCCTTCAGAAACAAAAACTTCACAATGCTTTTTTAAGCAAATCTGACTAGGAAACTCGCAAGTATAAAATTTATTTATTAAAATAGCTTGAGCAATTTCTGATTATAAATAGAACCATTTCCAAACAGTGTGTCTTAGATAACATCATAAACATATTTTAAGGTTTGTAATAGTTAAGATTATCAAAAGACATTGCACAGTTATACTGACATCAGTTTCCAACAGCTGTCATAACAAGAGTAGATCTATCTCACAGTTGACTGGGAGAACTGTGTTAGCATTTGAGATATGGAGATAACAACTTCCTATTGCTGTACAATTTCTGCTTCCACATCAGATATGTCACGCAACTTAGTCTTATCAAAGGGGTCAGCTGCAACTACTTTCCAAATATTTCTTTTTTGCTTTCTCTGTTGCAGTGAGAATCTCTATACTAGTACCTCTTAACTATTCACTTCTTCAATTTCCTTAGAAGAATCATGATTTAAAACAAAACAAACCCTGCAACTTTCAACATCTTTCAGTGATGAATGGAACAAACTCATCCACTTTACATTTAGAGGAAAGTTTTTACATGCTACAACAAGGACCTAAACGTTTCAGTGTTACAGACAACATATTGCTCTTGGTTCATTAGCATAGTAACCCACTGTCTGATGAGAAAGCCTTAATGTTTCTTTGTATGGTAATCCTCAGTGTTTAGTCAACACTTAAGAACTCTGGGATATTTTAACATACTTGTCTAACTAAAACACTTTAAAACTAGTATCTGAAACAGACATGATGATTCTACCAAGAAAATCTCATGCAATACATTCCACTGGTGGCTTCAGAAAACAGATAACATACAAAAGAGTTGTCTGCAAATAGTGAGACTGTGTACAGTGCTCAGTGCTGTGCAGCAGCTGCTATTCACAACAGATGCACTGCTGTTGCACCGCAGTATGCCATTCCTCACTGAAATTCCAGCCTCTTGCAGAGCTCCTCCTGGCAAGGATCCTGAAGCAAAACTTCTTTGAAGGCGCTTTAGAAGATAATTACATGAAAACCCCTGTACATGCTGAGTTGTTTGGGTTTGATAATTGAAAACAACGAATTCTGCAGCGATGATTTATCTCTTTGCATACATCTTGCTGTATTTCAGTAAGTGCTCACTGAAGTCCATGTGGCTGGTGAGCTTCAAAATTTTGTCTGTGAGAAGCTCCAAAAATCCCGTTTCTTTGAAAAGGCTTTATCACTAAGCATAAGCACTTATTCATTTTGTCAGAACCTAAGTCAGTTCCCTGTGTGTCTATACAATTGTCTACACTGTAAGTGGACCATTAACCTTTTCATTAGAAGTAAAACTAATGACCTGAAATCCCTGCAGTAGCAGTTCCTTCCCTAAGATCTCCAAGACTGTATCACCAATGTTGGAGCATCACTAACTTCAGGAAAGCTCCTAATTTGTGTCACAGTAAGTAGCAGTAACACCCATTCCAGTGACTGTGAACAATTTACTCTCCATGAAAAGCTGGATTCCTCCATTTCTCCATGGATACTTGCATTTGGTATTGACACTATGCTTACAGCTGGGTAACTTGCTACCTGCAGAATGGAGAAAATATTTCAGACTCTGAGCTAGAAGGAAAAAAATATGCTAATCAAGTACTTTGGAAAGGAGAGTATGCAGGAAAAAGAGTTTGCAGTGTGTTGTCAGAAAGCCTCCATCATGCTTTTTGGGTGGAAGAGGTGGAAAGGGCTTTGCTGAGTTACAAGAACTCATCCTACACACACCTGTACGGTGGCCAAGGGCCAGTCCCTTTGGAACAGCCCAGCCCCTAAGCCTGGGTTCCCAAGGAGGGAGATGGGCAACGCCAAGGCTGCGGCGCCCAAGGCCCGGGCAGCCTCTGGAGACGGCGGTGCGCGCCATCCTGCCCCTGCTATCCTGTCCTCCCGCTGGGATCAAAGGGGCACCGGCGCTTCATCTGGGATTCACCCTGGCATCGCAGCCCTGGTACGAGGCACACACCCCCACTCAGGCCCTCGCAGCGCGCACACCCAGCCCCCGCCACCGCTCTCT